>OY735222.1:43509042-43521542 GCA_963457665.1 Thysanoteuthis rhombus
AATAGAATAACCAAATTATGGCAAAAAAGGACAAAAACTGCCTTTTACGATTTTTATTGAAAATGATATTTGTATGAATACTTCCATATCGCAAGATTCTACAAGTTTCTTACAAGAAAATCAATTATTTCAAAGAAAGACTACTTGCTCTTCCCCCTCTTTTTCCTGAGGTTGGACACATTGTTGAAGTTACGGTTATTGCTATTGTTCTTATCAGATGGAATGTTGCGAATCATTTTCATTTTGAAAAATTTTGATAATGCTCATTAACTTCCGGCAGTGAGTGAATAGCGTTGATCGGAAAAAAAGAGTAAGTCCTCAGGGGGAGCCTGGAATCCAGATCCCTGTAGCCGTGGGAAGCACCGTTTAGCCCTATTTGCTTTACAAATCAAGCAACTAAGATTAAAAAACAGAAATTTAAATAACACCCGTAAAACTACCCTTCATTCCGATTGTAGCCAACTTTGTTTCCATTCTAGCAGTTACAGTGTTCAATAAATCTATTCATTTTTTTCTTTTTATCTCATGAGTTGCTATAAAAAGTATTCGATAAAAGTAAGATGAAGGTAAAAAAAAGTAGTGAATAAAACCTTAACTAGTAATGAGCCATTTTTGTTAACCTTTTTCGTATTCCAATATTTTACGCAACTGCCATAGCAAAATATTTATGTTTATATAACGTTTCACTCTTGTACATATCCATCCAGTCGTTAGCTATAATCGTATTAACTGGCATCCTCACAAGAGCAAGATATGACACAAGGTCGTTTTCAGTGTGGGTTTCCAGTTACGGGAAAGCAGCAAAAATTGCTCCAGTCCTTGCAACTAGTGTTGCGTAGGCGTTGGGGCCAGCTCAACCTATATGTTTTAGTGCCGTGGGACGATACTGCCACAGGGCATACTGCTCCCCCGGGACTTGGCCCGAGTTTGTTTTGTTTTATTTGTAGTTGTTGGTTTGATCTTTTTTTTTGAGGCCATAAGACGACTCCTAGGCCCTGTGCGCTCAGCGATAACGAATCTCAGTTACCTGTCATCAGCCAAGTCATTGCACCGGTGCAATGCTCTTTGAACAGATACTTCTATCGGAAAGACGCAATCAACGCCTTTTTTTTCCTTCTTTGTTTATCATGACTATTTGATATCCCAGTCTAGACTGGGTTTTCATTTCATTGCACCAAATAATCTTTTTTGTTGTTCTTCTGAGTAGCTTCTGACCTGTACTTACACTGTTTGCAAGATCAAACATAAACTTTTGGCACAGTTCACAGTGGACAACTTTTCCTATCCATTCTACGGATCCGAACCGATACCGCGGTTGGGAAGTTCTTCTCAGACAGATCCACTCCCACGTGGACCATGCAAACAGGAGCCACACTTTCTTCTCCAAAAGAGAACATAATCCAATCAAATCCCAGGAGAGATCTCGGACAACGAATGTTCAAGTATCAATTTTCGAATTTCATTGATTAACCTGAGTAGAACTCCAAGGAATTACCGTTATAACCTAATATTTTACTGATTGAGATACAAATTATGACCAGCTCGCCCCCACCCAAACCCCAAAAACGGCAAGAATCAGTGCTACACTGACAATCGACAATGACCTAGCTTTTAATAACCCACTTTGTACAGTAAAGGTTTCTTTCGCGAGTTTCGAAATAAAGACTTCTGTTTCAGGAATGAAATGACACGAAAGACACGTTGAGAACAGTGGTCTGAGAGAATCAAAATGGCGGCTTCGTTTTGCGCAGTCCTGTATTTATCGACGTTATATGCAAGCTTTTTGGTGCATTTTGCAGAAGGAAAATGTTTTATTACAGACAATTTTACAAATCGTTGTTACATATCAATGGTATTAAAGATAACTACTTGAGATTATCATTTCAAACTCACTATGTGTGCTTGTATGTGTGTGATGTATATATATATATATATATACATATATATATACATATATATATATATATATACACATATATATATATATATACACACACATATATATATATATATATATATATATATATATATATATATATATATATATATATATATATATATATACGCGTGTCCGTGTGTAGAGCTCAATATAAAATTGATAAATTATTTGCATGCACACAAAGCTGTCTGGTGCTTATCTAAAATATATAAAATATGACTAGCGAGCAAGTTTTTTCCTCCGAGTAAGATGTACAGTCTAAGGAGAGAATGTTGAGCAGGAGAAGCAGCTGCCTTTTGGGCATAGACCTTCCCAAAGATTTGCCAGGTTTCTTGATTGCGAACAGCGCAGAGCCAATACAATCTTAATATGTGTAGTTCGTCACGACTTATTTTTTGCCAGTCACAATTACGCATAAGATCTCTAAGGATCCATGTTGTGGGTCATGATATCCGGTAGTCTGATATTCTTGCAACGTGACCAGTCAATTTTTCTTATGGATTCTATTATATCCCTGACCTCTGTTTATTTTTTTTTAATACCGCCATGTAATTTCTTTTTGTGAATTTAGGAATGATTCTTTCCTTTGTCCATGGTAAGGTTCTCTGTTTGATGGCAATTTATTTGTTTATGTTGTTTCAGATCCATAGGTGACTATTGGAAGGATGCATTGGTGGTAGACCATTCTTTTCAAGGCTAATGAGATCTTTTTGTTATTGAATGCTGCACTTGCTTTTCCGGAAACTATCTAATCTAGGGCTATTCTTTGTTTGACTTCTTTTTCTTTTGAAGATTTCACGAGGATTTGTTGTCTGAAGTAGATGAAGTGGAAGTGGCCCCAAAAATCTGATCATAGAACGAAAACAAAACATCAGCCATTTTTGCATTTTAGCACTGAATGTATCTTAACCTAGTACATGCAGGCAAGTTCCCGTCCTTCATTATTGATGCCCACTGGTTTTTCCGCTACTCTACCATATAGCTCTAGTTATTTGTATCCACAAACAAATAAATTTTCTGTTTTAAAGGGAAATATTGATTATGTAATATTGATTTTGCAGTTTTTAATGAAAGAATTATTCAACACGAACCGTCCTTACTGAATGCTTTGCGTTGAAAATCGGGAAAAAGATTAGTGAGCAATCAAAAATTAATACAAGTGCTTGCTAAGTGAATTAGCATCTCTCTCTCTCTCTCTCTCTCTCTCTCTCTCACTATACTTATACATATATATATATATATATATATATATTGTTGTTGTGTCATCCACAGATAGCTCTTTTGTTGAATTACAACTCTTCAGTGTGGCTATAGACAATCCATTATCCCGTCCAGTACCACGACGCAGGATCGAAACATTAGTTTCAGACCCAGAGGCTGGTATCCTCTCTCTACTCCACAGAACTGGATGGTCAGTGAGGTTGAATTTAAGTGATATATTCATTCATCGTGCATATTCCTCATCCACCAGAATGCTCCATTCCATGTTGGAAGAGCATTGCATAAGATTACAATGAACAATTTACCTCACTTAGAGAAAGCTCAACCCTGAATAAGGGAGCGTTAATTATTGTGTCATCCACGGACAGCTTTTTGTTGTATCAAAACTCTTCAGTGTGGTTATATACAATCCATTATCCCGTCCAGTACCACGAGGCAGGATCGAAACCTAAGCTTCAGACCCAGAGTCTGTTATCCTCTCTTTAATCCACCGTACTGGATGGTCAGTGAAGTTTAATTTAAGCAATATATTCATTTATCGTATATATTCCTCATCCACCAGAGTGCTCCATTCCATGTTGGAAGACCATTGCATACACGCACACACACACACACACACATATATATATATATATATATATATATATATATATATATATATATATATATATATAATGTTGTTAAAGCCGATTTATAGTTTTATTCATTATTTCCGGGCTATACATCGGTATGAATTTTTATATGAACAGCTAGTAGTCATTTTTTAAGGTGCTCATATTGAATCTGTTGTTTACGTCGATGAACCGGAAAGAATGGACAGTGTAAAAAAAGCGATCAAATTAACATTTTTTAACATCAAAGACCTTTTTATTTTTACTTGGGAATCTTCAGAAGTCACGCTTCAACCGAGCAAGAAATTGATTATAATAAATTGGCCAACAATTCAAATAATTTATTCACTCTATGTCATAAATTGTCTCTAAAACTCTACTTTTGGCTTATCCTATCTCTTATAAATAAATAAGAGGTGTGTGTGTGTTTGTCTGTCACGCTATAAAGACCGCCTAAACTTGGAGACAGCCCAACCAAATTTGGCATGCATACTCAATAGACACAAGGAAAGTTTCTAAAATGAAATGAAAGTATTTAGAAAAAGATTTTTAAGCTTTTTTTTTTTTTTTGTCCAGGGAGATCAATTTGCAATACCTCATATATAAGTGGGAGGTGTTCATTTGTTTGTTTGTCTACCACGCAATAAAAACTACGTAGACATTGGCACATCCCTGAATAGGTCCTTGAGCGTAATAGCTAGTGATTCACCAACTGCATATGTACTGGCATTATGTGTTCACAAAATGTTAGAGGGAGTCCCTAAAGAAGCTAAGCCTCCCGGGTCCCCGCGTCTCCAGCTAGTCAAAGAGTGAAAGGAAACCTATTGTCACGTTTCTGAAAACTTTAGTCCTATGTCTTGTCAAATATTTCACCTGGCAGAAAGAAATTCGGTGTATATATATATATATATATATGAGCAAAAAGGATGTGCGATGGCTCATTACAGAATTTTCATTCTGTTCCACTTGAAGTAGATTTTCAAATGAATATCTCATTTAAAAATCTTCCTCAAGTGAAACCGAATGCACAATCTGTGATGAGCTGTTGAAAGAAATGTTGACTTGTTTTTAACGGCTTTATTTATAGTATTGGGCACTATTTTTTTATCCAAGATGCACTTGATATTCAATACGTATACATACTTATATTGTACATTTTATTACTATTCCCATATATATATATATATATATATATATATATATATATATATATATATATATATATTAGTTAGGATATTTGATGGTGCCTGGGAAATTGATAAAAGGCAACAAAACAAGAAAGCAAATGATATCATATTGATATTTCATACCATTATATAAGGAATGACCTCGAAACCTCGCGGAAAAACCTTTTAAGAATTAATTTTTCTCTGGGTTGAGAATTCATGGGCTCACTACTGGCGTTAGTAGAATACACGTCCAGAAGATTATCGAATTTGAATAATGTCCATGTCTACTTACTGCGTTTGATGAGGTTCTGCTCAAAAAAAGATTTTATTATCGGTTAAGGGCCAAATTTCTTCAAATGAATACTTCTAAACTCACCTAAGTACCATAAAACACAAATCCAATTCTGCAATTCAGAGCGATGTTCAGAAATGAGGGCCCAGCTCAGCGTCATTGTTATATCGTAAATAGAACCACCTCACTGAAACCTTTCCGGGAGCTTTGAAGAGCAAATAGATTGAGAGCGCAAAAAATATAACATATTTGGCGTCAGAATTTAAACTCACCCTTCGACCACCACCGCCATCATGACCACTACCATCAATTTCTTTTCTGGAAAAGGTATTTCTTTGAATAGAAGCTTACAAATTGCGGTGGGAAATAGTTGGAAAGTTCGAGGAATACGTTGAAAAAAGGGGAAATCTGAAGTGTCTCCAACGCTTTTGGAAATGGATGGATGGCCTGACTCGTGGTACTGCCTCCTTCATCTCGCGTTAGCCCGTTGACAGTTTGACCTCTGCATAAAGTATAGGAAAGGCAATGGAAAAGAAAATTAAAGGAAAAGCCTTGGTTGGTTGATCTGTTGGACGGGTGGTTGGGTCCATGGGTAATGCAGGCTGCGAAAAAACCTCGTTGTTTGGGCGTGGTACGAAGTACCCTGCAGTTTGCAACCAACGATTGTACGTTGTCAGCACGCATAAAGAATATATGACAAACCATACACGCACACACGGTCACGAGAACGTTTATGCAAACGTGTACGCGTATACACATCTGCAAATACATATACGATGAACTTCTCAAGCCAAGGATAATGTTGCTGCTATCTCATATGGACCTCGTAATATTTTGCTACGTTTGGCAAAATCTCATCACCTGTCTCTCTAAACAATAGTTCGCTCGCTCTCGCCCTCTGTCTCTCTTCCTATATATATATATATATATATATATATATATATATATATATATATATATATATATATATATATATATATATATATATATATATATATCAGGTGTCAGAATTATTCGCTTCCTCTGAATATTTGTTTAATATGTAAGGAAATGCAAATATTTTCATTACTCACTGAGTTTGTGGTAGACTGTTTATTCTATACTTAGCTGTGAATAATTGATGACTTCTACGGGAGGTTTGATCTATTACCTCCATAGTTATAGACGTTTCTCAAAATTGGTGCAGTCAAAAATTATTTGCCCTCCCCCAATGGAAATTATTAATGATATTGCTCTTTGGCCGTTAAAATGCCTTTTTTTTTCTCACTTTTAGATTTAATGCAAGCACCTTTTTGAAATGAGATAGTATTGATTTGATTCTAGAAAATTCTAGAACATTCAGACTGAGACAATATGTGAGTGCTTCCTACTGCAATAACTCTTTTTTTTCTGCAACCATGGCAAAAACTGTTAAACGAGACAAGAAGCTCCGGATGAAGGTATTCGATGCATACAACCAAGGTGAAGGGTATTCAACACTTTCCAAGCGTTTAGAAGTTCTTAGATTGATAATTTGAAACATTATCAAGAAGTAAAATCAGACTCATTGTATTGCAAATAAGTGAAGGACAGGCAATAAACGGTAAGGAATAGGAAGGAAAGAATCCTCAGAACAGCAAATGATCTGTCAATGATGCCAAAGTAGTCAATAGCTGTCTTAATCATGCAGGGCTTTAAACTTGTCGTCTTTGGAAAATGCCCTTGCTTAAAGGTCAACATCTAAATATCAGATTTGCTTATGTTAGAAGTCATCTAAAACATAAGAGGTGAATATTGGAATTCGTTTTATGGTCAGATGAGACCAATCTTGAATTATCTGGTCACATGAACTCCCAGTATGGAGGAAAACGGGTAAAGCTCACAAACCGAAATTGAGAACAGTGGCGGAAGCATTATACTTTGGGGATGTTTTGCTGCTTCTCGGCCAGGAGAACTAGTGAGAGTACAGGGTATCATGAACAGGGAGCAGGATTTCAGTATTTTGAAAAAAGTGATATAAAACAAAATGCCCAGAAGCTATCTTCGAGGCATCATTGGAAATTCCAACATGACAATCACAATTAAGATATTCACATACCCCGCACAAAGTCATGACCAAATTGAGAATTCATAAGATTTTTTGAAAAAAAAAAATTCTGGATAAAAATGTTTCTAAATTGGAGGAACTAAATGCTATTTCCTTGGAAGAATGGAGCAAAATAGCTGCCAGTGTTTGCAATGATTTCGTCAGGAACTATCAAAAATGATTGAAAGCAATAAACAAGAACAATCGTCACAGAATTGATTATTGACACAAGAGGGTCAATAATTTTGTTCTATATTAAAAGCATGTTCAATGATTTAGTGTTATTGTTTGACACGAGGATAAAATTTGTTGTGGGCATTACTGCTCATTCTTTTAAATCCATTATTTCATCATTCATGAAAATATGCCCTTAAAATTCCTATGCAGATTTTAGGTATTACTGCTTTATTGATAATTATGAGAGCAGGCAAATAATTCTGACAATATATATATATATATATATATATATATATATATATATATATATATATATATGTCTGTGTGTAACTATTTCCATATTTCCTTGGATATCAATCTCTTTGCTAGACCTCTGCCAATTTGCAGATCTCCCTCTCAATCTTTAAGCCACTCTAAAACCCTGCTCTCCACCTTTGTATATCTTCCTCCTTCTCTCTAGATATCATTCTCTCTCTCTCTCTCTCTCTCTCTCTCTCTCTCTCTCTCTCTCTGGTTCTCTCTTTCCTCTCCTCTCTCCCTCTCTCCTTTTAGATAATTTGCTACGTACTGTGTCTTTCACCTTCTATCTTTCTCTATAGTTTTTTTTCCCTTTTACTAGACCTCTCCCAATTAGCAGATCTCCCTCTCAATCTTCAAGCCACTCTAAACCCTGCTCTCCACCTTCGTATATCTTCTTCCTTCTCTCTAGATATCATTCCCTCTCTCAGTCTCTCGATGCTCTCTCTGGTTCTCCCTTTCCCTCTCTCTCTCTCTTTTCTCTCTAGATAATCTGATGGATACCGTCTCTTTCACTTTCTATCTTCTTCTATAGTTTTTCTCCTTTTTCCCAGCTTTCCTTTCCCTTTTCCTCCTTTTCATCTCTCCATAAATTTCAAATAAAATTTAAAAACAAGGAGCCTCGCTAGAATAAAAAAAAAATCTTCCCAATCTCTGGATGTCATCTGCAGAAGTTGGTTGCCTGGTTTTTAATCGAATTCCATACATTATTCAAAATCAATTTCATTCGCTAATTAAAACATTCCCCGATGGTTGGTGAAAAAACCCAATATAAAGCAGTACAATATTCCAGGTAATGATTTTTGTTTAAACTTTGGAACTAGAATAAGCAGAGTGTGTTGACTTACTTTTCAGGCATTATTTGTTGATGGTTTATTTCCTTCGATTATTTTATTGTCAGAGGGATGATCTTCCTTCATCTTTCATTTCAAATCTTTTTCTTCTCTTTCAGATGATTGCCATACCTCGACTGGGGACGGACCCACATGAATATGTCAATGGGAATGAAAGAATATCAGAATTATAATCAAAGAACCCATGAATAATGTTTCGAAACCAAACGACAGAGTATGAAGTGAGGACAAGAAATTTGCATTGTTCACAGATGAACATCCAAGAAACTGCTACCAAAATGTGTAAAATATGATCAGGTATGCTCAAGGACTAATAGGGTTATTTCAAAATACAGTTAATGTTTACATATATAGAGGATATCGCTAATTAGTATCACTTTCTTGATTACAATAAGTAACTTATATCATTGGGCAAAGGATGTAAAGATCAAAAGATTTCAGTCATTGATATAATTTGAGATTAATTCGTAAATACTACAGTGATTGTTAATTCTATTTATGTTGTCCATGCCAAGTGACTCATTCTCCGTGTAATAACGAGATGTCATTTCAAATGAAGTTTTAAATAATACATTCATAGTTATTCCGTCGGTTTACGCCTCTGTTCCTCAATAATACGATTGTCCACGTAGAGAAGCAATGGTACAAATATGGATAGTAAATGAACAGGAATGAAAACGATTAAGCAGTTATTAGCGGTTGCTTTTCCGCAGAGCTGTTTACCTCAACAGTAAGAGCGGCGCTGCCTTAAAGCGGCTACTTAACCGGTTGCAGGTTTGATTCCTGCAACTGCCCCATTTCCTTTAATTGTTTTTTCAGCTAACGCTGTCTAAGCTAACTGACTGATTCACTTCAAGGTCATTTCAATAATAGTTGTATCAAATAACATAACACGTTCATGATTATAGTCAGATTATACGTCCATTTCTTAATAATAATAATAATAATAATAATGATAATAATAATAATAATAATAATGGTAATGATAATAATGAATATATATATATATATATATATATATATATATATATATATATATATATATATATAGATCGGTAGATGTAATTAAATTAATACATCCGTGGCCTAGTGATGAAAAGAATACATATTTCATACAACAATTTTTTTTTTTTTTAGATTACAAGAATGTATGCCGATGAATTTCAACATTTTGGTGCTTGACACACTCTTCAGCAACCGGCAACATGTTTTGTTCAAGTAATTATCAAATCAAAAAGCCTGTTCCCATTTGAGGAACGTATTTTTCTAACATCCAATCGAAATTACTTGCTTTTAGAAACTAAAGATTCGACCAAAGATTAATTTTTATGTATAGCGACAATTAGCCAGAGTTATCTCCCTTCTCTGTAGAATATAGAAAATGCAGATGTAAAGATATAAAAATCATTAGGAAATTCAACTGACGATGGGCTGGTCATATTTTTAGAATGTTATTAAAATCAGGACATCAGGACTCATAACGTGTATCCCCAGACATCATATGCGAGACTGCAACCGGCAAAAACTAATTTGGTATGACGTACACGACAAGTTCCGAAAGCGCTGGCTTCGGGTCGCCCATGATTTCGCTGGAATAATGCAGGCATTCACAATGCTGAAGTCACTGCAAGGAATTGTTCTAACCCAATGGGCATCAGAGTTATGGACTGGTACACATTGGAATCTCATTGACAACTTTCAGGGCATCCTTTCAAGACTTCTATCAATGGATACAATTTGAAAAGAAAAACAACCTACTCTCTCTCATAAAACATTGCTGGGATAAAATTCTGTTTGGATTCTTGGAAAAGCGACCTCTAGCGTCCTCATGCAAAACAGGTGTTTTCAGAGTTACCAGTAGGATTGCCAACTTTTGGAGTAAGAGATGTTGGACGGGGGAAGGTCGCAAAGCCCACCCCCATCCCTGTGTTGCAGTGGCGGGAAAGATTTGGAAAAGGCTTTAAATTTCGGCTTTTGTCTATTTTCTTTTAGTTATGAAAAAAGATTCAAGAGCACACATCAATAATCAGGAATGATATGAACATATCTGTAAAACTACCGTCTTTGTTGATTGAGGTGACTCGTGATGCGAAGAAAATCTGTATTGTAGTTAACTGTTCCCAGCAAGCAATATGCACGTAATTAATCACCGCTACCCACAACACGGTTTAGATACTGTTGTTAGGTTTATGTTATTCATGTATTCTGAAATTTATAGGTATCTTTGTATCTATGTATTTATTTATGTTGGGTTAGGTTATTGATAATTCTGACATTTATATGTATCTATATATCTATGTATCTGGGCTTCACTCAGCCCCAAACGTTCACAGTAGAAACTTGAAATTTTGCGAACATTCTCCACAATAAGTTTTTTTAAATCCTCCCTAATTTAGCCGTAAATGAGGGGTTCAATTTTTAGTTTAAATTCATGATAAATAAGTCCTTTAGTTTGTATACACCTTTGTTTTTTCGAAAATTTGGAGATCTTGGTACTTAACAAAAATCAAGAGAAGTAACATTCATTTATCGCCCCTTTTCCCGATTTTTAATAGATCACCCCAACACGACATGCTGCCAAAAGACATTGATCATCGGGTAGTTGAGGGAAAAAAACTCTTGACATATATCTCATCCATTATACATGTAATTCTTGTTGTTGCTGCTATTAATCACCGCTACCCAGAAAACACCGGTTTAAAACCTTTTGCTGAGTTTAGGTTATTCAGGGGATTTTACAGTTATAAACATCAGATGTACCCATGGGAAGTTACTTGGTTGTCTACACCTAAACTAAAACTAAACCTAAATATTGTCCCATGCTTTTGTATTTCTCTCAACACATACCTGTATCTTCTCATTGTTTCCCTTATCCCTTCCAATCTTAGTTGCTAATCTACGATTTTATCTAATTGCTATAGAAACAATCATTATAGTCAAATGCTAAGATTTTCTCATCCCTTGGTAACTTACTGAATGTTTTCTCCTTCCAATCTCTTCAAACCCTCTAACTAAACTAACTTCCTTTTCTTGTCTTCTCTTTCCCAAACCCCGTGAGTAAATTACTTGATTTTCTTTTCACCCCTGTTCCTTCCTAAATGAAAAAAAGAATGTTATCTTGGAATATCACGCTTTCAAAAGATGTTGATCACCCAGAGGCTGATAAATACATTTTGAATATATCTCTCATTTGTTGAGTATTTAATTGTCATTGATTCATTGTTAATAATCCCAACAACCCACAACAAACCAGTTTGAACACTTTTGCTGGGTTTAATTTATTCAAAAGCTATCACAATTATAGTAATGTATTTATCTATGTATGCATATTTATGGACTTGGATAAGCTCTAGCTGTTCAGGGGAGAAACTTTAGATCAGGCGCGTACACACTGTTCCCAAAGAATAGACGGTTGTGTCCGTTGTTTTTTTCTGAAAAATCACGCCTCAAGCGTCAAAGGTTAAATTTACAACATAAAGTTTATGGTACATGAATGTGATAAGAATGAGCATATATGGATGGTGGTGATTGATGATTTCTCTTCGAATGATAGTTTTAATTAGCGGAGTAAGCGAGTATCTTTGGACAACAATTTAATGAAATGAAATTCCAAAATTGACTATTGTTTTGTTTTTGTTTTTTTGACAGTTCGTTATCGGAATGTCAGACATTCACGATTTGATATAATATATAGGAAATTGCGTTGGAATAAAGGATCGTCCAATTAAATGTATGATTGTTGGCAACACTGGTTACCATGAGAAAACCCTTATAAATTGATGTCTCTTCCATGATTACGTGAATATGTTCGTGATCTTTTATACGTATTTCCATCTTTTGGACGTACAATTTATCAAATTTGCAATTAACCAGGC
>OY735222.1:43524042-43584042 GCA_963457665.1 Thysanoteuthis rhombus
CAGAAGGACAAGAAAAAAAATGGTGAAGATGACATTCTAGTTTCAAATTCTGTAGTCATCAATCAAATGCCTCAGGGATATCTCACAGAGGAGGCCAGCAAGAATAAGAAACCTTCCTCCATTGATACAAAGCCAAGTTCCTACAATAGCATGCTCAGTGGAGACGCTCTTGGAGATTGATATCGGTCATCATTAGAGCTGTGGCTAACATGCAGCAATGGAATCCCATATCCAACACTGATTGAGCAACTGAGAATAGAGGCGGTTTCAATACTTTGCCTGGGTCTTCCAATCTAAACTTTTTTTTACGACAGCAGCCCTTCTGTTGGATCTTACTTTGTCAGGAAGTTTCTTCCACTATTAACTCCGATTTCCCCAATGAATTTGAAGCTGTATAAAACGACAGGGTAGCGGTTTGAGCATTCGGAACAACTCCACCATAGCTTATCAACAATATGAGCAACGAGTGTATAATCTGAATTGGCATTTCTATCAGCTGGTTCATCACCATCATCATCATCATCATCAATCTTTCAACGTCCGTCGTTTCACATAGACCTTCCCTGGGATCCACCATACTTCTCTATCATGGGCGTTGCGGAGCTAGTACTTTCTGAATTTGTCTAGCTCGTCTCTCCATCTGATATTCTGCCGGCCTCGGTTCCGTATGTGATGTTGGGGGATCCATGTCGTGAGATAGGATGTATATCGGTTGTCCACCATTCGTGCAATATGGCCAGCCCGTTGCCATTTGTGATTTCTAATGGATTCTATGATGTCCCCACTCTTGTCTTTTCTTTGATGTACTGTGCTGTCTTGTGGTCTCTCCATGTGAGGCCCAGCATAATTTTTACTCTGTTTTAAAGACATGTCTCAGATTGTCACTAAAACCATCAGATCTTTCGTCTCTTTTTTTCACACCATACTTGTCAATGGCCCAAAATGTCTCCAAAACCGTAGCAAAATATGTGATGTGTATTGACATAAGTATTGTTTTGATATTATATTTTATTTCGCCCATGGAAAATTTTTATACTTTTGATTTCGTTGCATACCATTTCCCATCTCGTTTCGAAGGGTTTTGTGGGGGAAAGACATGAAGGTGCAAAAAGAGCACGCTCAACGAAACTCAGCGTTTACCCAAAGATTCTTTCAGTGCTTCCCACTTACTGACATCAACAATATCGATAATTGGAGAAATCTATATATATATATACACACATATTTAAAAATATAATCCGACTGACTACTTATGAATTCGCTACATTATTTGAAATTCTATTTGAAATGACCTCCTGTTGTCACATGGATAATGAATCAGTCGGCTTAGACAGCATAAATAGAATGAACAAGTAAAGAAGCATCGGCCGAACATTCTTTCGTTGTTTATTCTGTTTACGCTGTCTAGGCCGTGTGACTAATTCTCCGTGTGACGATGGAAGTTATTTCAAGTAGAGTTTTAGATACTAAAATTCATTCACACATATATATATATATATATATATATATATATATATATATATATATATATATATATATATATATATAGTTAGGTAGTTATCATGAGAATTTGAATATCTAAACAAGAGGAAATTCTGCAAACGTATTGAACGTAAATAAAACGGTGAATATTCAGGAAATTACTGCAACATTTACTTGTATACATAAACTACATTATGATTACCACAAAAATATTTACCCAATGAAGCCATATATATATATATATAAATATATATATATATATATATATATATATATATATATATATATATATATGTGTGTGTGTGTGTGTGTGTGTGTGTGTGTGTGTATGTATGTATGTGTGTGCGTGTGTGTGTTCTCATATATGTGTGTGCGTTTACTTGGGCGATGCTTCTCAATTGGGTAAAATTTTCTCCGGGAAATCATTAAATTTTTCTTATTTTTTTCATTTTAGATATCTATTTTATCTTTTTAAAAGACAACAAATCTTACTCATATATTTACATTCTCTGTTTGTAACAAAATCGAAGAAATATTTGATCGAATGATACCATCATATATGAGTGTGTGTGTTAGTGTGTGTGTGTGTGTGTGTGTTGGCAATTAGAAGTCCTGTATTCAACCTATTTTCTCAGCACAGAATGAACAAATAGTTTCGAAGCAGGCTTTATTTACTGCTAATAATTATCATTATGTTCTTGACAAACAAGTTTAATGTTCGTTAAATTTGTACGAATTTTTATTCTCTCTCCACGAATGCAAGTGTAAGACACGTATATACAGGTTATAGATAGATAGGTAGATAGATAGATAGATTGGCTCAGGAGAAGGAAAACTGAGAGAAACCTTGTGTAGAGTTTTAATGTGTCGGTTCGTGAGGAAAAATACAAAATTTCTTTTTGTATTGATATAGCAGCGTCATGTTCCGCCTATTATAAACAAGAGTGAAACAGACTCTGAGACGGATAGAGGGACAGTCTGAGAGAGAGTGGCAGTTGGAAGAATGTGAGAGAGAGAGGGGGGAAGAGAGAGGGGGGGAAGAGAGCGAGGGGAAAAAGAAAGAGAGAAAGAGAGAAAAACTGAGAAATCAAGAGAAAAAGGCGAGGATGTTGAAAAAAAAAAGATGAAAGAGAGAGATGTAATTCTGATTATATTTCGCTTTCGGGCCGGCCGATAAATATTGCCTGCGTTTTACAGCCTCCCTTCTGCCTGAATACCCAATCCTTTTAAGTTTTATTAATTATTTTTTTTCTTCCTCGGCATTTATTTTAATTTTGTCCTTATCTTTCCCCGTGTAGTTTCTTTTTTTTCTTCTTTTTCTTTTTTCTTTGAAATTTCACTTTTGTTTACATGTTTCGAGTTATTGTTTTCTATTGTTGATAAGGCGAAGGCAAACGTACATAAGCGAAATTTGCATGCTTCAACAAAAAAAAATGGTGTCCGTTTAGGCTGAATGAAATCAGTTCTATCGCAAAATTTCAGCTGCACAAGCACAAACAAATATTTGAATTCATGGACTTTTTATCTAATGCATATATGAACATGTTTCCATTGACAATGCATAACGATGCGTATATATATATATACATACATATATATATATATATATATGTGTGTGTGTGTGTGTGTGTATGTATGTATATATATATATATATATATAATACTATAATATATATACTCGCATACATATATGTATATATATATATATATATATATATATATATATATATATATCCGTGTGCATACCAACACTTAGTATACACGTGAATATGCACATGAATGCATATATATATATATATATATATATATATATATATATATATATATATATATATATATATATAATTAACTAATTGTCATCCACAACTCTCCAATACGACTATAGACTATCCTTTATCCCATCCAGTACTACGAGGTACGATCAAAACCTTCACTTCATTAAAAAAAATTACAAGGGTTCTAATGGTATATTGATGCCAATATTCAAGTTTATTGACAAAAAGGTATGGCCAGGAGAACTGAATGAAACAAAATAAGGTCTCAAAAATTAAAATAAAACCCTCTTAGAAGGTGTCTAATGAAGTTGTGATACCAATTTTCAAGTTCTCTGACAAAACGGTATAGTAAGAAGCGCTTGAACACACAAACACATAAACAGACACATAAACACACACACAGACACACACATAAAAAGGGACAGCTCGAATGGCTATGGTTGTTCACTTGACAATATGACAACCGATGAGCTAGTAAATAAAAATAAGTTCCCAACCATCAGGTCATAGCATTTGAAATGTCTAAATTTAGGATCTGAATAAAATTTCCTCAATCATTATCTATTAGAGTTTATCATTAACGAAAGTTTCATCATTGATCAATAACTTATTCTCAACGATTCACACGATTTTATGATACTGTTTTAGTGAAAGTATTCGTGCTTGGAGGGAGATTATGTACAGAACACAGGTTTCATCTCTCCATATGTCTTCAGAATTATCCCATCAAGATAGTTCTGTAAATTTTCAGAGGTGATAAGATCTGGTGTTATAACGTGCGAGTATCTTTCCAAGAGGAAATCTTCCGTCTTATTAAATGTGATCTCGCTTAAATAAAACAGTGCATCATGATGAATGAACGCCACGCACCTTTTCCTTTTGATTGAACCGGGTATCCTTTTCCTTCAGGAGTGTTTGGGCGCTCAAACTGTGACAATAGATGTCTGATGTAATCTCAACGTTGACTTGTATCAACTCAAAATCGACCAAACCAACGCAATTACAACGAATACTTACCGAAGCTTTCCTTAGAAGGAGATCAATTCTGTATTTTGCTTTTGCCTGTTTGATCCCTCCAAAGCCGATGTCTGCATTTGTTTATATTCTTGTGAAACATTCATTTTACATCGTCAGTTCCTTGTTTGTCTGAACAACGTAAACTGCGCTCACCAGATTGCACAGAACGGGGAGATAACAACACTTGCTGTACGGACTGCTTCTGTCTGATGAACCATAAATTGCCTTGATTTTTAAGCTAATTCAGCTATCGTAATAGAACAATCGAATCACTGTAGCCTCACAAATGGCCTGGAATTTTTACTCGCCTCTGTGTGTGTGTGTGTGTGTGTGTGTGTGTGTGTGTGTGTGTGTGTGTGTTTCCAAGTGCTGCTGGTCACATTTTAGGGGCTACAACTTGAAAATTAGCATGAATACACGACTAAAAACCATCTAAAAGTGCTTTTGAGGGTCTCTACGATCATTTAGGGATCGATTACGCCCAAATCTTGTGTTGGTATTTTTTTTTGAATAATTTCAAATGAAAGATCTATATAATTTATGTGATTCGAGATATTTTTCAGATGATTAGTGTGAGATACACATACGGCCTATGGTGATTCATTTATGTGAGGTACTTATATTTCTATCAAATTCAGACCAATGCCGATCATTATTAGACTCAGCGGGATGACTTATTTTAAAGTTGCTGGAGAATTTTTTTCCAAACTCTTAGGGTATTGTTTATTGGATAAAGGTTTGTCACTGGTTCGTAAACTGACTTTTTATGATGTGGTTTTAAAATTCAAAGAAATGTTTAAAATGAAACTTGACCATTTAAAACTGTAAATCTAATCATGAAAGATATTATTTAATTTTAGGTTTAGTTTTGAGGGTTAGGATTAGAATCTCAGTTTGGGTTTAGCCTTAGGGCTTTTCAATGAATTTTTATCATCAGTCGGTAGTGTATATTTGTTTCAATTTCATAATTATGGAAAAGAAATGTAATCGTTTTTCATTGTTACTTGCAACGGCAATCCTAAAACTAACCCTAACCCTGACCCCTAACCTTAACTTTAAAAATAAAACTTAATTATATTCTCCATCATTAAGTTTGATAAATAGTTTTAAATGTTCCTCTTTTCTGCTTTTATTTATTCTTATTGATATAATAGTAGGCGCAGACGCTCACGGCAGTGTCAATTGTTATCTCCTTTTGATATTTTAATTTTTGAGTCAGCAGACCTGTAACAAGCTTTTGCCACGTATCAAATGTGTCCCACATGACCTGATAACATGTATTATTCATATTTGGGTAATTTAAAATATATCTTAGACAAAGACCAAACAATGTAATCAAAGATGCAGTACTTGAGAAAATTAACCACTACATCAACCAAGGACGGGGACTCAACATGTAATGCTCAAAAGAAGAAGAAATCAAAAGAAGAATCACTTCAAGTTGACAAGCTTTCGGCTGGGCATGCTCAACCTTCAAGAACAAGAAAATTCTGCTAGTACTAAAAAAAAGGGTATACAACCAATGCATCCTCCTGATAGTCACCTATGGAGCAGAAACGTGGAAGCTAACCAAAAGACTAACCCACGTGCTGAGAACTATGCAAAGAGAATCATCCCTCGCATACAATGAAGAGATCGCAATACAGAACAGTACATTATGGGAGAAAGACGAGTCAGTGATATCATATAATCCAAATAAAAACCTCAAATGGAAATGGGCTGGTCATGTTGCGAGAATGACAGAAAACTGATGGACGTCATGATTCAATATGGATCCCTAGAAATCACGTGCAAAATCTGGACCGACAAAATATATGATGGCGTGACTAACTAGATAAATTCAAGAAATTCTGCCTCAGTGACGTCCATCATAGAGAGGTTTCGTGAATTCAGTGTAATGTCTATGCCCAACGACAGATGCTAATAGGCTGATATATATATATATATATATATATACATATATATATATATATATATATATATATAATATCACATATATATATATATATATATATATATATATATATATATATATATATATATATATATATAAAATATAATGACAGACATGAAGCAGCGTTTTAATCATTTAGTAATGTCGTCTTTTTTTCGTATAAGTAAACAGGTCTTTGATAAAACTCTACCATGACACTGAACAGTATAACTCCCATCTAATATTAAAAATGGCTGATTTCGGCCGGAAGCGCTCTGTCTTCCGGAAAATATATACATTCATTGAAACCAAAGTTCTGTTCACTTGTATGACAATGGGAAAAGATTACTAGAAGATTAAAAAGATGCTCCTTGTTCGTCATTTTCAATGAAAGATGAATCAAAGGAAATTTGCTACCAATATATATATATATATATATATATGTATATATATATATATATATACTCAAATGGGTGGATTTAACCCATGTTCTTCAGTTAATAATATCATATTTCCTCTTTTAATTGGAAGCCTTCTCTTAAATTTCTTCTAATTAATCCATCAGTAGGGAGAGCGGCGGGAGATTACAACTTATCAAAAACTGACTGGCTGTCTAATTGACAAGCTGACATACTTAAACACTCCCGCCAGTTCTCAGTCCTTCTTTTCTCTTCTAAGTTTATCCAAAAGTGCAAAGGCGGACGTCATGTTGATTCCATTTTAAAGTGACTTCCCTTGCTAGACGTAAAAGATGTCATCTGTTTCCGTCGGTTGATATAAAAAGAGGTAAAGTGCAATTTCAAATTATTATGCTCTTTTTTTTAAAAAAGAACACTCGTAAAATTTTCAAAAGCCTTGAACTCCAAACATTTTCATGATTTTAGTTGGTGTAACGTTTTAAAACGGCTTCAATGTCCCCCACAACAGAAAAAAAAACAAACGAAACAGGAAGACTAATGGTTTAATATATGGTACTATCTGAACGAGAAGACAGTCATTGATAAAGCGTTTTTAAAGCTAACCAAACACTTCTAAAAACCAAATAGCACATGATCTTCATAAAAAAAAACATTCTCAAACTGAGCAATTCACACATGGACCAAAAAAGCAGAATTATTTTTCTTCAGATAGCAAAAATTGAATTGCAATTACTGAGACATTGACTGATCAATACCTCTCAAAACAAAACGATTGCATTAAAACAACATGATTAACAAAGTGCTTGTGAAATTCCAGTGAAATTCCAGTGAAATTCTGAAAAATAGCAGAATTTTATATAGGAGCTTTGAAATTAGTTTCAAAATTAGATTCAACAACCACAAAAGAATCATTCGAATATGGAAATTATCAGAACACACTGCATTGACCAAATAGGTATTGGTTGGATGCTAAATAAAAAAAAAGAATAATAGGCTATTTTAGACATGACTAATATCAATGAAAATTCTAACATTACAAATCAAATCTAAACACTGAACAGATCATGAAAACAACAAATAGAGAAAAATGACAGTAATCAAATTCTGAAACAGAATATATTGAAAAAATCAAAATATCAATACACTTACAAAATACAGAAAAATAATACATTCAATCATGAACAACTTTATTAATTATTCAAATAAAAAATACAAAAAAGGTGAACAAAAATGAAATATAGCATTTTAAATCCAAAATATCATAAAGAAACTAATAACACAATATCAAAATAACTCGATTTAGATAAATAGAGAAAACAAAATTAAGACGTAATAAAAGTAAATTCCATTTTTCAAGAAAGCAAAAAATGCCTATCACTAGAATGACAATGCAAAGTAAATAACCCGAATTTAAATAAGTTGGAGATAGATAAAGAAAGTTAAATAATGAAGCTAAAATACAGAAAATTATGAGTAATTTCTCATAACACAACTCCACCTGATGATTGAAAGCCTTGAAACAAATTTATCGTGCAAACCCTGGGTATAATATTTATACCATCTGTATTTTCTAATATTACGCCCTTTATCAATAAAAACAGCGCATAACTTACAATATACATATATATATATGTATATATATATATATATATATATATATATATACAAATTAACTATAGTTATTTCAGATTTGATCCAAATTTCAAATATTTTTGCCCTTTAATATTTATTCAATTTAAATTTTTGGTCAAAGTCCAAACCAATTTTTAATTTTGAGCCAGTTATTGAATACTTAGAAACACGCCTTCATACTGTTCTCATACTACTACTACTACTACTACTACTACTACTACTAAATACACACACACAGACTAACACATATGATGTACTCCGCCATCTTCCATCTATTTTCCGATTTTAATAAGTTTCTTAGATACAACACGCCGAATAGCGTTGCTTTTTATTTATTTCTTAAATTGAAAACCGTCATCAAAATTGTCAACATAGGTTTCTTCAATATTTTAAGCTGGCAGGCTGACAGAATGGCTATACACGACTCATACAGGCCGTACCAACGGAGCTAGAGGGCTGAAAAATTTAACATTTACGACTTATTCGTTCTACCACTAAATTGATTTTTAGTAGTTGTTCGAATTGCAATATGAGTTTATGCTGAACTGATCCTTCAGTTTGTGCCACGCTGTTTTGTTATGTTTTTTCACAATTAATCCTTTAGTGATCACTGCAAAAAGGTGAGAACAGTAAGTTGTTCATTGATCACCCCTTTTTTTCCAATTTTTTTTCAATTGATCGCCCAAACGCTGCATACGATATGACGATTTCCATTGGGTGACTAACCAGGGGTGTTGTTTTCTTCCTTCTTCTTTCCTCCAATGTGAGTGCAAGGTTATTACTTGTTTGAAATTGAATACATTTTCAATTTTTCTCTCCTGATTTCCCAATACACCCGTATCACTCCCTTTTCTTTAGGTTTTTTGTTTACAGTTTTCCGGTCTTTTTGCATACACAAACAGATGCACGTGCATCAACACTGTTACACACACACACACACACACACACACACACACATATATATATATATATATATATATATATTAGTTATTATCTGTAGAAGAAAAAAAAGATTTACATGTATTTTAACGAGAAGATACTTTAGTAAATTGTTTACATTCCATTATCGCTGTCTCAATGATGTCACCAGAAAACAAAGGAAAAATTATACGTATATATAGAACGAAAGAAGATATTTTCTTATTGGTTCATTACAGATTTCACATTGATATGATTTTCAAATGAATCGTCGTTAATTGAAACAGAATGTGCAATCTGGAATAAACTATTGAAAAAATATTTTTTATAGATTAATACATTGGTTTATTCAACGCATTAATACATATACGCATGATTGTTTTATATTTCATCATTACATATATATATATATATATATTTATATATATATATATATATATATATATATATATATATATATGTGTATATTATATATATATATATATATATATATATATATATATATATATATATATATATATATTGATGGCTTCAATACATTCGGTTTTAGTAAAGAGAATACCTCCCCTTTTTTTGGTGGAGTCTAGGTGGTTTCTTTACAATCCCTCAATTTCTCAATCGTTGACACTCCGGAGCCTGCGCTGTTGAGAAGTGAAAGAGACTGTGATGTAGGATAGATCCCTTTGAACGTTTATTCCAGTCACTTTTATTAATGAATAATTGATTTGTTATTGCTCAATAATTCTATTATTTGGGCCATACTACGACGACTCTTGTTGTTCCAATTTTTCAAATGCACGATTTCCAATATTGTTCAAAGCACGCGAAAGATTTTAGATTTTCAACAGGCCAAGTTGTAGTGTGACCTATATAATAAGAATATCAATTATTGGATGCTCTGTTCTATTGAATCGTTGCTATTTACTTTTAATGATCCTTTCGTAGAATATGAAGCACTACGTGTTTCCAAGAAATACGCAGAAACAATCTATATATATATTATTATAATGATAATAATGATAATAATAATATATATATATATATATATATATATATATATATATATATATATATATATATATACTCGTTTCTTGCAAGCAACTAAATGTGGTCTGCATTTGTCAGGTGGAATTCAATTGGATAAAATTGAATTTCACCTGGAGAATGGTCACCGCTTTTAGTTGTTCACAAGATACTAGTAATTGTGAAATAAATCTAATGTAACTTATCTCGTATTATTATCATTTTAATAGCCTTATCTACAGAGGTATTGAGAACCTTAGTTATATGAATTGCAACAATATATACAAACATCTATATATATATATATATATATATATATATATATATATATATATATATATATATATATATATATATCCAGTCTAGTTTACTTTTCTCCTGTAATCAGCATCCCCTTTCACTTGCTGGTTATCTTTCATTCTCTAACTATATATTATTCTTTTGCGTTCACCTTTACTAATATTCTAATGATATTTAAGATGTCTACGACTGTTTCATGTCGCTTTGACCCTTGTTCCTAATCTCCTATCTTTACTCTTCAAACAAAGCTACAGAATCCATGCACACTGTTACTCTCCATTTTCATCCTTACTCTCTTTCATGTTAGCTCTCTTCTCCTTCCCTCGCATATATTTATCTTCCCATCGCTCAATTTGTTCCTTTTCTTTCTTCGATTTCGTTCCTCTCCTTCAATCTCTCCAGCATCTTCTTCTTCTTCTTCTTCTTTTTCTTCACCGCCGCTTTCATATCTGCTCGATACCAAACGACGCCTACCTAATAAATTTGCTAATTGATTTTCTTTCATCAAATAAATATTTGTATTCGATAACGGTCATTAGGCTCTTGTGCATTTGTTTGCACGCGAATAAAGATTGCACAACAGCCAAGTCAGCTGGAAACTGTATTTATTTCTCCTGATACGTTTTAATAGTATTTCACAGTTCTCGTGCGCAAGAAAATGTGTAAGTAACGCCATTTCTTTTTTTCATTCACAGCTTCTTGTTGCGTGGTACTTGCTGATTTTGGAAGAACGACAAAGGCAGAGATCGTGTGCAGGTCTTTCAGAAATTCGTGTTTTCTTAGAAATGGTTCACACTAAAAATTCCTACTATAATGCCAAAACAAAACTGAACAATTGTTTGCACATATATATATATATATATATATGTATATATATATATATATATATATATGTATGTATATATATGTATGTATATATATATATATATATATATATATATATATATATATATATATATATATATATATATATATATATGGGGTGTGTGATTTGTCAATACTAGAACTAACAACAGTTCCTCTAACAGAAAGAGCTCTGATGTAACAAGAGAAATGTATAATGATGTTTTGGAAAGAAGGTGGCTTCATTTACAAATCAAAATTAATCAAAAAAGTAAGCTCTGCTATTACCTACCGTGGTAACTACCAGCCCTTGTAATCATTGATAAGAGAAAGAGAACATGAAAAATATTAGATGTGTCCGCAGATCACTGAGTAAATAAAAAAGAGAGTGAAAAGCTAAGGAAATACCAGGACCTGGCAAGGGAACTGAAGAAGATGTGGAACATGGGATTCGGGGTAGTACCAATAATAGTAGGTGCACTTGGATCCGTACCAATTACTGCACAAATACTGAGGAGAGTACTGATAATATGGGATCTTCGATCACCAGCCGTTAGCTATGAACTAATAGCCAAGGAAAATGCTCGGTTGAGACGGTACAGACCACACCACTGCTGTGATTGGTGATGGTGATATGAGAGGAAGGCTAAAGATATCAGCTCTCAACGATAGCCACCGGGCATCAGGTGTGAAACTATAATCCACAGCACTGTTTTGGACTGTGAGTGTGCGAACAGGAGGGCACGAGACTTGACAAGAATTGCTGTCACTCAGTCTCCAGCAGTGACCAAAAAGCAACTAGTGTAAAAATACGAATACTAATAATGCTTATGATAAAAAACAATAAACAAAAAAGACTGTGATCATAGAAATAAAAATACATGTCCTGAGAATAATAAATGCACAAAATAAAATATGGTACATTTATTATTTTTTTGTTATAACTCATACCTAATGTCTTTCATACTTAGTTTTTCTCTGAACTGTAACTACAGAATACAAGATTAAGTTAAAACAGAGATGCCATGTTATCAAGTTGCCTCTTCTCAGTATCTATGTCTAACTGCAATGATTTTTTTTCTCACTTGATGCACTTTTCTCAATAAAGAACTGCACTATGATCAACTAGCAAGGATACCAAGTGTAGCCTGGGGAAAAAAAGAAACTCCAAATCTATTGACAATAGAAAGCAAACTTTTTTTCCATACAGATTTCATGAAATAGAATTCATGTGTACATTTTTGGCGTTAGTAGTTCGTGCATCAAAGCTGATTATCGGATTTAAATCGTACCATGTTTTATTGCTGTGATTTGTTTTGGATTATGGTTAGTAGAAGGGTTAAGGGGATGGCAAAGAAGGTTCAGTGAACGTTTTGGCCATTCCTCCACATCTATCCATTGAGCTAGTCGCTAAGTTCGTATATCTTTATTCATTCATAGGATTCTGTGATATAAAATTGAATCATTTCAAGCCAGTCATCAATTATTAACCTAGCTTTCTACACGTCTGTTCTTTCCTAATTAAATTCAAACCAGGACAGTGTCCATTCCAAAAGTGCGTGTTTAGAACAGGTGCACTCTATGGTGTGTGGAGCCATTCATTCCCTGTGTGCATGTTTGTGAGGAAGTGAACTTCATGGGGTGAAGCAGTCAGTCATAATAGTAATGTGAAATGACTTTCCGTCCGTCTTCGAAATATTTTGGTCACTTCTTTTGGGTTTGGCCAATTTAGATATTTTATATCTAAATTCAAATCAATTGCAATCCATGTATATTATATCTGAATTTAGATCCATTACCAATCAGATATTTCATATCAAGATTAAGATCCATTGTGAATTTAGATATTTTATATCAAATTTAGATTTGTAACGAATTTAGGTATTTTGTATCTAAATTTAGATCCATTGTTAATTCAGATATTGTATATCTAAATCGAATCCATTTTCAATTTAGATATCTCATTTCTAGATTGAAATCTATCGCCAATTTAGATATTGCATATTAAATTTAGATTTATTGCCAATTTACATATTTCATGTCTAAATTTAGATTCATGGACAATGAAGATATCTTATATTCAAATTTATATTCATTGCCAAGTCAGATATTTTATATCTGAATTTAGGAACAAGATTTTTGGTGAATAATCAATAATCTGTATTTTTTTATTAGATTTCTCAAGAACCACTAAACCAAACAGCCTCAAAATCAACCCTGCACTGCTTTGTATGCCGACTAATTTACCTGGCAAATACCAATTTTTACAATGACCAGCTGTCGAGCAATCTCAGTTCCTTAGATTTCTCGATAACTGTTGATCCAAACATCTCCAAAATCGTTACTGGAATGCCTAGTGTGCTGATTAATATATGGCAGATGTCAACTTTGGAAAATGGTCTGTCGTTTAGTTATCTCAATGCATACAAACACATACAGACATAGACACACACACACACACACACACACACACACACACAGAGTATTCTCAGTTTGTGGCAAAGATTGGGATATCTTATGAACTTGTTTTTTCTCCTAAGCGTTTCGCGATTTGAGATGGTTTCCATCAAAAATGTAAGTTTTGTTGTTAGTTATCAGACTGATGTTTTTTTTATCATTCTCAATCCGGGTCTTCAAATCTTCATCATTCATTGACTGATATCTCTGGCAAACCTGTCTCTGAGTTTCCTGGCCTAGAATCTTCAAGTGCAAAGTTTTCTAAAATACATTATCATTATTCGATAAGTAGATCCTAAAAGCGCCATCTACTGTGATTTTAAACTTGATATTAAACCATGATATCCATCCTCTCACCCAGCGTCGTGAGATATACACAATAGACATAATAAGGGACTACTAAGATAGTAACAGATTACTTATATTTTTATTTATTGGTTAGGTTAGTCTTTATCTCCTGGGAAAAGCGTTCTCCTTTATCGGAATTCGGACACTGTAGAAAAGTGGGAACGTCAAAATCTCCATTGAATCTTCAAAAGAAGACAAAATCAGGTAAAGAATCATTTTGACTTGGCAAGCTGTCTATAGAACGAGCTCAACCTTCAAGAACAAGAAAGAGGGTATACAATCAATGCGTCCTTCCGATACTCACCTTTGGAGCTGAAACACAGAACCTTACAATGGGATTGATTTTCAAACTAAGAACCATGTAACACACACAGGAGAGAATCATACTCAACGTCACATGGAAATATTGCAGGTCAGCACAGTATAATCGAGAAAAAAACCACGAGTCAGTGATATAGAATTCATTAGAAAACTCGAATGGCAATGAGCTGGTCAAGTAACATGAATGTCAGATAACAACCGGGCAGCACAATTCACAACATGGATCCCTGGAGATCATATGCAAAACTGTGGCAAGCAAAAAGTAAGATGGCGGGACGAAGTAGATGGATTCAGACAGTATTGGCTCCGACGCCCCCATGATAGAGAAGTTTGGCGTTTTTTATGAAGATCTTTGTCCAGCAATGGATACTAAAAGGTTAATGACAATGAATGATAAACCTTAGCCAGATTGGCAATGCCGTCTCAGTTTACATGAGGATATAATGTTATAAAAGCAATCAGGAATATTCAAAGAAGTTATAATTATGGGATATATTTAAACCGAACAAATTGTTTTCAGAGGCGTACAGAAAGTGTTGTCCGACGGACGTAAAACGGGTTACTGTAGCTGTCGAAGATGATGATGATGATGATGATGATGATGATGATGAACACAGCAGCAGTATGTTTCCGAATACTTGAAAAATCTTATACATGTCTATATGTGGGTATGTGTTCAAGAACCTGTTTGGGAGCGCCTTTTTCTGTATGAGGTCTTAGACTTTGTCCCTATTCCCTATTCATTCATTGCATTTCTACTTTACATTGCCTTTCTTCCTTTCTTTCTTTCTTTCTTCTCTTTTTTGGCCACTCCGTTTTAATAACCCGTTCCAATAAATCTAATCATAAGGGAAGAAAAAGCCAAATAAATACTCTATACAAGACGCATCGTGCACAAGTTAGGACATATTTAGCCGGAATTTTAATGAACGAAACCCTTCCAAAATGCAATAAGTAAAATCTTCTATATTGGAAGTTGGTATTAACTTTCAACCAAAAAAAAAACCTTTTTTTTTTTTTTGCTGCCATTAGGTTATTCATTTTTATCTTTTTCATTTTATTAGTATTAACTTTCGAAAAAAACTTTTATTTTACTTTATTCTATTGGTATTAAGTTTCAAAAAACTGTTGTTTTTTTTTCTCTTCTTATTTGTTATTATCATTTATCTATTTTTATTTTTTCTCAAATTTCCCTTTTAAAATTTGCTGTGCGCATATATGAGCGTTCGGATTTCTAATCGATATTTCTATTTGTTTAATAAAAATCTAATTTGTTTAAAATACTGGTTTCATTTCGCTATTTTTTAATATCTGCTTCTTGTAAACAATCAATAAAGCTCAGGTTTTGAAAAATTCGATAATAATGCGTATAGATTTACGACGCTCCCGAAACGCTAGAGACTCTTGTAATAATTCACGCAGCTAATTGAATTCTGTAAACACTCTTATGAGCACATACGTACACATGCAGATAGTTGTATGAAAAGTAACACATACGCACACACTCACACAAACATCAGCAGCAGCATCATTATCATCATTATCAAGTGCTATGAGTCTATTGCAGGACAAATGCCATCTCCTTCCATGACGAGCCATATCTTCGCTGCATACTTTTGATTGTGTACATCAATCTCTCCATCTCGCATCTGGTCTTTTCCCACTGCGTAAACTGGCCAACGTACAAATTGGTTAGCTTTTTACTCAATCTATTTCCCTTCCTTCTCGGTATGTGTCTCAAGTTCATATATATAATATCAAAATCTGCGTTAAATATAAATCATTTGAAAAACTTGCATTGATTGAATCAGCAGTTGTGGGAAAGTTGATAAAGGAAAAGATTTGAGATTATTTGGTCCGAAATTTTTCACCAAAAAGTGAGAGAGCTTAAGTACTTTTCACCCGAGCGAGGTTTCGCCAAAGCTTTGAAATTACATCAAATACCACCCTCCTCTAATATGCAGTAATAAAATCTCCACTTGTTTCCACCTATTTCCAATAATGTATCTACCCCAGCTACCATCCCAGGGTTTCTGTAGTTTCCACCATTTTTTCAAACTGATTTTCGCTTCCAAAGCTTTGACAACAGGTACGTGTACGAACGTTACGTTTAATAGCTTACGTACGATTAGTACGTAAGCTATTTTACGTTTTAATATAAGATTTGACACGCATGAAATAGTCTCTACTCTTTATCCCTTTCTATATATATATATATATATATATATATATATATATATATATACATATATATATATATATGTTTGTGTGTGAATATATATTCAGAAGATTATATATATACATATATATATATATATATATATATATATATATATATATATATATATATATATATATATATATATATTCCATAGGAATAGAGCACTCTGTTGGATGAGCAATGTAAGCTAAATGAATATATCGCACAGATTCAGCCTTACTCACCACTCAGTTCCCTAGCACAGAGGTAGGATACAGGTCTCTGGGTCTGAAGCGAAGGTTTTAATCCTGCCTCGTGGCACTGGATGGGATAATGGATAGTCTCTAGCCACACTGAAAGGTTGTAATACAACTGGATGACATAATGATATATATGTATATATATATATATATATATATATATATATATATATATATATATATATAAAGTTTATGAAATCAATTTTTACCAGGTTTCCGTGTCGTGAAAGAGGTGTCTCACGCACGATTGCAGGAATTTCAGAACCATCCGAAGTTCAAAGAGGTATTCATTCGTGCTACCAAAACGTGACTCAACAGGCAAATACAAGTCAAAGGTCATGATATATGTCATATTTAACATCACACACTTTTATGTTTTGAACATTTTTTTAATGACCAATGATCATCAAAAATGCTAGAGTGAATTTCCAACGGTTCTAATAATCTTGCAATGTTTGAAACATTTGATCCGTGAAAACAGGTTAAACAAATTAAATTAACTTAGTCCATTATCTTTACCAAATATGTTTCACAGCCTAGTACATGAAATAATATTCTGGGAGGGTTTTTTATAATTTTTATACATATAAATAGTGTTTGTGCGTGAGTGTGTGTGTGTGTGTGTGTCTTTCCTTGTGGATTAGGATCACAAATACTAGACAGAAGTTCGTGACCTCGACAACTAAGACCGTATTACACCACTACCTAAAATGTATAATAGATCTCGAGGACTGAAGATTCAAACTAAAACTTAGTAAGCTTAATTCATCCTGGCATATGACCTCAGTAGTGGGGCTTTCTGTGAGGATCGAATCCAATACACTAGTGTGTATGTGCATTACTATTTGAGCATGGCTTCATTCAGACACGAGCCTGGGTGGGATGGTTCGACCCATAATCTACTAAGAGAGCAAATGGAGAGATAGAATGAAGGAACAAGAGAGAAAAGAATTGACGGAAAGACAAAGTATAAAAGAGAAACATCTTTGAAAAAATTTGGAGAGATAATAAATGGTGTATAGCTCAATCAAGGGCGCCATTCAGTTAGGTGAACATTGGTATTTGCAAGCAAGACCCGCTTCTGGCCCCCATTTCAATCGAACCTTCGTTCTGCTCACGGCACCTGGTATTTCCCAGTTGTCACCGATCTAGGTACTGACCACTCTCAACGTTGCTTACTTTCAGTGATCTCACGAGAACTGGTATGTCCAACGTGATTCGGCGGTACCACGTTAGCTTTGGGGTATTGAACCACGGCCTGTGGTATTTTGGGACGGTGGATTGAACCACGCCCTGTCGAACGGGAGGCGACCATTGTACCATTGGGCCACAGTGATCGATACAAAAGAGGTGAGTTAATGAATTCTTCACTTCATTTTTGTATTTTTTTTTTTTTTTTCAAATTTTTCTTGCTCTTTTTTACTGTCGCTTTCTTGGCCGGCAATAGAAGAAGCCAGAATCTATTGTCTTCGAAATTGCTTTTCGATAAAAGAGAAAAGCAGACGATAGTCAATTCCTCTCTTGTTACTGGAACTTGAATCCTTTTCTACACCGTAAATATCCTGGACATTCATGATAAAATTGTTTTTTCTTTAGTTTATTCCCCCCTTTTTTAATGCATTTCTAGTACCTATGACCATCATTGACCAAATGACTGACAGGCTGACACGCCGAAATCCTACTCTTTCTATATATGTCTAGAAGAGCAAGGGAGAGAGCTTGTTTTGACTGTGTTTTTGAGAGTAACCCCTCTTGCCAGATCTCCACACAAGAAAAGATACCGTCTGCTTCAATCAGATGATATAATTTGTAACGATAAACAAAGTGAGAACAATTTCCAATTATTTTGCACTGCTTATTTAGAGAGAATAATTTGACAGAATTTTAGAAGCATTGCATCGAGCGAGCACATTAATGGTCCGACTTCAAGGTCTGTTCTAAATCACTATTGATTTACTTTTATCATGTCTCCGTATGTAGGTTGCTACTATGACTGAGTTTGTATTATTATTATTATTATTATTATTATTATTATTATTATTATTATTATTATTATTATTATTATTATTATTATAATAATAATAATAATAATAATAATAATAAAAATAATAATAATAATAATGATAATGATAATGATAATGATAATAATAATAATAATAATAATAATGGACATGGTTACGAAAGGGAAACCTTAAGAGAGAAACAGAATCGCTCATCATGGCAGCCCAAAACAAAAGCATAAGGACAAACTACATAAAAGCAAAAATCGACAGAACACAGACAAACAGCAAATGCCGCATGTGCGGTGAAAGAGATGAGACAGTATACCACATAACTAGTAAATGTAGCCAACTCGCCCAGAAGGAGTATAAGCATAGACACGATAGAGTAGCAACGATGATACACTGGGAACTAAGTAAACAAATGGGATTCAACCATGGGGAAAAGTGGTATCAGCACAAGCCAGAGGCAGTTTTGGAGAATGACAACCACAAACTACTCTGGGACTTTGACATCCAAACTGACCACCTCATCCAGGCAAGAAGGCCGGACTTAGTAATAGTAGACAAAAAAAGGAAGGCCTGCCAAATAGTAGACGTTGCTGTACCTGCAGACCATAGAGTAAAAAAGAAGGAGGGTGAAAAAAGGGAAAAATACCAGGACCTAGCAAGGGAGTTAAGGAAAATGTGGAACATGAAAACCAGGGTAGTACCGGTCATAGTGGGCGCACTAGGAACTGTCCCCAAAACGCTGAGGGAGAGACTGGAGGAGATCGGGATCAGGGGGAGGATAGAGACCGTACAGACCACAGCGCTACTTGGAACTGCACGGATACTGAGGAAGGTGCTAGAGATATAAGTACTGCAACGAATAGTAGCTCTGTCATGATATGCGAAAGAGGGAGGAGACGTTAGCTGAGGACCTGAGGAGACTTATTGTCACTCAGCCTTCAGCGATAACCACTGGGCAACCGGTGTGAAACTGTAAATCGTAGAATTACTGCGACCTATGAGTACTAGGAGAGGAGGGCTGGAGACTTGAGGAGACTTGCTGTCACTCAAACTCCAGCGGTTACCACCAGGCAACTGGTGTGAGATTGCAAATAATAATAATAATAATAATAATAATAATAATAATAATAATAATAATAATAATAATAATAATAAAAAAACAACAACTTCAAGAAAACTTTCATGCTACCAATGTCTTCTGGCAACATATTGTGTTTGGGGTTATCAATTGGAAAGAATGGAAAAAGGAAAGATCGATGGATACTTCACTTCTTTCGCCTTTTGTTGAGCGTTAATCACAAAAAGTTTCTTTTTTTTTTCAAATTCTCACCAGAAACAAACGTGAATGGGACCAGATATAGGCTAAGGGACGAATTTAACAAAAACCCACATTTCAAATTGAGTTCCTTATTCAAAACTATTCCTGGTCGGGATTTTCAGAGAAGAAGAAAAAAATGTTTTACTTTAAAAATGATACAGAGTAAATGTTTGATGTTCAGTCCTCTAGCTCTATTGGGTGTGGCCTGTACGCATCATACATACATACATACATACATACATACATACATAGCCAGCCAAATTACGCTAAATACACCGGTTCTGGTAAGACCATCGAAATCAAGGAACGTCGAGTCTGCGTTTGTGTGTGTGTGTGTGTGTGTGTGTGTGTGTACTGGGATAATTCGATCGCTAGCCATTTACGATGTTGATATTTGTCAGATATATCGGTCAGCACACACGGTATTTCTGTGTCGAGTTCGAAGTTGTTCGGATCAGCGGGTCTCGATAAACCTAAATTAATAAAAGATATAGAAAATAGATATTTTCATAAAGTTTTAGATCTAAATATAGATATAAAATATATGATCGACAATAGATATACATTTGGATATAAAAAACCTTTTGGCACCTTTGATGGCTATGGTGATTCAATAAGTGAATTCAGCAAACTGGTTAAAAAGGAATATGATAAGAGAGCGACTGGGTGGGAACACCAATCAACAGGAAAGTGTGCAACCGACTTCGATTCAACTAAAAGAAATTTTTTTTTTCAATAAAGATTTTGTTTTCCTTTCCGCTTCCCATGTTTTTTCTCCTTGTCGATTTAATGATTATGGCAATTATTTTCAAGATTTTTATTATTGATATTTTATAAATGCTATTCATTTTTCTATTGCAACTATTATTTTTGTAATCATTATCAATCAATACCTTAGTTTTATTGATAATACTCTCGTTAAAATAATAGGAATAATGATAATATTTATTATTGCTATTGTTCTTATGAGTGTCTTCGTATTTTGGGGTTTTCTTTTGTATTGTTCAAGTGTCTGCCAATGTTTCCAATCGTTGTAAAGTTATACCAGACTGCAGTCGTTTTTCCTTTTCACTTCGATTAACTCAACGATGAAAGCCCTCATTAATGGCTCTTCAGCTCATAAATATACAAAATAATTGTTAATAAGAAAGAAAAAAGTGCCAGTTAAGGAGATGAATCCCAGATATTGCAACAATTCAGTGCACAATCAAAATATACTTAACCATCTTTTGTCATCTCACGTCTTTGGGTATTTTCTTTTTTTCTTTTTTTTCTTTTTTTTTTTCGTTTAAAATATCGTCATTAAAGCTAAAAAAAAATTGAAAACAAGTCTGGTTGGTCACTCATTGGAAAACCGTCACGTAACTAATGTAACGTGTTCGGTGTAAACAATTATAAAATCTGGAAAAAAGGATGATCAATGGAAAAAGTTTTACTTCTCTCGCCTTTAGTTAGGTGGTGATCACTAGAAATGTCCGATTTTAAAAAAAACATGCGTGGATGTTGCTGAACACAAACTATATCATCATCATCATCATCATCATCATCATCATCATCATCATCAGTTTTTTAACGTCCGTCGTTGGACATAAACCTTCCCCAGGATTTGCCACACTTCTCTATCCGCGACAGAGCCAGTACTTCCTGATTTTGTCTTCCTCGTCTCTCCATCTAATATTCTGCCGGCCTCAGTTCTGCATGTGATCTCGGGGGATCCATGTCATGAGTCGTGATGTCCATCGGTTGTCTGCCACTCTTGCAACATGGCCAGCCCACTGCCATTGGAGACTTTTAATGGATTCTATGATGTCCCTGACTTTGGTTTTTTCTCGGATGTACTGTGCTGTCTTGTGGTCTCTCCATGTGAGACCCAGCATTATTCTTCCGTGTGCACGTTGCATAGTTTTCAAATTGCCGATCTGTCTCTTGGTTATGTTCCATGTTTCAGCTCCATAAGTGATTATTGGGAGTATGCATTGGTTATACACCTTTCTCTTTAGGATTACTGGAATCTTCTTATTTTTGAAGGTTGAGCTAGCTCTGCCAAAGTCTTGCCATTCTTGCGTGATTCTTCACTTGATTTCTTCTTCTTTTGAAGGTCTCATCGAGATTCGTTGTCCTAGGTTGATGTAGTGGTCTACTTCCTCCAGTTCTGACATTGTAGATTGGAAACCCCCATAAAAAATGAGGGGGTTGAAGAGAGGCAATTTTTTTTTTAAACATAATAAGGGGCGAGTTTTTTAATTACCTCCCCTCTTGTTAAACCAGTGTATGCATGATACATGCATGGACAGCCAATCAGCCCAAGTTGCAAACTGGAAAAAAAATTAAGCTGACATTTGTGGTGACTATTTTATTAACGGTATCTAATTAGACCCGAAAATAATGTTCCAATATTCGTTCATTCAGTTGGATCCATTGTTCTATGTTGCTTCAAATGGTGGGTAGGAATTGAGGTTATCTGTTGAATCGCAGGCTATGTATGGAAGAGTTCAGTGTTACGGAAAGAGAAACAGGAAGAGGTTACAGTGTATAATAAACGGATGGGTAAGAGCAATAGCTATGAGAGACCGAACAGTCAACAAAAGGAAACTGTCAACATAAATTAACCGAAGTCTCTCCAGTTTTCAAGTGATTCTATCCATCTGTCTATCGAAGTATCTATTTATTTATTTATTTGTCACACGTACTAGCTGAACTAGTGGAGATTAAAAGTTGAAAATTTAAAACTATATTACCTAAATTTTTATTCTATTTTTTTTCAAGGCAGTTTGGTTCTTAGTGTAGTTGGGTCGGTTTACAATATGATTTTATACTAAATTGGTCCAAAAGTTCATATACAGCTGCGCTGATGTCCGTTTTTTTTTTCAGAATTCGGACTTTTAAGTGATCCAACCAAAGACGAGAGATGTGACTTATCAACCAACCCCCCCTTTTTCAAATGTCGTAATTGATCATCCTTAACATTGCATGCTGTCAATAGACTTTGGTCACGTAACGGTATATTATTGAGTGACTAACCAGACTTGTTTCCAAAAACCAATTCATATAATAAAAAACCTGCTTGCACTGGGATCAAACTTTCTTGCTTCATTACAATCTAAAAAGCTAAACAAAACAAAATTCATTTCTCCACACAATATTGTTCGAAAACTACATATCCAATTTCAACTCCTTTATTACTTAAAAATTCATCGTTTACTGAATATGAATAAGTAAACCCCTTTTCACTTTTAAAACAAACAAAATACTACAAGAAACTCAGTTTTAAAGTTGAGCCTTTTTTTTATTAAACCCATCAGTACTCTTCCCCAGAAATCGATATGCAAATATCAATTTTTCTATTGATTGTTTGACGAAATAAAATATAACACATTCTGTTCATCGTATCGAATTTTTTTGTTGCTCGACTTGTCATCAGTTTTTTTGTTCGTCATTTTTTTACATGTATGACCGATCGGTTTTTGGTGGGGTAAACTTGTTACAATACAAAAACAATGTCAACTTTAAAGTTTTTTCAATCTGTTTTTAAGATACTGAAGAGCGATGAGAACGAGAGTGAACATCAACGTTGTTTGCTCTTTACTTGCAATGCAAGTCAACAGTTCTCTGAATATCAAAACGTGTTCCGTTTCGATCAAATTTGAATCGTTTCATCTTAGAAAATGGAAGATAAAGAGAGCAGTCGAAGAAATATATACTTTTCTTGTTTCTTGTGTCATACTACATCATATCATACCGTCTTGTTTAAATTCTTGAGATAGACAAAGTAGAAATTACTGGAGAGAAACAATGAAAGGATGGTGTAGACTTTGTAACTGCAGATTGGTTGACTATCATGAACACCCCTTTTTCAAAAAAAATAACCAATTATAACTGAACTTGAAGATCCGATACTATGAAACCAAGAACGAAATAGACTACTTCCTTATAGACAAAAATGACACTTTCAAAGATATCTGAGTTTTGAATTAAGTCAACGTGGGAATCGACCACAGAATGTTAAGATGTAAAATTCAAATTAACACCAACAAAGAACGCATGAAAATGTTCCGCACCAAACTGCAGCCACTGAACGTACCAAAAGAATTCACTCGATCCATCAAGGTGGGATTTAAAAACAGATAGAAAATTATTACCAGACCAGAGAAAAACGACACCAGCAACAACATAGACAAATTCAACAAGAAAAATAACAACCTCGATAAACGCTGTGTTTAACCAAAAAATAACACAAACCAACGATAAAATCTCTGATGAAACCAGACCTCATGGAAAAACGCAGGAAACTCAATCTACTGACAATAGCAAGAGAGAAAAATTGAAGCTGCTGAATTAAACATTACCACCAAAAAGAAATGAAGAGAAGACAAAGAAGTTACACGACAGCAATCATCGGAACAATTCTCGAAAAATTTGGTGACTTCAAAGCTATTAACAAAACTTCCAATAATGATCGGAACCGAATAACTGATGTATTTGAAGAAAATCGAAATTTCACTCGGACAAGGACTGGATGGTCGAATATGCCCTGAAATGGTACAAAAAAAAACTCCTCTTCCAATTAAGAAACGTAGAACAAGAGCAGAATGAGCAAAACATGAGCAATCGGTCAAAGGACTTTCCAGTGGTTTTGCCATGGGAAGTGAAACAAGCCATCAAACAAACAAACAAAAGAGAAGGGCCATTTGACCAAATAACATTCCTATCTATGTATACTAAAAAAGCTGGTAGAGTCATCACTCGGAAACTAGACATTTTATTCAAATTATGCTTAAAAGAAAGTAGTCCCAGAAGATTGGAACACTGCAATCATAATAATGTTACATAAAAAGGAGACCCGAAAGACCTCAACTTCTACAGACTAATGAATCCACTTGACTGTATCTACAAACTTTTCACCAAAGTTATCGCTAACCATAACACAAAACGTAGATAAAAACCAACCACAGGAACAAGCTGGTATCGGAGAAGCTACTCAATCATCTTTATTCTGTAAATCGACTTGGAGAGAAAGGAAAAGACTGCAGAATTCCACTTGCAGTAGCATTTATCGACTTCAAAAAGGCCTTCAACTCAGTGGAAATTTCCAAAGTCATTGATGCTACCACTCTTCAAGGTGTAGACCCTGTATATGTCAGTGTATTGCAATACATATACCACCACAGCAGCTCCTTTCCGAGGCTACATGAAGACTCAGGGTCCTTCCATTCATCCCCCAAAGGCAAGGCAAGGTGACATCAGCTCACTGAAACTCTTTACAGCCTACCACAAGAAGATCAGCATCTTCTTTTTTGTAGAGAAACTCCACGACCTTTAACTAATGCTAGTTGAACTGAACGAAGGAAGCAAGAAAGTAAACCACGACATGTACTTAGGACAACGAGTCTCAACGATCAAAAGAAGAATAAATCGAGTGAAAAAACAATGTAGGATGGCAAGTTTTCGATAGAGCAAGCTCCGCTTCTGAGAACAAGAAAACCTTATTAGTCCTGAAAGGGAGTATGCAACCAGTGCATCCTGTTGATAGTCACCCATGTAGCTGAAACATGGAACCAAACCAAGAGACTGAGAACCATGCAATGTGCGAATGAGAAAATCGTCCTCAACATCATATGGAGAGACTATAAGACATCACAATATATAAGGGGGAGGCAAGACTCCAAGACATCTTGAAAACCATCAGGAAACTAAAATGACAATGGGCTGTTGCCAGAATGGCAGGCAACAAAATGGACATCATGACTCACAACGAAGATCCCCAGAGATCAAATGCTGAACAGACGCCGGCAGAATATGAAACAAATTAGACAGATTCAGAAAATATTGGTTCTGCAATGCCATCAACACAGAGATGTAGCGAAGGTCTATATCTAACAACAGACGATAAAAGACAAATGATGATGGAATAAAGCAAAGTATAAAATGTTAAAGATGGAAATAAAGTCAAGAATTACGCTAGGGTGGTAAGCTTTGGGTAGATCAAGCTTGACTTTCAAGAACACACGTATATCAGTAGTATTCAAAAGACCCAATACATCCAACTGATAGTCACCCATGGAGCTGAAATATGGACCCTAACTAAACGATTGACCCTCAAACTGGGAACCGTGCAACAAGCATATGAGAGAACAAGACGATCGAAAGACACAGCATAGAATGTCAGTAAGAAAAAGGAATCATAGAAACCACTAGAAAACTCAAATGGCAATGGGCTGGACATGTTGCCAGAATTTCAGACATTCATGTGCAAAACTGTGGCCCATGATGGAGAGACCTGGCAAACCTTGGGGGGTTGTATGTCCAACTACAGATGCTATAAGATGATGATGTTGATGATGATGATGATGATGTGACTTATGTATCTAATTCATATATATACATATTTTTTCTGCAATGAATTGTATTGCATTTCAGACGATATCTTATTGTTGCATTAATCATGCAATAATCATCTTTTATTATTTCCAGCGGTATGATTGGGATTAAATTGGAAAGGTCAGTTGAAAACAAATAGTTTTATTACAGAAACAAATTGCATATGCAACTAAATGCCGCCAAAATATTGTATATACAACGTCGCAGGTTTTGAATAGAGTCCGTCCTTTTCCTTGTTAAATTATATATATATAATTCGGTCATTGAATTAATGAAGAAAAAAGAAACGGATCCTTTCTTTTTTTCAATTTTTTAACTTGCTGACGAACAGTCTTTGTATGATATCGTTCTCTGGAAAGACTGCGTTGCCTGCAGATATTTTGATCAGAATTCATTATGTGTCTGGCTTCATTATCTCTTCATGTCATCTGTGCACTGGGATGTCTTACTACACAACCACTCTATCATTTTATTTCGCTTGGATGTGGCTTGTGGCTAAGGGCGACAACTCCTGTCGACTCTTCACAGGATACAAATCAGTGTACTCGATTTAGACGGAAAGAAGAAAATTATAAAGAACACTAATATTTTGCGCGCCACATAATTGAAGACAAGGGATGAACAAACATGATTGTAATACTGCTGCCTTATATTTACTCGCTATGTATATATATATAAATATATATATATATATATATATATATATATATTTATATATATATATATATATATATATATATATATATATATGTATGTGTTTGTGTGTGTGTGCGTGTGTGTATATATCCAGAAAATCCAGTGCTTCTCGCTGACCGATTTTCATTCTAGTGCAATCGCCACAGACGGTCTGACGATTGCTCTAGCAAGAAACTCGGAGTCACTGAAAAGCACTGGATATATTCATTTTCATATGATCTATCTGCATCGTGGAACACTCCTTTTCAACCCCAAAAATAACAATACATATCTATCTATCTATCTATCTATCTATCTATCTATATATATATATATATATATATATATATATATATATATATATATATATATATATATATGCAAAAATAATGAAGATACTCTATATAAATTTGTAGGTGTTGGATAGTATTGTGTTAATATCACTGTATACGTCATAATCTTACAATCTTCTTACAACGAAGCCAAAAGTGTTAACAACTATGGAAGCTCAGTAGTATCGAAGATTAGATTATCGATTGATAGGACGTTTAGTGGTGAGATTATCAATCAAGATAGGCGATTATCTATGAAATGGTATGCGATTGGTGCGAGACCATTCATCACTCTACCCGGTACAGGTGATGCATAAGTACAAATTAAGTACAACAGAAGTGAGCCATTGACAACAGTAGCGCAATGTCTCTGTCAGTGTAGATCAGTGGTCCCAAACTTTTTTTGCACTGTGGACCGGTTCAATCTTGACAACATTCAGGTTGAACGACTGCAAGTGAAGTTTGTTAATCACAACCTTTATAGAAATGATACGTCAAGTATGAGTCACTCACGAAGAAAAAAGTAGCTGAGATTTTCAATTTCGTCCTTAAAAGGGTTTATCTAACGGTAAAATATTGTGATCCGGATTAGATTTGATTTTACTAAGAAATATTACTTGATCATATATTTTTCTCGTGGCCTAGTCGCGCATGCTTTGCGGCCCTGTACCGGTCTTCATCCGAGTGATTGGGGATTACTTGTACAGAAAACAAGTGATGAACTCCCTAACTTCAATATACTACAATCTGGTCTTGACAGGAACAAGTCACACAGGTATATCGTATCCGGAAGATCAATTAAGCAAAATCATTATTTTGCAACGATTTAATTTTTACTTACCGAGAAGTATATCAAAGCTGGAAACAAAAAATGCTGACGCGATATAACTAGTGTGTTTGTGTGTGTGTGTGTATGTGTGTATATGTGTGTGTATGTGTGTGTGTTTAGAAACTGTCAACCAAAACTGTCAACATAGATTTTTCAAATTCTCAAGTGAGTCTTGCTGGCTGGCAGGCTGGCTAGCTGGCTGGCTGGCTAAATATCTATGTACGTGACACACCTATACGTCACACCAATAGAGGCCGAAAATTTAGATATTTATCCCCTATTATGTCTAGGAAGAAAATAAATTAAATTCTTCTGCAAAAACAGTTTTTGTGGAAAAATCAACGAGCCATGTCTTTTTCACGATTTTAGATAAATAACTCGGATTCAAAGGTGACGGAATTTTTCTCTTATCAGTGTTGGGCTGCGTCTATTTCAGATAATTTACTCTCCTGTTTGTTTTCGTTTGTTTCGTGATAAATGAGGAACATGATATTACGTACGTACGTATGAGAATAGATATTTAAAAATGAATGAGTTTGCTACTGTATTTATGTACAGAACTATCAATAATTACCTATTTGTTACAAACGTATGATATAGATGGGTGGATAAATATGATTGTTATCTAATTTGTAGATAGATGTGAACAGAAATTATTAGATTGATCAATAGATAGATAGACAGATAGATAGATAGATAGATAGATAGATAGATAGATAGATGCATACATACATACATACATACATAAATATGAAGGAAATTTATTATATATATATATATATATATATATATATATAAAGATAGATAGATAGATAGATAAAAAGAGAAAGATACAGAAGAATGAAGGAAATAGGAGGATGAAGAGGAGGAAAAAACAAAGAAAGCTGGAGAAAAGAAACGAAAAGAAAACAAAGAATGGAATTATAAAGAATGAAGGAAAGAATGGAAGAAAGGAAAGAAAAGGAGAGAGAGAGAAAATGGGAAAGAGAAAAACAAAGAAAGAAAAATGCAAGGAAAGTAAGAAAAGAACAAAGATAGAGAGAATCAAGGGAGGAAAGACAGAAGGAGAGGGAGAAACAAAGAGAGAAAAAAAAAAGAAAAACAATGAACGAGAATGCAAAGATTGAAAGAAGGAAAAGAAGAAAGAGAGAAAGAGAAATAGGGACCAAGAATGGAAATGCAAAGAATGGAAGAAAGAGTGAAAATCCTAAGAAAAAAGAAAGACAGAAAGAAAGGAAGAAACGAACAAACAAACAAACAAACAAAAAGCAAAGAAGTAGGAAAAAAGGAAAAAAGAAAGGAAGAAAAAAGTCAAAAGAGAGAAACAAAGAAAGAAAAGTGTGGAAGAAGAAGGAAAGATAGATATATATAGATTGAAAAAATGCTAAGATAGAACCAAAAATGAAAAAGAAAAGGGTGAAGTGACAAATTATAAAGATATTTTTTCATATAACGAGTTTCAATCCGTCAAAAATGAATAATTGAAACAATTGACTAACCGGCAGCCCGAATTCAATCGTGAGGAGTACAAAGAAAAATGATAATAACACTATACTGATAAAACTATCTCGATTCATTTCTTGGTATACATTGATTCATTCAAAGGTGGAATATTCTCTGCTCCCAAATAAAAACAATTTAAAAAATAGCAACAATGATGAGAATATCCATACCTTTCATAAATGAATCGTCATGTGTGTAACAGGATAATTAATCTAAAATAATTACCAAAAAGATACCAGAAGTTTTGTGCATTGTTCGTCAAAAATTTCCATAGGGACTGCAAAAAACACATTAAAAAAAAACAATGAAAAACACGTTTTAGATGGTTTTAGCAGTGTGTTCATGCAGATTTTCAAGGTTCTAGCCACCCTATAATATAAATAGGAGCAGGGGGACACACACATATATAGATAAACGGACACACAATGAGAGAAGAATCTGTAGCTCATTTGGCTGGTTGGTCAGCCAGTTGTGGGGCTATGTTGATTCGATCAGATTTGTAGTTGTTAAATAGTACCATCTTACTCCCACCGTATGAAATAGAGAAATAAATGTCGAAATAAGGAAGAAAGATGCCAAGAAAAAAAAAGAAAGAATAAAAAAAAGCGAACATATGGCAAGAAAAAGAAAGAAAGGAACAGATTCAAATTAGAATGCCTGGAAAGGAGAAATCAATTATAGAAATAGAAGTGCCCTCAAACCCCGCATTCAAATTTTGACAGTTCTGTTTTATAGGTTTCAAGGGATAAACAGACAGTTTTTGTTGTTGTCTCAGTAAATCTATTTCTTCTATATTTGGTGCATTTACGGTTTGTTTGTTTGTTTCATTAACCGTCTGTTGGTCGTTCCTTCTGTCTATGTTTTCGATTGTCAGCACATTATTTTTTTTTATTACATGATAGTAGGAGTTTGTGGCGGGTCGAGTGGTCAGACATAATTATTTGAAACTATATATACTTGTATAATGAAAAGAGTGTTTTTTATGTTTCTCAGTTCGTGACAATGTGCTCTCTAAACTAAACAACTTCGGCAATAATACTGTCTCCTACACACCAATATAATAAATAATGGACTTTTCAACTGAAACGACTTCTTCTTCCTAAAAAAAAATCTCATACAAATTCAAATATATATGTGATTGTTTTTCTCACGGGGATTAGCATTTGCACCCTTTGATTAACCATAGGATACAAACAGTTGGTTTAAAAGGTGAAAACACCTCGAAAAGAACTCTGTTCGCTGAGCCAGGCCATTCAAATGGAATTCATACGCATATGTATGCATGAAAAAATTGATATATATGATCTAACAGAATGATTATAAATTGCATCATATGATATATTACATATATTCGAAAAGATCTCTCATCATTACACAGTTAATATATCACTCACCATAAACAACATAAATAAAATAAACGATTAGAAAATAAGGCAGCTATAGGAATCGGACCTACAGCCATTACGTTAGCTGCTTCAACGTAGCGATGCTCTTACCATTGAGATAAACAACCACTGGTATTGCATGGGTATATATTTTCAGAAGGTATTGTTACGGACTGAAAAACGTTAAAAACACTTTTTTCGTCACATACGTATTGGTAAATAAATGACTGAAATGATATTGATAAAGTTTTTTAATGTTTGATGTTTAAAGCTGTAAAACTTTCTGGACTTTATATATATATATATATATATATATATATATATATATATATATATATATATATATATATATATATACACACACACATATATATAAATGTATATATTCAATGTAGCAATGCTCTTACCACGGAGCTAAATAGACGCCGACAATGCAAAGGTATATATATATATATATATATATATATATATATATATATATATATATATATACACACACATGCATATTTATATATATATATATATATATATATATATATATATATATATATATATATATATATATATATGGGCTTTTGTAATACCGGCTGCAATTTTAGTGAAAGATAAGAGCATCACCACGTATATATATGTACATATATATGTATACATTGGATGATAAAAATCTTTTCTTAATAAATGATAATTTCTTTCTGTTTACTTCAACAAGAAAAAGTAATCTGTGACTATGAATTCCACGAAGCTTAACATGTTCAGATGTATGATATATATAATTATCATAACAATGGCAATTGAATCGACGAGCTGAGATAAATACTTTCACTTTGCAATAATGCCCTTAGGAAAGGCACGAATCCGTCTCTTTCCCCCGCTGCCGACTGACTGGACAGTTTGGCCTAGTATAAAAGATGGTGTCCAACAGAAAACCACTTTTCAATCAGGAGGCCAAGCGTGATGAGTCCTGCATAGACCCTAATAAAAAAAAAACTACGAATGATATGTGTGGGATAGGATGTGGGACCCTGTCGATGATGATCTTGTCAACCTCTGGATGTTAACATTTCATGATCTGGCATTGAGAGGAGAACTTTGGTAAGATGGTACCAGTGGGTAAAACACAACCTTCTCATCCGCCAAATAAACTCTTTGCCAATTATAATTGATTTTTAACCAATGGTCACACAAAAGAAAACCTTAGAAACACTTCTCAACGAAAGGTTACGTCAGAAAGAGTTATCAATGCGACTAAATTTAATACCAGTAAAGACACGTTGAAAAAGCTAATCAATGTTTAATAAATTTAAGAAACACAAATACATGACTTGTTCGAAGGCTAAAAGTGCAATGAGAGTTTTAAAATAATCAAAGAAGTTGTTCAAACGTTTAAATGTCCAAATGATGTTAGAATTATGAAGCTGAGAAACGCTAATACGTTATATAATTCAAGCGGTTGGAATGTCGTGATTCCTGTTGTTACAGATGCATCGATGTTTTGATTGGCTGAATCATGTAGATTATTTTATCATGCAATAATGGTGATTATTCTGACCAATCAAAATTTAGCCGAATTTAGATGAATGAGCCGAATCTAGGTGAAGTGCTGATGACTGTCCACAAGAATATCTTTCAAAGAAAACCAATATAATTCGTTATGGAAGGATGGAATTTACTGGCTTTTCCTCTGCACCAAAGACCCCTCGTGAATTATGGCACATATACACCCGTAGATATCTATGACTGCTGAGATATATATGGATACCCGATAGATCTCTCTTAGGGGTCTATTGACACGTAAAAGTAAATGAGATTTTCCTGGCTTTTACCCAACAGACAATGACTCAGTCCTAATACAGAACCCATGCAGAAACTAAGTCTCAATACTTGACTGAACAGGCAAAACATGTAGCGGAAATGATCTGCTAATTCTGCGTGTATCATTTGCCCCATGAAGAGTCTTTAATAGGGAAAATGTATCAAATCATGAGTTTCGTTCGTCAAAAGATGGAGACATTTTCAGTTTAGAAAAATTGTTTTCTTTCATTATTAGATAGATATTGGCGCCGTGAACGAATTGTCAGTATCACGGATAAGAGTAATTAACATTCCAACTGTAATTGGGACAATCAATCTCTTCCTCTTCACTATTTATTTACTGTCCTACCACAGCAATATTTACACAGGGTCGGGTTTAACGAGGGGAAAATAGGAGACATCCTTCCAAAAATGGCTCCAGCCGACGCGGCTTTGGTTTTGCAATGCAACCAAAGCAACCTCTGCCACGAAAGCGTGCACCAGGGGACCTGCTTCGTTAAGTGCAATGGAGCAATGCTGCTCCAGGAAAACTGACCCCCTGCAGCTGGGCCGAGTAATAATAAGAGAGCAGAAGGACGAGTCCAAAGGCTCCCCGATGCGCTTAGCAGTGCGTAGCCTCAGTAAAACCTCACTGGCCAACGCATTGCACTGGCGCACTCGGTCTTTTTACACACAATCCCTCTCCAGCCCATTCGGCAGGCAGTTGTCAGCACCAACCTCTCGGGCTCTGCCGTGAATCAGATACTACACTTTGATCCTGCAAAAAAAAAAAAACAGAAAAAGAATACCACAAAAATCTGTTCGTTTTCACTTCAAGATTCCGAATCCGATCGGGTGATGTAAGAAGTGCGTTCGAACCAAAGTTGGAAAATTAATATGTTTGGGGATTTTTCATGCCCTTTTAAAGATTCAGGAATTGAGGTTAGTTCTTAAGGGGTTGCTGTATATGCCAGTGTATAAGTCGATCCCAAAACTAAGATTTTGATTTGGATTTAGTCCAATCTTTGCCGATTAGTCGATTCTCCGATACAAGCAGCATTGTGTGCATTAGAGTGTCTAGTTTATTAGGTCTGATAGACTAAGAGGACCCAACAGAGAGATTATTCGATGCTTAAAAATTCGACTTAAACACCGCCATTTTACAATAAATTGCAGGGGGAAAACTGACCAAGTACTTATATCACTTATTCAAACCCTTTACAGCAAATGATCAAATGATTCATACTAACTATGAACTCATTATTTATAGTAAACGGGTAATATGAGCCATCGTCAAAATAGACTTATTTCAGCTAATGAATACAGATGACAACAGTCTGCAACTTACAAATTCGTTCCAAATAGTCTTTCTTTTCGATCGTGCACCAGATTAAACGGAGGTAAATAAAGAATCCAAATGCGTATTCGTCACTAGAGCCAGGGGTAAGAATTGGAGCCCAAATAGAAACTTGCATTTTGAATACTGATTTCTAGTGCAGTAAGACCCTATCAACAAAAGAGGCTTGAGAATCGCAATTTTCGGCCTCCCATTCGTGCCCGTTCAGTCCTGCACCGCACTTACCTAATGTCTGTATGGTACAAAATGGCTGAGATAGGTCTGTATTCCCTATTGGTCGGTGTTTGCGTTCAAATAAAAATCGAGATTTCGAACACTGATATTTGGGTCAGGAAAACCCTATACCTGATCGGAGACTGCTACAAGACAATTTTTAACCAATCATAAGCTCTAAACCAGTCGTGCCAAGCTCTACAGTTGGTAAATACTGGTAACATTTGGCAATTAAAAACTAAGAAATAACAACACAGCTTAAAAAGGCTTTGCTCGGTTCATAAATAATGATCAGTTTACTTCTAATTAAACTTGCAAAGAACCATACTGTGAAGTAATTAACACGATGTAATCTTGCTGTTCCTTAACATTCAGTATGATTGTGCTATTGGTAAACCGACGGAATTCAATATTTAAACACATCACTCAATTAGTAATTCATTTTTGTATCGTCGAATTCAGAAAAAAAGTCAAGATGTTAATAACGAGAAACCGATTTTCGATGTTATTAAATCGATCTTTTCCCTTAATATTACGAACTATAATAACTTTGTTTTGCGATATCTGCCTGGTCAAATTCTCTTCTACAGGGGATTCTGAGATTAAAAAGTATGCATCCATGGGAACAACCGCTTTTCTTTCTTTTCCTAATCAAACTAAGTGAGCTCTCTTCTGAAGAAAAAACAAACTCAGTCACCTCTGAGGAATTGTTTTTCTATTATATTTCTTCTATATTGATTTTGAATTGATATAATTACAATATGAAAATTTACGAAAATAATACATAGTACGTGTATATATGATAAATATAATAGATATCAAATATAAAAAAGTAAAACAAATAATATCAAATGCATATATATGTGTGTATGTGTATGTGTGTGTGTGAGAGAGAGAGAGAGAGAGAGAGAGAGAGCGTACGTGCGTTTGTTTTTTGAAAATTCGGACAGGAAGCAAGTGAAGTAAACGAAAGCCGGATAATATACGTCGGAAACTCCGTGGAAAATGAAAACATAGACAAGGAAAACGGTCCGACCATATCATACATAATACAAGAGTTTACTGATAATTTCCACGCACAGTTAATTACATATCACCTTGTATATAGTCAACATGATTAATGTGTGGTTTATTCATGGTATTTACAGACCTATTACCCTTTTATGACCCGTATGTGGAACATTGGACTGTGAAAAGGTAATAAAGAGTCATTTTTGTCTGTGCTTATTGGTTTCTCATTATTAATATAATTCGAACTAGATCCACTCGTTATTACGGCAAATCCGTTCTAAAGACACTCTTAAATCCCCGAGTACACCGTGATAACGGACTTCTACTCGGCTAGAAACTCTCAACTAAAACTGTCGACATTGGTTTCTTCAGTTTTCAAGTGGGTCTAGCAATCTGACTGGTTTACAATGTTTGTATGTATGCTAATATGCATGTATGTATCACGCATGCAGGCCACATTATCGGAGCTTGAGGGCTGGAAATGTTACCATTTACTCCTAAGTATAAGCTGAGAAGTATGCAAGGTGCACATGAGAGAATCATGCTCAACCTTACATGGGGAGACCACAAGACAGCACAGTATATAAGGAAGAAAACTGGTATCCGTGACATCGCTGAAACTATTAAAAAACTCCAACGGCTATTGGTTGGCCATGTTGCAAGAATGAAAGACAACCGATGGACATCACGTCTTACAACATGGATCCCCTGAGATCACATGGGAAATCGAGGCCGAAAAATCACAAGATGGAGAGATGAACTGGACAGATTCAGGAAATACTGGCTCCGTGACGCCCATGATAGAGAATTGTAGCGAATCCGGGGGAAGGTCTATGTCCAACAACGGACGTTAAAAGACTGTTGATGATGATGATGATGATGATGATGATGATAATGATGATGATGATGATGATGATGATGATGATGATGATTTTTAAGAAAAACTTTTTTTTGTTTTTTGGGTGTTTTTTTTTTTAATTCTTTAAAATATCCCCCTCAGGTTTTTTTTTTTTGGTTGAGAGTTCAATTTACAATCTAAATTTATGTAAATTTGTTCCCTAGCTTGTTCCCAACATTCAGATTTGTTTGTTTTGTTTTTCGTTGTTGTTATTGCTGTTGTTGTTGTTGTTGTTGTTTTCGGAGGAGGTGAAAACGCAGACTGTTTAGTGACACGTCAAAAGGCAAGAAAGAGATTTATTCATTGGTCGACACAATTTTTGTAATTGGATCAACAACCTCCCTCCACCAACAAGACCCGACGCCACAAGACGTTGGTTACGTTACAGTTTCTATTGAGTGACTAACCAGACCTGTCCTTTTTTTTTTTTTTTTTTTTTTTTTTCAAAGCATTTTGGAATATTCACACCAGAAGGATAAGTCCAACGTTGAACGAAGACAGAGAATGATAGACGAGGGTGTTGGTTTGAACTAAAATAATAAGAATGACCAATGATTCCTTCGCCCATAAATATTAACTCTTAGGCCACAATAGGAGAGCATACTTGTTACATTATTTCTCTTTTCGATCTGAGATAGATGACCAGAGAGCAGACTGGTCAAAAGGTGGGAGATGAAACTAATGAAAATGAAGTATTGCCTCAACGAAGTTAATAAATATCGAAACTTAAAAATCATGATATTGTGAATATGAAGTTCAATTAAATATTTAACTTTTCGATATAACGATTGTCACTAACCAAGAACTATAAAAAAGACCTTTAAACCCAAACTATCAACAAAGTCAATAAAGGTTTCTTCCGTTTTTATGTGATTCTGCTTGGTTGGGTGAGTATGTATGTATGAGTGTGTGTGTGTGTGTGTGTGTGTGTGTGTGTGTGTGTCACGTGTACAGACTGCACCAGTGGAGCTAGATAGCTGATATTTTAATCATTTACTGCTTATTATGTCGAGAAAGTAAGGAATGGGTGTATGCAGGGAGAGATGCAAAAACAAAAAAAGAAGAAATCAAGCGAAGAATCACGCAAGGATGGCAAGCCTTTGGCAGAGTAAGCTAAACCTTCTAAAATAAGAAAACCCCATCAATCCTAAAAAGAAGGATGTATAACTAATGCATCCTCCTAATAGTCACTTATGGAGCTGAAACATGGAACCTAACCAAGAGACAGATCCGCAAATTGAGAACTATGCAACGTGCACATGAGAAAATTATGCTACGCCTCACACGGAGAGACAGCAAGACAGCACAGTACACCAGGGAAGAGACGGGAGTCAGGGACATTATAGAATCCATCTAAAAGCTCAAATACCAGCGGGCTGGCCATGGTGCACGAATGGTGGACAACCGATGGACATCATGATTCACGACATGGATCCCCCAAGATCACATGCGCAACCGAGGCCAGCAGAATATTAGATGGAGAGACGAGCTAGACAAATTTCGAAAGTACTGGCTCCTCGACGCCCATGTTAGAGAAGTGTGGTGAATCCCGGGGAAGGTCCATGTCCAACGACGGATGTTGAAAGAATGATGATGATGATGATGATGATGATGATGATGATAATGATGTCGAGAAAAAAAACTTTGGCTCCTTTGAAAATCCTCCTAAATGTTCTGGGGAAGTCAAATAGTAACATTTTTTGCAAAATAGATTCCCATGTTGGTTCAGGTTCACGTTTCTTTTTTGAAAATCAGGACCAACGAAAGGCAAAAGAAGTAACTCATTCATTGATCACCCCTTTTCCAATTTGTTTCATTCGATCATGCTAACATGACATTTCACCAACTGACGTTAGTTAGAGGACAGATCCTATTGGATGACTTGTCTTTGTCAAACTTCGAAACTGTAGTTGCCTTGGCTTTTCTATCATAACAAGAACAAGAACAATTTTCACTCAAATTAGGGCTGTATTATAAATTCATATGTTAAATTCACATTCTACTATCGTGATTTGATCTCATGACTAACTGATTACTGGCAGGCTGTTTTAGTGACTGGGGTAAATTAGTAAGTCTTGAAAGATATCAACGAAAGTGTATCATTCGTACGCAAATCCTTATCCCGTTCTGAGGTATAATTTTACGAAAATGTATTGGTTTTTTTTTCAATGTTGTATGCATCAAGCACTCTATGAAATAAGTCCATTATATTTCAGAAGAGGTTTTATATTATTGATATATTATTATATTATGTTATACTGCTATCCTGATTTGTACCACATATACTGTATGTATATATATATATATATATATATATATATATATATATATATATATATATATATATATATTATACAAATGTTGTCATCACTCTGTGAGGAAGAAAAAATATCCTTCCATTTTTGACCCCATAAATGACAGAGCCCCTTTACTTTACACCTATTGTCAAAATTATCTATGAGCATATGAATATGTATACTGATGGAAAATAAGTTTCCTCTTCCGTTTTATAGTCTTATTGTGAACAAAATACCCTCTAAAAATGTTCTTCTCTAAAAACATTTTGATTTTGAAACCTCCCTCTAGACCATTGAGTAGATTTGGTGTGGTTGTGCCCATATTTACGTACTTTTTATGCTAGATTGCGTAATAATATTTGAAACTCTATCTGGAATTACTCAGAAAATGAACCATTTAGCCCAGACCGCATAAATAAAATGAACAATTGAGAAAATTGGGGCTATTTATTTTATTTTTTTGATTTGATTTGTGTCATTTCGGTCAACCATTTCACAATATCTGTTTATGCTATTTATGTATGTTTTCGGTGGTACTGAATTAGTTATCATGGTACTAAACTTGACATTCAATTGTTATACTATTTAACAGTCACATACAAACATACGCACACACATGCACACATATATATACACACAAACATATACATGCATATATATATATATATATATATATATACACACAAACATACATACATACACACACACATACACATATATATATATTATATATATATATATATATATATATATATATATATATATATCTTATATTGTTTGGAATAGGACTGATGCAGGAATCTTGTTCATTCTCACTGTCATTTTCTGCACTTAGTTTTTTAACTAATGCCGATAATCATTCTATTAAGAAATGTTTATATGTATTCGACAGGATATTTATGTTATTTCACGTCAATATTTAATTATTATATCATATCATATCATTATCATGATATTAAGCCATGTTATGCATTTGTTAATTGTATAGTTGTGAGCGTTAGAAACAAAAGGGTACAGATATGGACAGTGGGAATAAACAAGATGCGAGAAATGGGTATAAAGCGTTTTGTTTCTTGTTTTATTTTCTGGCTTTTGCCTTTCCGTAGAATTGAGTAGCTCAATACTGAAAAGCAACGCTACGTAAGAGCTGTTAATTGATCGGTCACAGGTTTAATTTCCTGCTTCCGTCTCAATTGTATATTTCTATATATGCTGTCTTGGCCGAGTGATTTGCTCTCCGTGTAACAATGAGAGATCATTTCAAATGGAGTCCCAATTGATATAACGCGTTCATAAATATTCCATCGGATTACATACCATTTCAAAATAACACAAACTGATATATATATATATATATATATATATATATATATATATATATATATATATATATATATCGTATTTAGAGAAACGGAGATAGGCAGATTAAACTTTCTGCCTCCGCTCTGTACAATACTAAAATAACAAAAAAAAAACGACCAGGTATATTCCTTATCTTGTGAGTGTGGTTATCTGATAACACAAATTTATTTTTCTTCAGCGGAATCACGAGTAGAATCCTAGAGGCTCCATACCTTTAGGTTCTTTAATACCTAATTAATATGCATCTATCTTTTTAGGGAAATCTTTTCGTAAATCAGAAGGCCAAGCATGTCTATTTTCTATGTACTGTAGCAGCCGGGGAACGAAGATATCAACTCTGCAGCAACGACCTCTACGCCAATTTAGATGTTTCCCATCTAAATCATCCGTTGCATCTAGATCTTAGAAATAGCTCCATAGATGATTTGGATTATATTGTCTATATGCAAATTTTAATATTTTTATCTACTTTATAGTAGTAAATAAGAAGTATTTTATATAGAATGAGTAAAGCTTTAATCAAAAAAACGTTGCGAGTGAGGTCAGATTTAATTCATTAACAATATGTTATATCATCATCACCATCATAATCATCAGTCTCTTAACGTCTGTCGTTGAACATGGACCTTCCCCTCGATTCGCCACACTTCTTTATCGTGGACGTCGCAGAGCCAGGATTTTTTCGAATTAGTCAAGCCTGTCTCTCAATCTAATACTCTGCCGGCCTCGATTGCGCACGTGATCTCTGGGGATCCATGTCGTGAGTCATAATGTCTATCAGTGGTCTACCATACTTGCAATATGGCCATCCCATTGCCATTTGAGTTTTTTAATGGTTTCCTAGATGTCCCTGACTTCTGTCTTCTCCCAGATGCATTTTGCTGTCTTCTGATCTCTCCATGTGAGGTTGAGCATAATTCTTTCATATGCATGTTGCATGGTTCTCAATTTGCAAGTCTTTGTCTTGTTTGTCTGTCTCTGTTATATAGCAGAGATCTTAGGTACGCTGGTAAACCTTGAATAGTGCTGTTAATTCATAACAAAATTTCATGTACTGTTTGAAACCACGCTTTACTTACTTAAATGTTGTGCTTGTTTTTTTGGGGGTTTTTTTTTCAGATAATATTTAGTTATTATAAATTGTACAAACATGGCCTAACTGTTCTAAATCGAAAAATGCTCTATTCAAGGTATTTTCATGCCTTGAGAATTTAGATACTTTTAGATGTTTTTAACTCAATTTTTAGATGTAAAATATAATAAATCTGGCGATACAGCCTCTATGCTTTCTCTTCTTGACGCGAAATATCAGCTATTTTCTAACCTCTAGCCATTGCTTACTGTACATTCGCCTTTCAAATAAATAGAAATATCTTCGCTGTATGACCTTGCAATTTTATTGATTAAGAATGCCGATACAAATTGGCTCCGGGCTGAGAACGTTTCTCTTTCAATTTCTTTATGGGATTTTCTTTATTTGTTTTCAATTTCTCCTGCGATTTTCTATTTCTTTTTTTTCCCTTCGTTTCTCTTTCGTCCTTTCACCGTTCTTTCTCTAAGCTATGTATGTTTTCTCTCATCCTTCGCTACGATTTTCAATATCTCTTTCAACTTCATTTTATTCCTATTTCTCATCTTTCTATTTCGACTCTTCTTTGTTCCCATACTTTTCTTTTCTTCTTTTGCCCTTCCCCCCCTCTCTCTCTCTCTCTCTCTCTGTCTCTCTCTCTCTCAGTCTCTCTCTCTCTGTCTCTCTCTCTCTTTCTCTCCCTCTCCAAATCTTCTATAACTCTCCTACATTTCTTCTGTATTTCTCCTCCTTTTTCTTTCATTCTTTGCTCCTTTATAGACAATACTTTCCTCTTCTTTTTTACCAATTAAATTTCTCTTTTTGTATTTCTATTTACATTTTTTCACCGTTATTCTTTCATATTTCTTCCTTTCTTTCTCTCGTCCTATTTTTCACTTATTCGTATCTTTTTCATATTCTCTCTTTCTCTTTCTCTTTCCCTCTGTCTCTCTCTTTTTCTCTCATTCTCTTTTGTTTTTCTCTCTTCCTTCTCATTTTCAACTTATTCTTCCTCTCAGCCAAAAATTCCTCGCACATTCTTTAGTTTTTTTGTCACTCACAATTCGTGCTTATATTTCTTTCTTTCTTTCTTTCTTTTTTGTCTTTCTCCCCATATTTCTAACTTTCTTTCTCTCTAGTTTTCAATACATTTTTAGTCAATTTAGCATGTGAGTTTGTGCTAAATTGATTCTTCAGTTTGTATCCACTCGCTTTTTGAAAATTCATTTATCATTGAACAACTGAGAGCGAAGGAAATAACTTATTTACAGATCACCTTATATTCCAGTTTTTCTTTTTTCTTTTAAATGATCACCCTCAACACAGCGTACTGCAAAAAGACGTTGATGATGTGACGATATCTATTGAGTGAATAACCAGACCCGTCTATTTTATTTGTTTTTTTGTTCTTTTTATCCTTTTCCAACTTCTTCCTTTAATTTTTTCTCTCGTTTCTTTCTTTTCTTTCTTCCTGCACTTTCTGATATTTTTCCTCACTGTCTCTAGCCTTTCACTTATTTCATTTCCCCAATGGCGTATGGTACTTTGTATCTTGGGTGTGCTCTGTGCTACAGATGCTCAAAAACGTTAAAGTATTTTAGTGACTCTGAAGAACAAAGGACAACCTTTTTGGTACGATTCAAGGAAGGAAGTCCCTATTGTAAATACAAAAAGTATCACTCTGTTGCTCATTCTATACTACAAAAGTCAACGAAACAAAAAAAAAATAAGATAATTAATGGAAGAAATACTAAATTGGACACTGGACACTATCATCCACTGGTAACAGTATCTGAACAAATTTGGTTTCCCACTAATTCTTTAATTTCTTTTTTTTAATTTATTTTTTTTCCACTAAGTCTCTGATTTCTATAGTCGAAACCATCTCCCTTGCATTATACCCTCCTCCTCGAAAAATATTCCAACCTCTCGTTGCTTTTTACGGACACAGCACACCTAAAATACAAATCAGCAACTGCCACTGTATTTTACCCAAACATTTTCATTTCGTTTGTATTTTTTCCAATGTTTTCTCTTTTCTCAGTCTCCTTCTTTTTATCCCTTTTCCTCCTTTCTTACGACATCTGTTGTTTTTCTTTCAGCCTGAATAGTAACAACCAATTCCTGTCTTAATTTACATCCTCTTTCCCTCTCTTCCACCAATTGACACGGATAGATATGTATATATGTACACAAATACACACATACATATTCACAATTATTGCTTTATATATTGCGAAACCTGTGAACAATTGAGCTGAGAAAGCAACACAATTTCCATTACGTCATTCAATGATTCAATCCCTGAGTGATCAAGCTCCATATCTGAACCATCTTTGGAGAAATGTGCTAACATATAACGACTAAGTTACGGGCCGGCTACATCTCACTTCTCAGATATCCAACATAAAGGATGGGGAAAAAAAGAGAAAGATGGAGGGAAATTTTGACCACCATTCTATTTAGGCTGTTGAATCATGAAATGCCGGCGGGCAAAAGATGCTTCGATGGGAAACAAACATTGAGGGTGGCAAAGAGAAAATGCATTTTCTGGTGGACTAGTTATCTCCCTTGTCACCCGCCATTGTGAACAATGGAAGGACAAACAGACCCACTTATTGACACACACACATATATATATATATATATATATATATATATATATATATATATATATATATATATATGGATGAATGATCATTTTGCTTTATTCAACATTTTTTTTTCTCTTATTTCATTATCTCTCTATATTTTCTCTTTCTTTTCCTTCCCTTTCTCCCTCCAGCTACTCCTCAGGAATCTCTCTCTCTCTCTCTCTCTCTCTCTCTCTCTCTCTCTCTCTCTCTCTCTCAATATATATATATATAAATATATTTCAACTGTTGAAATTATTTATTCATCTAACAGTACTTGTTTATTTACTATACATTTTTAATTTATTATATATATGTATATATATATATATATATATATATATATATAGAGAGAGAGAGAGAGAGAGAGAGAGAGTGAGGGAGAGAGAGAGGAGGAAGACAAAAGAGAGAGAGAGCCAGACAGTGATAGTGACAAAGAGAAAAGAAGATGGATAGGGTGAAAGGGCTCCCCCTTTCACCCTATCCATCCAGAGAATAGAAAGACAAAATAGAATATAAGTGAGCGGGAGATTGTAAAATAAAAAAACGTTTCCCTATATATATATATATGTATGTGTGTGTGTGTATGATTGTAGATATAATATCGATAGTTCAGATCAGGCATGGAGCTCAATCAGTCGGGGTTTGAACAATGGGGTGACATAATGGAAATCATGTAGCTTTCTCAGCCCTGTTGTTCACAGGTTGTGCAACACATTAAGCAATGAGCGAAATGAACATCCACCCACATGTTGGATATCTGAATTGCAACTACACTCAAAACTGCTGAGGTATCACGTTTTGTTGTTCTTGATTGGCTGATAACCAGGGAGTATAAATGCTTGCCAGTAATGTGACATGTAGAAAAAAGACAGTTCTTACGGTTAAAATAACCAAAAGTTGTTCGTTACAGTATCGAACAAAGAATTAAGAGGCGTTCAGTCTCTGCAGAGAACAGTTTATTACAACTTTCTCCACAGACACACAAGCACACACACACATATATATAGTGCTTATCGTACAGATCAGGTTTGCAATACAACATATAATATTATATAAAGCAATGTCTGATATGTAGTTTAATTTATTCCATAGAGTGCTGGATACATCCAAGTTTGAACTATAATTGTTGAGTTGTTTTTTGAGAAGAGCTTAAAGTATAATGGAAATTAAGGGACATGTAGCTTGTAACAACCAGCAAAACATACACACTACAAACTTAACATGAAAATGATAATGAAACAAAAGGGAAACACCTCACACCATAGCAATACCCACAAAAGTTTTCAAAAATTTGCCAAATATGAATCTAAAACATACATAATCGTTCACCTGAACAGGATCAAACGGGGCACAAACATGAATGTGTTTGCATGGAGAATCTACTTTATACAATATATATATATATATATATATATATATATATATATATATATATATATACGTGCATGTGTGTGAGTGTGTGTAAGAAAAGAATTAAAGGGAGCATATATAAGGTCATTCTAAAGTAATCATTCACTTATCTGCACAGTAAACACACACATTTCTCGAATGAGCCATGGCTATCCAATACTTTTTTGTAGCAATTAAGATGAACTGCATTTCAGGGCTAACAAGAACCCCCAATTATCAAACCGTTTACCTGCGGATGATTGGAGAACGGATTCATGCTCTTCCCAGTGCATTAGTACAAAATGAATCCTAACTTTGAGCTCGGTTCGACGATTCGATTCTCCGTAGCGTTAACCGTTAGACTACAGGCACTTTCCTTCTTGTTTTGTTATCGCTTTGATGTTATAAATCCAGAGAATTTCTTCTAATCTCCTTTAAGTTTCTATTTATTTGGCTGTGTATCACTGTGTTTCTCAAACGAGGGATGGGAGTTTCCTCCCATGGGGGAATTTGAGTAGTCCAAAGAGAGAATAAGGCAATTAGGTAAAGAAATAAAAGTCATGGTGAATGGTTTTTTGGCTTGAAGGTAGCAAGGATGTGTTCAACACTAATGAAAACTTGAATCGACGGAGTTGTAGCAAAAACAAAAACTCAAATCTCTATCAAAAGTATACTTTTTAGCATCTTCCATAGTTTCATCAAATTAGCAAGTGTGTGGAACTTTACAATTCACAATTGAGACCACATTCCCTATATTGTACCAAAAAGGTTTCTACCACCCATTGCTTTTTACAGATAGTAAAATGCTTGTGTTTTTTGCATCCACTGATCAAATGATACCAATCACCTTACAAAGTCGGCAGAATTCATTTATTTTTGTTGTAATAAATGGGAATTTAAAATGAGGTCTTCCATATCGTTCTCTCTTGCTTCTGTTGAGTTACTCAGGGACAATTATCTGATTATTAAAGTAAGCTAAATTTCTCGTCATAAAGCTACCTAATTATCCAAAAGATAAAATGATTATTTAAAATTGTTCTTTGTTACAACTTTAATGTAAGGGAGAAAACTAGCAATCCTATTGATAAAAGAGGGGGATGACCTTGAAAAGGAGAGGAACCTCTTGTCAATTACTCTTGGATTATTGCTCTCTAGAACACTCAATAACCTATGCTTTTGTCTTAGGGTATCGGAAACAGACCAATCGTCAAACAAACGAGCTTATCAAGCCACTGCTAGGTGAGTGATTTCATGCTTACTTAGTATGCCATAATTGTGGACCTCTGCCACATTAAACAAAGCTTAGTACGTTACTATCCTGTTGGTTGCTGTAGGTCAATATTCGACGAGCTAGTCTGGTATGGCAAGTTTGATCATCACTTGGTACCCTTCTATTCTGGCCTTGAGTTAGAACAAGCTACGCTTTACTAACTTATGCCTAAATTAATATTTTCCAACTGATTTTGGTATAATTAGAAATATGGTGCAAATGAAATGATGTTATATAATGCTAATTCATTTGCGAAATGGAACAAAACTAGAAGTATTTTATCATCTCCATGAGGCCATCCGTATGTAATTTGATCCACTTTCTTCAATATAAATGTTTTCTATGTTTATTTTTCGGGGTGGACTGAATATAGGCCAGTAGTCAATATGGGTTGATACTTATCAGCAATGTTTACTGCCTATTTAGCTGATATAGATGGGGAAGTGAAAAAGTACTTGAGCTACGTTTCGTGAAGTTAGGATTGGTCATGCAGAAGTGTACCAATGACTACAGGGTCGAGGATGATTTGATACGCTAACCCACCAAGTGAGCATCATGTTTTTTTTTAAGTTCTACTGGCTTTGAGCACCGACCACAAGCGTCAGTGACAAACACAGACCTATCACCTTTACTAAGCAAACCTTCATATAGATTGACCCTGAAAGAATAAAATAGATCGAGGAATATATAATGATAAGTAGAGTTTACTGCATTGATCTCAATTACCATCACGAACTAATTGAGTTTGGTTCACACCGGGTGCCCCATTGATAAGGTTAGGTATCAGCTCAAGTTGAGCGTAGAAAATGCCGATATAGTACTAATTGCCTTATTGTTTACATTAAAATAAGTGTAAGAATTTTTCTGTCTTTTTCTTTTAATGATTTTTCTAATACTTTTCAGACGAAACACAATCGTTTGGCTAAAAGTATATGGAGGTGGCAACATAATATTGTTAATATTGAGTTAAGATGTAAATTTAAGTCTTGTTCAAAGCTAATCATTTGTTCTCAAATCTTTTAAAGACCGGTGATTATACGATCATAACCGTTTTGATATATATATATATATATATATATATATATATATATATATATTAATAATTGAATAATTGTGTCATCCACAGACAGCTGTTTTGTCGTATTTCAACTTTTCAATGTGGCTATAGACTAAGCATTATCCCATCCAATACCACGCATCAGACCTAGAAGCTTGCATCCTACCTCTGCCCTACGCAGAACTGGACGATCGGTAAGGTTGAATTTAAGCGATATATTTATCCATGCAGAATTCCTCATCCACCAGAGTGCTCTATTCCTAAGCTGGGAGAGCAGTGCATAAGCTTGTAATGAATGAGTTCAAGGAGCGTTAATTATATTAATAATTAAATAATCGTGTCATCCACAGATAGCTGTTTAGTCGTATTACAACTCTTCAGTATGGCTATAGACTGGGTATCAGTGTCATATTGGATGGAAAGCTTGTGATGCTGGCCATTATTACTGTAATGATTTCAATCCTCACTAAGTACTCCACCACTGTGGCCTTATGTCAAGCTAAGCTAAACCTAGTGAACATTAAGAATATCCTGATTCAGTATTTATCGTGTATATAGAGCTTAATTTAACACAAAGCAATAGTAACAGGGCACCCAGTGATGATCAAACTTATTACGATGGTAATGGTCAGCATCACAAGCTCGTTAACCATTGCTACATTGATTGTGAAACAACGGATTCCATGAAATCGCTGAAATGTACGGGAGTTTTTTTCATGAAACTCTCATAAATTGTTGCAGTGAAATTTGACAAAATGAAAAAAGGTAATGCTGAATCACTAATGAATGATCACTACTCTTGCTGCTGCTACCATTTCCTACCACTTAGGTTCGACTGATGGCTACTATACATAAAAGGTCAACGGTTTAGTGACATCGAATGCGGTCAATTTCGTGAGTCAGGTCGTTGTGAGTGATGCATATAGTGAAAGACAAGTGACACAGTCCAAGTAACCAGAAGTTGTTTGTTTCTGAATCACTCGGATACGAGTATGTTCACTGATACCTAGTAATATCCAGCTTATACAGAGAACAATTCATTACAACCTACTCCACATTTATAACAACTGGCTACTAGGAGAATTGAAGGAGGTATATATAAGACCATCCTGACTTCGATACCCACTCATCTATAATGGACATAAACACAAACACACACTTACACTCATAAGTATGTATACGGAGAATGACCAAAAAGTTTGAATATGTACATCTATATATAATTTTTTTTTAATTTCATTTAATACTTGCATTTAGCAGATTTTCATTGTCTGAGGCATTATATTTATCAGGTGTCTCCACTCTTGTCTTGTTAGCAATCCAAACCTACTACATTCGTTCAGAAATGTTCGATGAGACATCAAAAATCACTCTGTCATGAGAGTCGATAATCAATCATCGCTCCCCAAAACAGAGCGGTTTATTCACTGTTTCTAAGTTCATATTATAAATGCCTCGACTTATATACATATGAACCTATCCAGACTTCGTCTAGCCCTCATTGCCCTTAGTAAAAACTTGACACCCTCTAAACAAACTACAAATGAGTTGGGAAAATTCTTTTAAGATTTTCAGTGAGCGGTTCAATATGCGATGTAAGTTTATGCTAAATTGGTCACTTGCTTGGATTTTGGAAATTCAGAGCATTTTTAGTGATCACAGCCGAACACAAATATTGAGTAATGACAATTGATCACTCCTTTTCCAACTTTTTTTATTGATTATCCCCAATGCAGCATATATGGGTGGTGGTGATTCATAATTTCCCTTGGAATAATAGTTGCTTTTTTGGTCATGTTGTTCTTCCTTGTTTTTTTATGAATTGCTCGATTCTGTAGGAAAAGCTAACTACTTTCGTGCAAATAACCTTCAATAAAAATTGATTGATGTGTCTTCGGCAGATTGCATAAATATGTTTGTCCACTTGGAAAACGTAATGGTTAGCATGTCTGGAGGGAGGTATCCCCTTGGTCGACTTGCATCCTGCCTAGGAGGCGTTTATTAAAAAAAGTCCTGGTCTCGACCTGACTTGAGACTTGCAAGGAACATTAAGTTGACTCATGTGACAAAAACCAGGACTCCGACATCAGCCTCATACTGCATCTGCAATTGTCTCTTAAGAGGTGTGGTGCACTTTACCCTGTAGTTATTCCCACTACGCTGCTAAAGCTTTCAACGCCCAGTCCTACAGTACACTACAAACACTACATATCTACAATTTCTATTAGTGGCCTGAAGTGTATTCAAACAGAATTTCTCAGCAAAGCAATTACTATATTACTTCACCGTTCACAAATGGAGTAAATGGACTCATTCGAAAAAAATGAGTGTGGGAGAATAACAAAACTCAGTGCCTCCTAATACTGATTATTTAATGGCTTCAAAAGTGTCTTTCTTCTGGCTTCTCTGGTGTAATAACCCACGTGATAATGATTTCGTGAAAAAATAAAAATTGGAAATATTATTGAAATTATTGATAATCAACTAAGAATTAACCACATTTATTGAGTTTTAATCGCATGCTGATTACCAAAGAGAATGTTTTCCTGACTTATTTTACGATTTATATAAATAACTATTATTACATATTATCCTTTTGATGTTTTAAATAAACGTGGAAATTCTTATTGAAATCATTAATGAAAATTAACCTCCTAATCGAGTTCTAACTAAATATTGATTACCTACGGGGATGTTTTCCTGAAATTATTTTCATTTTTGATGTTTCCAGATTGATGGATAATGTTTTGTACATTTATTATTGTGAGATTGGGGGAACTAGAGATTCTATAAATCCTATCAACCCCTAGTTCCATAATCGGTACAGTAATGGTTAGCAAGCTGGTGATTCTTAGTATTACTATTGTGCTATACCTCACTACTATCTTAGATCAAAATAAGCTCTAATTAGTTAATAATGAGTATATTCTTCTTCGGTAGTTCGCAGTATTTTGAACATCCAGTGACGAATTGAAAACGGTAGTAATGTTCATGGATTTCTCTAGATTCCTTTAGGATTTTGCAAAATCACTTCGGATTATTGTAACCCTAATCTTCTGTCCTTTTTACCAAAAGAAAAAGAGATCTTATAGCATTGTAGCATCGATTATCGATAGCCCGCCATGAAAAAAATATAACGTTTATGAGTGTAAATGTGTGATTGGGTATTTATTGTTCACTGCCTCGGGAGGGAACCTTGTTCTTCAATTCATCAAAATCTACGATGTCTTGCGTACTTCGATATAAGTACTTATGTTTACTTCTTCTTCAGATTGAGGATTACACGGCGAGAAAGGTCTTGATCCATTCGTGGTGGGTTGACAGTGATTCATCTCACCGATCTGACAACTCTGAGGGAAGTTTTCATCATTTACGATTTTAATCAAAATATTTGAGTAAGGCTGGCAAGATGGATAAAAATGTTGGCGCTGGAGGACAAATTGAAAAATGAAGAAAGAATAAGTGATTGGAAGGAGGCTGGAGAATATGGGGGAAGGGAGCCAAAAGATCGACAGAAGATAACGGTGAAGGAGAAGAAGAAAGATATTCGAGAAATGCTAAGGAACGGGGACTATAGAAGAAGAAGAAGAAGAAGAAGAAGAAGAAGAAGAAGAAGAAGAAGAAGAAGAAGAAGAAGAAGAAGAAAGGAACAAAAACCAAAGAAAAAAGAAATTAGGGAAAGATTAAGGAAGAAGAAGAAGTCGAAGACGAAGACAAAAAAGACGAATAAGGAGGAGAAGAGATATCAGTAACTTATCAGAGTAAAAAAGACGAAAAAGAAAATGAAGGTATAAGAATGAAGAACTATTGTACAATTGAGGTTGCAGAAGAATAAAAACATGAACAGACGAAGTGTAGGATGAAATACTAAAAAGAAAGAAGAGAAGGAGAAAGAATCAGATAAATGTAGTGGTTTAATGGAAAATCTATGACGGTGGAAAGATTACATAGTACTCTGGTAATAGTTGAGTTCAGGGCGTAATATGAAGATTCGGCCATAAATGCGACGGAGATGGAGATCAAAAAAACTTTATGAACCATTGTTAATAACTAGAATATACCAGTCGGAAAATACGGCGATATTTATGTGTATATCGACCTTGAGAGCTTGTACGACATAATTTTTATTGTCATGTCATAGTACGAAGGTAAACCAACCAATGAGTTCATCCCATTTGAATGACCCAACAAACAAATCGAAAAAATTGCGTATAAGCTCATTATGTAGTTAGACTTTTGACACGTATTTTCTTTAATTTTAATTATTACCTTGACCAAAGAAGTTGGAGAGATACATGTATTCGATAGTATCCGTTTTATCACTTGCTTATCAACAATATATCTCCAGAAGTTCTGAATGAATTCCAATTTTCCTGGAAAGATAATGATACCTTTTTGATTGAGTATACGCTAACAATTGTCCACACGATACCCGCAAGAGTTTTCAATGGATTTCGTATACATATTCTCCATGGTCGGATGATAGGCCATGGAATTTTTATGGCGGCTTCAAATGCAATTACCTCCCCTACGTTGTAGCCATAAGTCTAAACCACCGAATATCGCCCAAATTCCTGGTTTGTTCCCACGGTACCGCTGGAAGTTCTCAATAAATTTCTTTGACGTTTCAGTGAAGGGTGAGCAATTGACAATAAAGTTTTTAGGGTTGATCCATGTAAGATATCCTCCCCTGATGATGGTGTTGGCAGAGGCATGCGATTCCTGCGTGTTCTCTAGTTTTTCAATCTTTTCAATTTTGTATTGTGACATGACCCACCTCCAATCTACGACGATTAGCAAACTGCATAGAGTAGAAATAAAGGCTGAAGTCTCGATCGTCGCTAATTATCAAACTGTCGTAGATTGACGTTTTGGGTAAAGTTGCGACAAAAAGCAGCTGATAAAATGAAGATGAAAGAAAACACTACTCAACAATTATCATTAATAATTGACAATGCTTCTCATAATGAAAGAAAAAGGAAAATCTGCCATCACAGTCAATACTTGAACAACTGTAGCGTCGGGATTTGATGACATGTAGAAAATATTCAATCGAAGGATAAATATGGTCAGAATAAATTCTATTTATGACACCACTGGTGAACATAAACAATCGTGTTAAAAATATCAAGAAACTTCTAGGTTCTGGTGTATATAGATTTTATTAATAAACCCGTCGAAATGAAACCTCAAAAAGACCAAAATGCTTTGACCAGGAGGGATCAGGGCACAAATAGACGCACATATAAAATGGTTGCAGTTGTTCAATGGAAACAAACTGGATCGAGAGACATAAACCAATTGAATGATCGGGAGTTAGATGTGAATAGCTGAGTTGGATTGAGAAGGTATGCATAAACAGAAAAAAATGAACACATATATATATATATATATATATATATATATATATATATATATATATATATATATATATACATATATATATGTGTGTGTGTGTGTGTGTGTGTGTGTGTTCATTTCTCTACGTATGCGTTTATCTCTCCCTGTCTGATTCTCTCTCAACATATATATGTACACAACTGTTTTATGTTTGACAAATTGTTCCGACGTCTACAGGTCTTTTCAATTGATAAATTTTTGTAAGCTCTATTTTATTGATACAACTCACTGAGGACTGCATTTTCAACAAATACGTTGAAAAGCATAAATATCAGCACATACATACACACACACACACACACATATATATATATATATATATATATATATGATTGATTATTATGTCATCCATGTACGGATGTTTCGTTGTATAACAACTCTTCAGTGTGGCTATAGACTATTATAGACTGTACAGTATCCCTTCTAGTACTGCTAGGTACGGTTAAAACCTCCATTTCAGTCCCAGGAGCTGATGCTCTACTCCTGCCCTTTGCAGAATTGGATGGTCAGAATTACCGGATCAGTGATGTATTTACTTACGCACAATTCCCCATCTACGAGTGTGCTCCATTCCAGAGTTTAGAGAGCATTGCATAGAAGCTCATAGTTGACAAGTGCCCTACCTGATATATATATATATATATATATATATATATATATATATATATATATATATATATATATATATATATGTATATATATATATATATATATATATATATATATATATATATATATATATATATATAAGAGGGAGCTGGAACCGACGCATTCACGAATATCGAGAGAAAGGAATATCTAGATTGATTAGTCGATTACTTTAGAAATGAATGATACGAAAAACTGGACAGCGAAAAGTTTCATCTATTTTTGCCAATATATATATATATATATATATATATTCGACAATATTGTTGCTGCTTTTTATTTCATTTCGGGGGATGGTGTGATAAGTATTGGGGCATCAGTAGTAATATTGGTTTCATCATCGCCCTCCATTTTGATTGATTAATGCCCCTCCTTTCTCCAAACCCCAGGGCCCCAAACACCATTTCTGAGATGTCAATATTTTGAGAACTGATGGAAGAGAAGTGACACCCCGTGGCCCCCACCAAATGAACTTTCCTTCCATCGGCTCGAAGGAATTATATTGGACGGATACGAGTTTGGGAACAGGAGTTATTTATATTTTTCTTCCGGGAAGTCGAGAGAGAGTTCAAAGTTATTTCATTTTCGCAAAGCAGACTCACACACACTTTCTCTTTCTCTCTTTCTCTCTTTCTTTCTCTCTTTCTCTCTCTCTCTCTCTCTCTCTCTCTGACACATATGCACACAAATATGCATGCGCACTCACACATACAAATACATGCAAATACTTGTCAGATAACCTGCTGACTTTCTTATTCAGAAAAACGTATCTTTCTGCTTCTTTTCAGCATTCAACTGAGGTCATTGGTCCAACTTTAATTTTCTTTAAGTTCACGCTTTTTTCGTATAAGATCTTCCTCTTAAAAAGTTTTTCAAAGTCATCAATATTCAAGTTCTGGGTTTTCTTGTGGACTTTTTATGTTTGAGTTTAAAATATCCTTTCCAAACTTTGCACACCGACTACGACTTAAGCTTGAGTTTATTGCACCATGGCGAAAAGATTCAATGATCCATTTCATAGATTCCATTGCACTGTTTTTCTAAAATTGTACGTGAAGAATAGATAGCGTCAAATTAGTATTTTGTATTCAGGCACAATATAGAATTTAGTAAAATCAGTGAGTCAAACAATCTAATCATAATACTTTTCTAATAGAATGTAGCAGATACAAGTTTAATTTCTTTCTGTAATCTTTTCATTAAACGGGAGGTAAAGGTTTAGTTTAGTTTCAAAGTCAAATTATAAATAGAACTCCTCCTTCTTAAACTCTAGAAAGAAATTATTTTTGTAAAATCTAAAAAAAAAAGTACTTCAAAATTATCGGATTACGTCCGAAAATTATGAAACTGAAAAAAGGGCTCTCTTTATATGATGCTTACGTACAGCGATATTAGACAGCCCTAACGCCCTTTCTAACATCCAGGAAAACGTAGAATGAGATGATGTATTTCCAGATATATTAAGTGTACTCGTCTTAATTTGATGAAAGAAAATAATAACGCCCAGGTGACTGGTATATATATATATATATATATTGATATTGAGTCATCCACACACAGCTGTTTCGATGTATTACATCTCTTCACTGTGGCTATAGACTTTCCATTATCCCATCAATGATCCATTGTACGGTACTGTGAGGCAGTAATGAAACCTTCACTTCAGACCCGGAGACCAATATCCTACCTCTGGGCTACGGAACTGGACGGTCAGTAAGGCTGAATTTAAGCGATATATTTATTTACACAGAAATACCCCATCCACCAGAGTGCTCTATTCCTATGTATGCGTGCGTGCTTGTGTGCTTATATCTATATAATGATTAACAATGTGCAGATAAATTTTTACTGCTGTCAAAAGTTCCCCGATGGATCATCTATTTTCTAAGCCAAACTATACTGCAGTAGTAAAAATCGATAGAAACAGAGACTAACAGATTGTGTTGCGCCATAGTCCCTAGAAGGGAAGGCCTGTTTGCTTTGAAAATCTTGGCTTTTAGAATGATTCGAACGGTGATATGAGACACCCATGGCCAACACGATACTATTTCTGCTCCGTTGAACGCCAATATCTTAAGCCTGATTCGATGTTATTGAATGTCACCAACTTTGTTTTAACATCCCTATAGAATCGAAAAGAGTTTCTTCGAAACCAACGTAACTGAGTTTCTACATCATTGTAGACTTACTAACGGATCCGTGGAAAGTAAGGTAACTCTGTGCCACCATCCCAGGAGAATAAATAACGAATCCGTAAAAAGTAAAGTAATTGAGTCTCAACACCTCGTAAAATTAATGATGAATCTTTGAAAAGTGAAGTAAATGAGTTTCAATACCATGTGGAATCAATAAGGGATCTGTGGGAAGCAAGCTAAGAAAGTTACAACATCCAGCAAAATCAATAACGGATCCGTGGAAAGTAAGGTAAAATCCCATAAAATCAAAAACTAATTTTCCTAAAAGCCATGTAACTGAGTTTCAATATCACAGTAGGATCAATAACGGATCCGTGAAAAGTAAAGTAACTTAGTTTCAACATTCAGTGAAATCAATAACGGATCCGTGGAAAGTAAGGTAAAATCCTGTAGAATCAAAAATGAATTCTCCAAAAGCAACGTAACTGAGTTTCAACATCAGTGTAGAATCAATAATGGATCCGTGGAAAGAAAGGTAAGTGAGTGCTAATATCCCAGTAGAATAATCAACGAACCCGTAGAAAGTCAGGTAACTCAGTTTTAGCATCCCGTACAATCAATAATAGACCTGTAAAAAGTAAGGTAACTGAGTCTCAGTATCCTGTAGAATCAACAACAGATCCATGGGAAGCAAGGTAACTGAGTTCAATATCTTGTAGAATCAATAACAGATCCATGGAAAGTAAAGGGAACTGTCTCAACGAAAGTCAACATATCTTTGAAAGTTTAAGAGCTTTATTGAATATTAATAGATCTGTTGGTTATTGGCGAAGAGAAGGTTTAGTCATGTGGAGATTTTTGTTTTAGAAGCTCGGTTTTAATACCATATTAATTGGATAATGCTTCCTATTTTTGTGATAGGCATCTTTACTTTGGTTTTAAAATTATGATGTTCTTTTATCTTGTGGGAATTTTAGTGTATGAAACACACTCCATCTTTCAGCTGGAAGAGAAATTGGTCCTGATCCCCGAGAGACCGACAATCTATCGATATTGACATGTGCAGTCCCCTGAAGAGGATGGACATATATTTCAGTGTGTGTAACCGAAGCTGCCGATGGAAATTGTCACTAAAAGTGTCAACGTAGGTTTCTTCAGTTTTCAAGTTGGTTTGGCTACCTGCGTATGTATATATCACGCCGACAGACCACACCAATAAATTTAAACATTTTCTCCTTTATGTCTACCAAAAATTCTACTGTTTTTAAATCCTGTCAGAATGATTTTCTATTTGTAATGTAAGTTTATGCTAGTTTCTACCCGGCACGAATTCAGGCTTGTTTTAGATTCAGTGATCACTACCCGACAAAATCCGACAAAAGTAATTAATTGATTAATTAATTAATTGATGTTTTCTTTTTTCCAATTTTCAATTGATCTCTCTAAACAGAAGCATGCTGCTAAACGACGTCGATCAAAAGACGGTTTCTAATGAGCGACCAACCAGACCTGTGTTTATTTTGTTTTATTTTTCAAGACAGGGTAACACCGATCTGCAAAACCCAGTTTAGATTTCTATTGAGTGACCAGCAAAACCGGTTCTTCCTTGTTTTTGTGATGGACGTGTTTACTTCGGTTCAAATCATGAGCTATAGAATCAATAATAGGCCTGTGGAAAGTAAGGTAACTGAGTTTCAACATCATAGAATCAGTAACGAAACTGAGTGAAGGAAGGTAACTGAGTTTCACCATGCCCATAGAATCAATAACGGATCCATGTAAATCAAGGTACACTGTGTCACTGAATGTCAAAATATGTACGAGAACTGGGGAACGCTTTGAACGATGCAGATACGTAGGTAAGTGGTTAACAGAAAGGTTTATCCATGCGAGGATGTTTATTTTTAGAAGCCTAGTTTTATCCCCGTGATTTAATGGATAATTCTTCCTATTTTTTGTGATAGACATGTTTACGTTTTGAAACCGTGAGCTTCTTATTCTTGTGAGAATTTTAGCGCTGAAAAACACACTTCATATTTCAACAGGAAGAGAAATCGGACCTGATCCCCGAGAGACCCACGGTCTATCGATACTGACGAGTGCGGTCCCCTTAAAAAGAGTTGATATATATTTCAGTTCGTATATTATTACGTGAGTGATCATTTCACTTCTCTTGGCTGAGATTTCGTTTTTTTCCTTGTTTGAGGGAAGGTAACACCGGAGGGCAAAGGCTATTTCCTTGATCGGGAACCGGTTAAAACGCGTTGACAGTTGGAAATAAATATGATTTGATTTCAAACAGAACAGATTTTTTTTCTCCTTTAGTTGCATTGCAGCATCAGTCAGAATGTCAAAAGTGTTTGTACAATACCTACTTATATATTACGCCATGTGATGGTCTACATTCTCTGTCTGTAACATGAGTCGAAGGGGTAACGTTTAAATGATAATTATATAGTAATCTGATTTATATATTAATTCCTCTTTATTGAATGGGCAAAACATATGGTACCACTCGGCCTAGACATCTTTAATAGATTAAACAATGGGAGAAAATAAGGCTGCTACAATTATCAAACCTGCAAGCAATAGGGTAGCCACTTCACTGGAGCATTGCTCTTACAATTGAGCTAAACAGCTGATAGTAATCCAAAGACCAAATTTATTGTCTTTACTCAAAATTCTCATCCTGTTTTCCTCCTCCTGATTTATTAGTTTCTTTCGACGCAGCATTCATGTACTGATATATATATATATATATATATATATATATATATATATATATTATATATATATATATATATATATATATATATATATATATGATCCGACTTGATGATTATGAATTGCTTTATATTATATAGAAATGCTTATTCAAAATGATATACCATCGTTACAGAGTTGATGTATCACTCGGCACAGACAACGTAAATAGAATAAACAATTAAATTTCCAGCAGTAGCCACATTTTATTTTAATTGCTTATTCTATTTACCTTGTCTAGGCCAAGCGATGCATAAACCGGGTAATGTTGGGATATCATTTCACTAAAGAATACCTATATGAAATGATACGATTTATGATCTCTCTTATAGATCATATATATCTATTTCTTTATTTATATATATATATATATATATATATATATATATATATATATATATATATATATATGTTAGGTGATTACAAAGGAATGAGACAAACTCAGAAGTAAAAGTAAATGGAGAATTTATTTTCTGATTGAATATTTCATTAACGAAATTGATTAGTATGATATACTAGTTTCGGGAGCGATTCCAATTTTCAGTAGCATGTCTGTACCTTTCAGTGGTTTCAAGTTTTCCGTAGAAAAAAAATTTAATATCAGGTATTTTGCTTTGAAAACAACAATGGGAATCAAAAATGAGGATACCTTTGAGGTCATGGCAGTGTGTACAGAATATGTTATGTCTATAGAGGAATCTATCACAGTTTGGTTGGATATTTTTTGTTGGAAGTAGTTGCAGCAGTTCTTGCTAATTTATTGGTTGCACTAGAATATATATATATATATATATATATATATATATATATATATATATATATATATATGCACACACAAGCACACATACACACACATATATATATATATATATATATATATATGTATGCATAAACGTGCATTTGCATATATATGTGATTTTTAGCACAGCCGAAATCTCCAGTCTTTTTAGATACGATATTTGCTCTTTGAGGCTATCCATATTCATGATTTACGTGGTCTTTGCGATAAATAAACCCTGTCTCCTTCCCTTTGAAGCGATATTTCAACGTTCAAATTGCTGACAACAGATGTCTGTTGCAATAATATATTGAGCAGACGACCTTTTTGTGATGAATCCCTTTAGAGGGTGACCTTTCATTAACCTTCCAAACCATTAATTTTTAAAAAATTTTTATGGCTACTTTCCATCTTCATCTAGACTTCATTAATTTTATCGTAACTTTCTTTCAGGCCGATTACCGGCAGTGACTGAATAGCGTTGATCAGAAAATAAAGGATAAGGCTTGGGTAGGATTCGAGCACTAGTCAACCAGACCTGTTTTACCAATAGACCACCGAGACTG
>OY735222.1:43586542-43651542 GCA_963457665.1 Thysanoteuthis rhombus
TTATGATGTGAAATCTTGCATGTGAGTGTATGGACATGTGATTAGTTGTGTATACGTTCGTCTCTTTTTGTGATGACGAAATGACGAAAGAATTTAAAACCAGGGATATTGTTGAAAAAAAAAATGAAGCTTAAAATGGAAGGCAATAAATCCATCATCAAAGCTTAGACTTGGATAACATTGAAGATGTTCAATTTTGAATACTAATCAAAACATCGTATATGTGATTGGAGACTTGGAATTTAATTTAAAATACTTTCACTCAATGAGACCATCGTATAAAAAACGGTACATCATGCTACACACTTTCATAAGCTTGATAATTTTGAATGTTCGATCATGAGACAAGGGTCATGAATATTGTGGACGGATCAACGCCCTGCCAACCTTATTCATAATCTAAAGTATCAGTCACGACTTAAGCATTCTACCTCACAAACAAGTAAGTTTTGATAGTCGTACCATTTTCACGGTGTTCAAAGTATCGCTCAATTTGGTCCTACTGACCGTGCAGTTCCGTGAATGGCAGGGGTAGAGCATCTGCTTCTAGTTCTGGAGCAAAAGTTTCGACCCTATTTAGCTGTACTGGGAGGGATACTGGATCGTCTCTAGCCATATTGAAGAGTTATAATGCAATGAAACAGCTGTCTGAGGATGACACACTTATTAATTATATACATATCAAATTTAAAACTTTAAATCTCCTAATTACAAATAACTCATCGCAAAAAAAAGCCCTTCAACAAAAAACAAACGTTGTATACTAATTCAAATACTCATTATGAGAATGCATCCCGACAAAAATACATATATAAGATATACTACAAAAAAATTTAGAAGACCAACGTGCAACCTATCTGACATTAGCTCCATTAACATTATATCATCCTAAAAGGTTTACAAAACATTAACGTGACTTCAATTAGCCGGAAGTCATTTATAATAACAACTGAATAAAATAAAATAAAAACTGAAATGACTAGATAACATTAATACCCGTTCAAAAATTGAAAGGTTTATACGAATACAATGGCATTGAAAATAATTGAAAAGTCGAAAGTACTGTAGTGGAGATAAACAAGGATAACACGATATGAATTTTTTAAAATCCCTATCTTCATTTGAACTGACTATAAGAAAAACATCAGAAATCTTGAAAATCTTGCTAGGAAATGAACAGACAAAAATATATATACTTTTGGATAAAACGTGTTTGATAGAAGAATGGCAGACAATCGATGGACATCACGACTCACAACATGGATCCCCCGAGACCACATGTGCAACCGAGGCCGGCAAAATGTTTGATGGAGAGACGACCTAGACAAGTTCAGGAAGTACTGGCTCCGTGACGCCCATGACAGGGAAGTGTGGCAAATCTTTGGGAAGGTCTATGTCCAACAACGGACGCTAAGAGACTGATGATGATGATGATGATGATGATGATGATGATGATGATGATGATGATGATGATGATATATGTATATATATATATATATATATAATTCAAATTGTATTTTGATGTTGGCGTGAAAAATTGTTATTCTTTCTTTTATACTTCATCTTTGGGACGCGTTACAATGTTTTTTTATCTTTTTCGTACTGTGATATTTTGATTCTAAACTGAATATTAGCCATGGTTGACATAAGAACAATGTATTTACCAACTGATTTCAGCGAATCCTAAAATGCCTATAAAACAATAACGTAACTTCAATCAGCTGAAATAAAATTTCGTAAACACCGACTTTGTTTTGGTGGGGCTAGTATATTGGTTTGTTTACTAAATATTTGATGGTTGTTGTGGTATTGGCGGTGCTTTGTATTTCCATTTGACTCATCAATACCTTTCCGACAAAGGAGAATCCCCCTGTTCACTCTATTACCCCTGCTTTTCACATACCACGTAGGGAGGAAAGCACATAAGTCACACAAGACAAACATCAAACAAAACAAAAAAAACAACACCACAACCATCAACGTCAGCTCCAGCTTCAGCACGATTGCAATTCCGTGCAAGAACTGCGACAGGATATACATTGCAGCGGCATCATAACTTCTCAAGAAAGGAATACGCGAACATAATGGGGCCTTTGAAGTAGATAAAAGAACAAGCACTTCGGTCGAACATAGAATACACACAATCACAACTTCAACTTTCGCAAAGCCCATCTCAGCAAAAATATCTATGACTCCTCTGCGTGCAGATGCATCGAAGTAGCTCTTATATCCAAATGAAATGCAATAGCACAAAGGTATGGTCACTTTGAGATTACAAACCTTGTAAATACATTGACTCTAAAACAGAATCACAAAGATATAATGCATTACAACACTAACATAAAAGGAATTGGCTAAGGGTCAACACTTCATTCAAGAAACGGTACAAGCACACACATCCTTTTAAAAGAAAAAAAGAAGTCCCACCACCACAAACCAAAAAGATTAAATGAAAACAACATACCACTTCTAGCGTGACCCACAACACCAACCTATTAAATGCTAAACATCACCTCTCTATTATATGATATAAAAAAAGAAAAACATTTTTCTTGAGAACTGATTATTTTAGACCCCCTGCTCTCAATGCCTTTCTTATTCAAGACAGGACAAACACCCACACAGACAGGAAACAAAGACCCTCCGACCTTGCTTCTACAGACCCATTCAATTTCAAAACAGATGTTACGCTCACCTATATGTATACGAACATCTCTTCTCCTGCTCCTATGAAACAGCCAAACAGCACAGGAATATCCCTATTTCTTTCCTCAGTATCAAACAGGTAGGCAGGAAAAAATTTTTGTGATCCTCTCCCTTGAGTTTAAAATACACCAGAACATGCCCACGGAATAATAATCATTTTTCTTTAGGGGTAACTCCTACTTTCTCTTGAGTTCTTCTGTTCAATTTGGAATTGTAATTTCAATCAACATATACATATATATAGATCGATTGATTGTCTTTTCGTTTTCTGGTCCGTTATTCTTAGAATGCTCAATATTACATTAGTAGGGTTTGGAACATGATTAAACAGCCAAAAAACACCACAACAAGCAAACTCTGCTTTGAAGAAAAACTGAAAGTAATATCTCCCAGAGAAAACAACAGATTATTAAATTGAAAAAAAATGAAATAGAATTGAAATGTAGACATGAAAATAAATGTTTTCTAAAAAAGAATTAAAAATCTGAACAACATTTATGGCTAAAAAAAACTATCAAAACTAGAAAAAGTGAAAACATCGGAAAAGTAAGAAAAATTAACATAAATAACAATGCCTCACCAAAGGTTTGAAACTCAAAATCTACGTACGAACAATACAGCAGAAATACAACAAAAAAAATGATTGAAAAATACGACTTAATGACACAAATAATATATCTAAAGGAACGAACAATGAAAAGAGAAAGAAAATCAACTTGAAAATCCACAAGAAGGTGTGAAACAAGCCTGTTGTGGTATCATCAATAATTGAACAGTGCAATATATATATATATATATATATATATATATATATATATATATATATATATGGGTGAATGAGATAGCATAGAACTCACATACAAATCAATACAGGTATATATCTGGATCCAAATGATTATACACATCATAGCATAAACACACACACACACACACACATGGATAGATAGAGAAAAAGAGAGACCATCTGTTATTCCAGCCGTCGGATCTCGAATGTTGGTAAAATGTATTATAATCATCAACCAAGCTCTCCCTAACAATCATGATCGTATATTAGACTTCGCCGCGGAAATGCACGGAAAATATACTAACATATAATCAATTTCACCTGCATTGATGGATACAGACCCGTGTCTACAGGCTACATGTAATGTCCCTTGCAAAACGTTGGTGCAGATTTATATTTGCACACAATTACATATATTTAATTTCGGTGCTTTGCCTAGAATTTCGTTCGTGTTTGTACGCGATGCCAAACGCACGCGCTGTCATCGGAATACAATTTGCGCAAATCAATCACTCCAAAGAAAGAATTTCAGTCCTGGTATAGATGGCGAATTGTTCAAAGCCTACCGCCTACAAGGGTGGCATCTGTGTATGTAATCTGTTTTCATTCCACCTGCCATTTGGTTTATATTTTGTTCGATACGGAATGTGCGAAAAGCAGGAAGATAGGTAGAAGGAGATGAATGGAAAACGGAGTACATTGAATTATCAGCATATTTGGTAGATGCTGAAGCTGATACCCTGATATATATATATATATATATATATATATATATATATATATATATAGAGAGAGAGAGAGAGAGAGAGAGAGAGAGAGAGATAGATAGATATAGATATAGATATATATATACATATATATATATATGGTTATTAATTGTGTCATCCACAAACAGCTATTTCGTGATAACAACTCTTCAGTGTGGCTATAGACTCAATATCCCTTTCAGTACCGCTAGGTTGGGTTGAAACCTTCACTCTTGGAATGCTCTACCCATGCCCTACGCAGAACTGGGCGGATAACTGACCGAATTAAGCGATATATTCATTTACGCATAATTCCCAATCTACCAGAGTGCTCAATGTATATATTTATATAAATATAGTTATGTTCATTTATTTCCATCTGATTACAGGTATATGAGATATATATATATAAGAGTACGATCAAATATATGAAAGATTTCATGGTGTAATTGATATCATATATATATCTATATATATATATATGTATATATATGTGTGTGTGTGTGTGTGCATCTGTGTGTGCACATGTGTGTAACTACACAGACAACGTTACGCCCACCAACATGCAAACGTGCACACACACACATAGACACACACAGACACTTGCATGCACACACACATAGACATATTAACATACGGATGCACACTGATAGAGACACACAGCAGCATACACACATATACGAGCACACACACATAAACACACACACACACACACACACACATATATATATATATATATATACATATATATATATATATATATATATATATATATGTATAGCATGTAAGTACTAAGCAGCATTCAGCGGTGCAAATCTCTTGCTTATCCACATCTGTTACTTGTCCATTTCTTTCAGGTGAGATGAGATGTCTCAGTGGTAAGTACGTAGACTGCCGTATAAACGTCTTTGACAGCCTACTCATTGGTCAGTGGGAAAGAACAAAGAATCTGGTGCAATTATGGAAGTTGCCGAAGGGGTTAAATGAGAAACATCCATCGTCTTTTATCCCATTTCACAAGTGTCATTATTTTTATTATTATTATTAGTAGTAGTAGTAGTAGTAGTAGTAGTAGTTTCATTATTATTATTATCATTATGATTATTAATATTATTATTGATACGTGTAGATCTATTACGTCTTAGGGAATGGACCAATATCTACTTCGCACTGTCTTTGTTCGTCATCAATGTCATCGTTATCAATAGTAGGAGTATTTCTAGTATGACTCTCGCTTCTCCTCAAGGATATCCCCTCTCTCTCCTTTTCTATCTCTCTCTCTCTTTCTTTCTCTATCTCTCTGTCTCTCTCTCTCCCTCTCTCTCCCTTTCTTTCTCTTATGATTTAACCTATCCACACACAAGGTATGTCGTGGTTTTGCGTGAAACCCAGAAAGAGCATTCTTCTTCAAATCACAATTTTCCAGTTTGGCTACCAACTTCAATATCAACATAAGCTACAGCTGCTGTCCAACGCCAGTCGTTGAACCTGCACCTTCTTCAACATTCACTAGATCTCCCTATTGTGGTCGTTACGGCACCAATATTTCTTCGACCTGCCCAAATCGTAACGCAATCTCTATCCCCCGTTTGTTCTTTGGGATCAACATTGTGAACGGAGATGATCAGCGGCTGTCCGATATTCTTGAAACATGACCAGCCCATTGTTATTTGAATTTTCTAATGGATCCTATGACATTCCTGACTCCTGTTCTTTCTCTAATATACAGTGCTGTCTTGTGATGTCTCCATGTGAGGTTGAGCACTATTTTCTCCTGTGCCCGTTACTTAGTTCTAAGTTTGAAAGCCGATCTTTTCGTTAGGTTCAGAGTTTGAGCTACATACAATAATCCTTTGTTCTTTCGATTGTTTTGCTTTTGTAACATTGTCCGTGGTGATAGCCATTTTGTAAACGTTTGAGTTTGCATATGAAACTTGTTCAATCCGTTCTTTGTATACTTCTTGACCTAGTGTCCTGCAAATTGTTATTATTCATAGTACATCTCGCTTGGATGGCCCTAGAGCCTGGTGTCAAATCTATCCTAAGTAATAGACGATCAACCTTAGCTACCAACGAAGAGATGGCCCTATTTTATATGTGCGAATGTTCGTGTTTTCCAGCGCTCTTGGTCATACCGTTTTGTCTATAGACTTGAAAACTGGCATCAATGCTCCACTATACCCGTTTTGATTTTTATTCTATTTATTTTCCGATATGAAGATTTGTTGACCTTCTGGGGTTTTTCATTTTGACTATTATAGTTTATCAATGACATGGTTCTCAGTTTGAGAGCCAATCTTTCGGATGGGTTTCATGTTCCAGCTCCAGGTGTGACTATTATTCGCTCCAATCAGTATTTGTCACAGGGTCTGGGAGGAATTATAGATCTGTATCTAGAATATACAAAGCTGCCATGAAAAGGCTTATTTTATCAATATTATCAATATTGTATTTTCTGATTACTGAATATTGTCATCCTTAATCCTTTTAACTCTCTGTCTATTTCTATTTATTATAACCATCGGCATGAGAATTATTATTACTATTATTATTATTATTATTATTATTATTATTATTATTATTATTATTATTATTATTATTATCAACCATCAACCAAAACTGTCAAAGTAGGTTTCATCATTTTTTAAGTGATTCTGTCTGGTTCGCTGTATATTGATCAATCTATTCATCTATATATGTTTTACCTGCAGCAGCAGTATTTATGGAGCTACAGGGCTGAAAATTTCAACACTTCACTCTCAATCATGATTAGAAAAAGTTTTATCATTTCGTTGATGTTTTTGTTGTTGCTCTTATAATTGATTTGTTCAACTCCCAAAAGAAATTTCTTGAGGGGGTTTGGGGTCAATTTGGAATGTAAGTTTCGGCTAGATTAGTTTGTTTGCGACAGCGTTCACGTTTGTTCTTTGTTCTTTGCTTTTGTTTGTTTTTGTTTTTTGTTTGAAAATTCATGAATTTTTACTGATCCAACAAGAAGCGACAGGAGTACCTTATTCATTGGATACCTTTTTCTCAAATTTATTTGATCACCCCTAACACGGCATGCCGCTAAATGATGATGATCACATGGAGATTTACATCAAGTGACCAACTGGAACTGTTTTGTTTTATTCGATGCTATGTTTCAAGGTTTGTTTCGTTGTTGTTGTTGTTGTTGTCGGCTTTCATGAATAAACTGAGCCATAGCAAGAGATCTGAACATCATTGTACGTGAGAAATTTCCAAGGGTATTCAACGTGATCTCGAGCCGATTTCATGTAGATAGTTCACCTGGAATCTGACCAAGATAATCATTAAAATCCTATCTTGATATTACCATCGCTCCTATGACAAGTATACTCCTCTCTGCGTTCTCCAGCTCTTGATCTCAAGATTTTGATACTTCATTATCTTTTTCTGCCTTATTTTGAAGAGATTTGCGTCGTCTGGTATCGGAACATCAAAGAAAAGGCACGTTTCTGCCTTCTTATCCTAGATTACGATGTCTGCTTAGTTGACGGTAATGATATAAGAATGTATCAGAAGTATTTCCTCTTTTTTGCAAACCTTTACTTCAAAGCTTATTTTATGTACACAAATGAATATATCTACGACTCCACAATATTAAAAATATCATTATATATATATATATATATATATATATATATATATATATATATATATATATATATATATATATATATATATATATATATATATATATATATATATGTTAATACTAATACGTGGTGCTTTTTGTTTCAGGTTATGATGGTGGACACAAGTATTGATATTTTGGCAATTTTGAGCCATTATTATATCAAACTGAGCATCAAAGCCGCTGATTTTTGTCCAAAACTGGCTCGAGAGTTTTAAAGGTGATGACTTGTCCCTTGGAATAACGGTCAGATGAGGGCAACCACCACTTGTTGATTAACATGGTTTGAAATATAAGGAGAACCCCACAAGCAGCTCCCAAAAACTTTCAGGGGAGCTAGGATCCTCATAGATAAAGCATTTCTGATGAAGCAGAAATTTATGATATTTTATGTCATAAATATATAATATGCAATCATATTACTGTTACATTAAAAAAAAAATTATTTGGTATTTTCAAAACAATGTGTATCTCGTGGCTATTATGAAAGTTGCAACTAAATCTAGTGCTTTCTTATGCATTTAGCTCCTGTAAGTAACTGACCGATCCAAACGTCGAAAAAAATGAGCAAGGTACTTTAAAAGGAAAGGACTTTGAAGGAAGAAGCTTTGGAAGAAATGCGCTTTCAAAGGAAAGGGCTTTTAAAGATAGGCTTCTAAAAGAGTCCCTGAGATGGAATTGGTTCATCTATGATCTGACTTCCAGGCTAATTTTGATTCTCTCAGAACGTCCTGATTTTTAATTTAGCACACGCATCTCTCTTAGACGCATTTCGATCGGTCAGCTCCGTTTATGTAAACACCGGAAAGTGGGAAGAGAATGCGTGGCATCATTAAAAATATTACTCTGATCAATGAATGACGTATTACAGCGTTGGCATGCGTTTATTATTGTTGGCTAAAACTCTTCAAAATGGCTAAAATTGGCTAAACTTTTCAATTTCCAGCAACCTTCATAGTAGAAACTTTATATATATACTCAGGTATAGCCTTCTCATCAAATAAAATAACAATATACTAAGACTCCATGACAAGTTATTTATAAATTGTACATTTACTTTAATTTGAATTTAGTAATTGTTTTCTATAGGTGGATGCTCGGGTAAATCATTTTCATCTTCCTCTTCTCCGTCACCCTGCTAATATCACCAAAACTATTAATGCTACCCCGACTTTGCTTAGACTCCCTTCTGAAATCGAAAATCCAGTCTATGGGCGTAAAGATCATGGACGCATTATTGAAATTATGGTTAAGGTTTTCTCATACTCAAGCCCAAGTTTGCAATAGAGATAAAGTAACAACAAATATTTGAATCCTCTGGTCTAGTTGGCTACACCCACTCTCTATATATTTTGCTAGTCTGATCTTCATCTCCTCATTATCTAAACTTTCTATTCCCTTGTGTTTTATCAACTTTAGCCTCAATACCATCCTCATCAGTCTTTTAGTGTCCATCGTTGGACATGAACCTTCTCCAAGATCCACTAGACCTCTATCATGGACATTGAAGAGCCTGTACTTCCTGAATTTATCTAGCTCGTCGTGCCATTTTACTTTCTGTCGGTCAAAGTCTCACACCTAATCTTGGAGGATCCACGTTGTGAGACTTCTTGTCATGTGGTTGTCTGACATCCTTACAACGTGTCCAACCCATAGCCATTTGAGTTTTTCTTTAATAGTTTCTATGATGTCTCGGAATCCTGTCTCTTCTCTGATATCGTGCTGACATGATTTTTCCAGGTGAGTTTAAGTATGATTCGTTAATGAGCACGTTGCATGGTCCTAAGTTTGAGGGGTTAATCTTTTGGTAAAGTTCCATGTTTCAGCTACATCGGTGGCTATCGGTAGGATACATTGTTTATATAACCCTTTTTTTCAGGACTACTGGGATTTTCATGTTGTTGAAAGTCGAGCTTGCACTACCAAAAGCTCGTCAACCTTGTGTGATTCTTCGCTTTATTCATTCTTCTTTTGATGGAGACTCGCTGTGCTAGGTAGATGCAGTGGTCTACTTTCTCCAGGTCTTCATTTTCAATTTCGATCGTTGTGTCTTTTTTCGCAACATGTTTATTGTTAATACTTTTTCTGATATTCTGGGTTGCAATTAGGAGCAATTCGGTTTCTCTCTGTAGGTTTTTTTCTGCATAGCCAAGTCCACGTTATCTGATTCGCTATTTCTTTGGTTTACCCTCTGAAAACACCGTTTCGTTGTTTTTCTTTCTATGTTCTCGTCCATGTTTTTGCCTTTATTGGCTCTCTGTTAGTACTATTACTGTCTCTGACTGCTGTGAATAATATTTTCCTCACACTGTCTAGTTTAATCTTTTAATCCTTAATTGCTGAGTCTACACGATCCTCGACTGAAATAAGAATCTTCTCCGTCGTTCCTTTTAATATGCTGCCAAAAACCAGACGATACCATTAATCCTAAAAAGAAGAGAATACAACCAATGCATCATCCTGTCAGTCACTTATGGAGCTGAAACATCGAACCTAACCAAGAGACGGACCAACGAACTCAGAAGTATGCAACATGAGAGAATCATGCTCAATTTTACATGGAGAGATAACAAGACAGCACAGTATATAAGAAAGAAAACAGGAGTCTGTGACATCATAGAAACTATTAAAAAACTTAAATGACAATTGCCAGGCCCTGTTGCGAGAATGAAAGACAACCGATGGACATTACGTCTCACAACATGGATCCCCGGAGATCACATGAGAAACTGAGGCCGATAGAACACAAGATGGAGAGATGAACTGGACAAATTTAGAAAATACTGGCTCTGCAACGCCTATGATAGATAAGTGTGGCGAATCCTGGGAAGGTCTACGTCCAACGACGGACGTTAAAAGACTTATGATGATGATGAATATGAGACATTGTCTTTCGTGTGCAAGACTTTATACATAGCCAATATAATTTTTTTTTGTTTTGTGGTCCAAGTTTCAGAGTTTCCCTCGTGTCCAGTTAAAAAAAAGAGAGGCTTGAGTATTTCACCATGGAAACTGCCCATTTATCCATTCCTTCGATCACGTTTGTGATGCACCGTCTGGTTTCTAGTAATTGTCTTGTTCTTTTAAGGCATTCTTTGTCTTCCTTTCCCTGATACTTAATCATATATAACTTTCTTTCCTGTTGAGCGCTCTGATGGTTTCTTGGTTTGGAGATTCAATTCATTTGTGTCTTTCCCAGTGCGCATCTCTAACATTCTCAGCACAAAACTCAATCACTATGTCGTGGTTCTAGATCCTGTTTGTATTAAAGTCTCCAGTGTCGTTCTATTCTTAGCAAAAAATGTCGGGATTATTATTATTATTATTATTATTATTATTATTATTATTATTATTATTATTATTTGGAATCCCACACCACTTGCCTAGCGGTAACCGCTCGAGTTTGAGTGACAGCAAGTCTCCTCAAGTCTCCAGTCCTCCTCCCTAGTACTCATAGGTCGCAGTGATTCTGCGAATTACAGTTTCACACCGGTTGCCCAGTGGTCGTCGCTGAAGGCTGAGTGACAATAAGTCTCCTCAGGTCTTCAGCTAACGTCTCCTCCCTTTTTCACTTTTTCACCTATTATGCCAGGGCTAAAATTCGTTGCAGTGTTTATATCTCTAGCACCTTTCTCAGTATCTGTGCAGTTCCCAGTAGTGCTGTGGTCTGTACGGTCTCTATCCTTCCCCTAATCCCGATCTCCTCCAGTCTCACCCTCAGCGTTTTCGGGACTGTTCCCAGTGCGCCCACTATGACCGGTACTACCCTGGTTTTCATGTTCCACATCTTCTTTAACTCTATTGCTAGGTCCTGGTATTTTTCCCGTTTCTCACTCTCCTTCTTTTTAACTCTATGGTCTGCAGGTACAGCAACGTCTACTATTTGGCAGGCCTTCCTTTTTTTTCTACTATTACTAAATCTGGTCTTCTTGCCTGGGTGAGGTGGTCAGTTTGGATGTCAAAGTCCCAGAGTAATTTGTGGTTTATTATTATTATTATTATTATTATTATTATTATTATTTGCAATCTCACACCAGTTGCCTGGTGGTAACCGCTAGAGTTTGAGTGACAGCAAGTCTCCTCAAGTCTCAAGCCCTCCTCTTTTAGTATTCATAGGTCGCAGTGATTCTGCGATTTACAGTTTCACACCGGTTGCCCAGTGGTCGTCGCTGAAGACTGAGTGACAATAAGTCTCCTCAGGTCTTCAGCCAACGTCTCCTCTCTCTTTTGCCTATCATGTCAGTGCAACGATTTGAGTTTCCGCTTACATTTCCCTTCCTCTGTTGGGTCACTATTGACAGTTAGCGTTGCAGTCCTTATATTTCTAGCACTTTCCTCAGTATCCGTGCAGTTCCCAGTAGTGCTGTTGTCATTATTATAATTATCTTGCTGCTGTTGTTGCTGTTGTTGTCTTTGATTTCATTTTATGTAAGTCACCAGCCGGAGACCTAAGACTGGTAACTTTGTAAATTATGACTGTATGGGTTCTAGAGAGAGAAAAAATGGGACCAATACGGACAATACAATACTTTTTAAAACATAATTCTATATATACATAAAATGATGTAAGTTGGCTGTGATACATAAATTCACATTGACAACATTTTCTGTACATCATATATTCTAGGCTTTCAAGGTGTGCTGTCGGTTAATCCACTATATCTACTAGGAGGCAAGTCTTTAACTATAACATCTGGCCTTTTTGCGTTTATAGTTCTACCCGTATGTATAGTGAGGTCCCATAATATGGTCACATCTTCTGCCCCTGTGACTGGTTCAGGCCGGTGTTCGTACCAGTTCTTGGCATATAGGGTGTGATAATATTTGCAAATGTTCCAGTGTGGTCAATCGTTCCAGTCTTATCATTATATCTAAGATCAGAACCATTAGTATAGTTTAGTAGTATGTTGTAGGTACGTTGTTTTAGACCCTGGGCAGCCTGTATGAAAACTGCTGTTTCGACTTTCTATCCTGTACTTCACAACTACTGATGGGTTTTTATACTGATCTACATCAGCTCCTGTGGTACAGAAAGGGTATTGTTCATGGAGTTGTTTCCCTTTTCAGCATCCGAGTAGTTTTCATTCCCTCTTCTTTCTAACTCTCTTGGCTGCTTTGAGTCAGTCTCCGGTTTGTCTTTAACCTTGATGTTAATTTTTTCCTATACTTATTTGCCTCTTTTGTAATGGAATGTAGTTTTTGTTACTATCGTCTTTTTTTTTTGCTGGTTCTATAATCCGGTCATTGGTGGTTAGAATGTAAGCTTGGAAACCGATGGTGGTGGTCATATATGATATTTCTAGTTGAATGAGGTCCCTGACACCCTCCTTTCTTGGCAGGTATAGTCCGTCTACATCAGCTTTGGGATGGTGCATTTTATTTGCTGTTAGCGATTTCCTAGTTTTGTGTCAGTTTTCTTTATTTCCGATAAGTTCCAGTTATGTTAAAACTATATTAGACCACATGAAAAACTAGGGAGTTGACGCTATGTATTCTATTTTTCGAGTTTAATTCTATTTTCATTATCAGTCTGATTTTTTTCTTATATTCTTTTCTCATTTTTTCTTCCATCTTATTATGTTGTATACCCTAATCTTCATTCATACTTAGATATTTATAGCTATCTTCTTGGTCTGTCACAATCATTTTTTCCTGATGTCTCGTAGTATTTGTTGCACACTGAGTTCCGTCTTGAAGTCTAGGGCAAACAACGCCATTATGACGGTTGGCACTGGCATTCTTCTTCTTTCATTTATTATATACAAGAGTTTTCTTCAATATACAACCAATACAGGAAACTACAAAAAAGATAGTTCATAGTTCTATAACAGGGAATATTTATATAGATGGTGCTTTGTGAAGGATGTGGACAGTGCCTGAGAGGACAATTTTTTTTAGTTTTTTTTTTTATTATTATTATTATTATTATTATCATTATCATTATTATTATTATTATTATTATTATTATTATTATTATTATTATTATTATTATTATTATTATACACTCAATGGTTGCGCAGAGACAGCCACGTTTATGATCTGCTAGGTCTTCTTTCCCTCGTTTATGACTCTCCTCTTGGGGCCCAGTTTTTTATACCGAGGTCTCAAATTATTTCACGTTTTATTAACCACGGAAACCTCTGGTTTGTAGTGACACTTTTTGTTTCCATGGTCAGAATCAAGAGCAAAATCCCCTGTCTGCGAATCAACCTGCTCTGTCATACCTGTTCTTATAGTTTCTTTGAGCTAGCTTGCATTCACTCATGATCTGATTTAGATTATTGTCAAATAGCAATCGTTTGCATAGTTCCCGGTCGATCAATCTTCCTACTCAGTCATGCTCAGTCACTGAAGTAACTTGCTGCATTGGTTTATTATTTGGTTGATCGCCTCACGATACAAAGTAATAATAACATGTTTGCGTATTATTATTATTATTATTATTATTATTATTATTATTATTATTATTATTATTATTATTATTATTATTATTATGCATTTTCAAATTAGTTGGCCGGGTGTCACCTCTGGGGACTGACTAACAGCAAGTCTTCTCAAGTCTCAAACCTCTCTTGATACTCTCATTCTTCACTGCAGTGCTGTGGATTATTGTTTCACACCAGTTACCTGGTTGTCCAAGCCTCTTCTAATATCGCCTTCACCTGTGATTGTGGTGCTGTGGTTTGTACCGCCTTCACCATGCCTTTTTTCTCGCCTGTTAGGCCATTGCTGACAGCTGAAGGTTTTGTAAGTCTCACATTTCCAGTACTCTCCTCGATATTCGTGCTGACCCCAGTAATGCCGTGGACTGTATCCACAGTCTTGTTTTCAGTGTGTTTTGTACGGTTCTGAATGCGCACTCTATAACTGGCATCACCCAGACTTCTATGTTCAACGCGTTCTACAGTCCCCTTGGCAGGTCCTTGTTGTTGTTGTTGTTGCTATCCTCATCATAGCCACTACCACCACCATTTCAATGACTCCACAGCAATAGTGTGGTTTACAGATCCACACCAGTTGGCCGATGGTCATTGCTGAAGGCTGAGTGACAGTAAGTCTCTGCAGGTCTTCAACCCTGTCACATCAGTGTTGTAGTTCACACCTCCAATACCATTAAGGTGTTGTTGTTGTTTCTTTAACAAATTATTATTATTATTATTATTATTATTATTATTATTATTATTATTATTATTATTATTTGTTCTGCTGTTTTATTGGCATGATGACTGCTGCTCCACTTATTGTTATCTCTGTTGCAATTGTTGAGGTTATTGTCTTTATAATTATCAACAATATCACTAATTGTCTTTTTATTTTTATTTTCTTTGTTAGCGAAGCAGGAGTTAATTATAGTTCTCTGTCTCGTCGCCATTGCAGCTCAGCAAAAAAATGGTTCCAGTTTGACGAACGAAGAGACAAATTAGCTGACTTCGAAGACGAAGAGGGTGTGTTGGTGATCCACGTGGAAAGAGGAGAAAAACTGATGTCCCCCACCTCCTCCTCCTCTGCCCCCCATCCCTGAAGAACAAAAACAGATCTGGTTAGTAACTCAATAGAGATTGTCACGTGACCAACGTCTTCTTGGCTGCATACCGTGCTCGAAGTGATCAATTAGAAAGAAAAAATGTTGAAAAAAGGGTGATAAATGAATGATTCTTTTCTGACCTTTTGCTGGACAGTGATCACCAAAAAGTGCAAATCAAAAAAAAGCAAACGTTGCTGAACACAGAACAAAGGAGAATGTAGCAAAAACTTACATTATAAACCTTCCCCCCGAAATCGTAGTTCCTGTATTGGGGTTAAAAAAAAATATCCCCTTGAGATAATAAAGTTTTTCAGCTCTCTTGATTTTTTTGGTACAATCTCTACGTTCCATACTTACATGGATAGCCAGCCAGCAAGACCCACTTGGAAACTGGAGAAAAACCATGTTGATGTTGACAGTTTTTGTCGACGGTCACTAATGGCTGAGGCAACAGAATATGCCATCTCCGCAGTGTGAACGAAAAGAGGAGGTTCGAACCGACATGCACGAGAGAAACGCGTCAAGTCACGTGACCAGTGTTTCTGAAAACAGGCAAATTGATAACGTTTTCAAACGCGTAATTTTATAAAGAATCAAGAAAAATTCTCTTTCAAAAGAATTAAAAGAAATTTAAAAGTGAAAGACGCTCAAAGAATAATTCGATGATTTTTTTTTTTTTTCAAATTTTTTTCTAAAGAAACTGAGGGAAATATTTAGAACGAGAGAAAAAAAAATTTTTTCCTTCCTTTTTAAAAAATATGGCCGTGCAAGTGGTAATGTCGGAGGTGTGGTCGCTGACGATAAAGAAGATCTGAGGAAAGAGAGAAAGAAATTAAATCTATTAAAAAGATGCATTGAAGCTTGCAACTGACGAAAAAAAAAAAACGTCTAAATACACACACGAATAAAAACGTATAAAAGGCAGCCGATAACTAGATTGTAAATATGCAGATGGTATTTTCTAGAATAATCAGTGACGTCAGTGCGAACTACTCTTCCTTTTCACCGCCATTTTTACTATTTCTTAGATTTTCGTTGCTATATCATCGGCCATTTTGTTTTCCTATCCCTTTCAACATTGAGTTTTTTTTCGTTTTTTCTCTACGTTTTTTTTTTTTCATAATTTGTTTTACAATGCTTTTTTAGGAATTTTTCTTCCTTACAATTTAATTTTTACATGTTTTTTTTATGTTAATATCCACATAATTTAGATTTTTCTCCTTTATAATTCACTTTGTGTTGTTTTCCCGATATTTTGTTCTTTTGCAAGCGTACATATATATATATATATGTATATATATACATATATATATATATATATATATATATATATATATATATATATATATATATACATATATATATATGTATATATATATATATATATATATATATATTCATAAGTATTTCTGTGTGCATGAATATGTGGCCGTTTCATCGTTAATCGTTACTCTAAACGCTCGGTTTACATCTTCTGCACTCAACAAAATGTCCGCACATGTTTGATACGGACTTGAATAGAATTCAATGAGGCGCAAAAAACTGTTCTTTACCGTTTTACAAATGCAAAAAGAGTTATTGATAAAATGATTCTTTGATATCGAAAATGTATGAAAGAAGCAGAATAGTGAAGTGATGAGAATCTCTTTTTCATACACTTCGAAATAACAAGAAAGAGAAAGAACTTTGTTCAAAACCTGCGACGGTCTATACACATTTTTGACAGCATTTAACAACCTGTTTTAACATTGGTTTCAGTAGTACGAATATTAATCATTCAACAAATATTTATTTCCGATCGATTTTTCAACTTCATCCCCGTTGAAACGTCCGAAACGGAAATAATTAATCATTACATCTAGAACGAAAAAAAAATCATTGTCTGAAATGCAACATAATTTATAGGAAAATAGTAGAGCTATATATATATATATATATATATATATGTGTGTATGTGTGTGTGTGTTTGTGTGTGTGTGTGTGTATTATTGCACCTTCCACAGACAGCTGTTTCGTTGTATACGACTCTTTGGTGTGACTATAGACTATCCAGTATCCCATCCAGTACCACGAGGCAGGATCGAAACCTTCGCTTCAGACTCCTCTGCCCACGTAACTGGACGGTCAGTAAAGTTGAATACAAGCAATATATTTATTCATGCATATATTCCCTATCCACCAGAGTGCTCTATTCCTATGTTTGAAGAGCATTGCATAAGCTTACTATGAACGAGTTACCTCACTCAATTATATATATATATATATATATATATATATATATATATATATATATATATATATATATATATATATATCCAAAGAAATAGAGTCTAAAAAAAAGGTAGGCTGTGTTCGTGTAAAAGGAAGCTGTCATCTAAATAAGAAGATGGGTACTAAGAGAGAGAGAGAGAAAATAAAATTATTTTTTACGTCACACTACGTCATAATATTCCTTTTTTTTTTTAAATTAATTCTCAAGACGGAGGCAACGAAAGAAATAAATTAATTATATTGCATTTCAGACGATACTTTTTCCCTTTCAGTTTTTTCTTTGATGTGGTGGTGTTTATCCTTGTTTCGGGTATTTTAATGGGAATTAACTTGAAAAATCGATTGGAAACAAATATTTTAAAATATTATTAATACTCTCATTACAGAAACAAATGATAATAAATGGAGCCGAATGCTTTCAAACATTGCACATACAACGACGCAGTATTTGAATGGAGTTTGTTATTTTTCTTGTTTTATCTAGGGAATTGATTTTTAAAACGGGAATAATGTGGCGTAGTTTGACGCAAAAAAAAAGAAAATAAAATTCCTCTCTCCTTCCCCACGCTCTATTTCGTATAATTCTATCTCTCTCTCTCTCTCTCTCTCTCTCTCTCTCTCTCTCTCTCTCTCTCTCTCTCTCTCTCTCTTTATCTCTCTCTCTCTCTCTCTCTTTCATTACCCCCACCTCTTATCAAGATAGTAGCTTGCTTTCTTGTTAGGAACTCTTTTTATATCTCTTTACTCACTCACTATTCGGGTCACTTGATTCCTTACAAAAGTCGTTAAACGATTTAAATCTGGTTTTGAGATCCTGTGACCAACTAAAGTCGTACTTAACGATTTAAGTGAGAGAAAATGAGACAATAACAGGCTGGCTATCTATGTATGTGTCACGTATACGAGCCGCACCTATTGAGCTAAAGGACTGAAAATTCGAACATTCGCCCCATATCATGTCAAAAATAACATTTTTTAAAAACTTTTTTAAAATCCCGACCCCTAAATATTTTTTTCAAAGGGGGGGGGACAATGTAAGTTTATACAAAATAGGTCTCTTCAAAAGTACCGTGTGACACTGTTTGAACTAATACCATACGCGTTTGCTGACAACAACGTTTACAATGCTTGATGTCTCCCAATCCACCACTGAGACCTCTGTGTATTAAGGAGCCACACCCAGAAGTGAGAGAGTTTCATAAGTATTGCTTTGCTCTTAACCAGTCTGACAGAGATTTCTCCATAGTTACAATGGATCAGGCCCATGAACAAAATAAGGCTGTCATTAAAGGGAATATGAGAACAGTTTGGCTAACGAAAGGTCAGTTATTACTGAGATGATGAATGGTCGTAGGTCCAGAGGTTAACTGTCAGCAAACTATGAATCTGTGTTAGGGGCCAAAGATGTGAGAAAATAGGTTGCCATCATGATGAACAAATCATCATCATCATCATCAATTTTTCAACGTCCATTGTTGGACATAGACCTTCGCGAGGATTCGCCACATTTCTCTATCATGAGCGTCGAAGAGCCAGTTTTTTTCAAAATTTTTTTCTAAATTCGTCCCGTTCATCCCTCCATCTTGTATTCTGTCGGCCTAAGTTTCGCATGTGATCTCTGGAGATCCATGTTATAAGTTGTGATGTCCATCGGTTGTCTGTCATTCTTGCAACAGGGCCTGCCCATTGCCATTTAAGTTTTTTTAGTAGTTTCTATGATGTCACTGACACCTTTTTTTTGCCTGATATATTGTGCTGTCTTGTGATCTTTCCATATAAGGTTGAGCATGATTCTCTCACGTGCACGTTGCATAATTCTGAGTTTGTAGGTCTGTCTCTTGGTTAGGTTCCATGTTTCAGCGCCATAAGTGACTATTGGTTGTATACTCTTATTTTACGAAATAGTAGCAGCTCAAAAAGCATTTCTCGCATGTGGAATAGCTTACTTTGGAGATGCGGGGAACGGAGACTCCTTTGCAGAAGAAACAAGAAGTCTTCTTGTGTTAGACACGAACGACATCGCTGATTCGTGTGCAAATGAACTGATAGCAGTTCACTAACGAGGCAAACAACAGTTCAAGTCATCCATAGCAGATATTCAGAGCGGTGACTGCTCTTTCTACGAACCAATCAAGAAAAATACGTGTCTTGAGCGATCTCAACTACATTTGCTAAGCTAAATCAACGGTAGAATCTTTCACATTCCTTGTAGGGGCTTCCAAGAATTGTTTTCGGTTTATATTTCCTTCATCGTTTCTCCATCGCCTAGTCTTTTTGCCAAGTATCTTTTCAAATCCTGGTGGTCTGCAGTTGGCTTTTCAACTTCGCCCCAACACTATTTTTGATTGCCGTAGTATTAAACTACGTTTGTTAGCCACTGACTTAATTTCAATTTGTTGCGAATACTTATATTATCACACACTTTCTTCAAACTAAAACTAGGTCTCATCGAAACAAACTCCAAAATAAAGGAATTGAAGGATGATTACCAACTCTTTCAGTCTGTGTGACTTGCAAGATTCTTCATGCATGAGAACTAATTAGTTGTCACTTCTCTCTATGATTGGGGAAAACTAGACACTAGTACCAAAACACAGCTGTTTGCTTTACTATAAGTCAGACTGACATTACCCGAGAAAAAATCCTGAATCAAATGTTTTCATACGGTGAATTCGTTGCGATCACAGTCAATTAAATACGTTTGATGAATATGCAATAAATGACATATTTCCCAGAACAGAGACATACACCAATGCATACAGACATTTTGTTTGATGTTTACTGGTAATTCAGTCTGAGGTAAGGTCGGAATGTGGAACAGTGACCAGGCAAAGTCAATTGAGCTTGCATAGTTTTTTAAGAAATAAAAACAGCCACGGGAATGGTAATAGCCAATATAATCATTGTAAAATAAAGGAAAACGCTATTAGTGACCAAGAACCTAACCTACATGCAATGTTGCATTAAGTCATTAAGAGGCAGATATATTTTCTTACGTGTCCGGTATGCAGTGAATGAGGCACACAAATCCACGGTGTTCGTTGCCAATGCCACAGACATTGTAGACATACCCACTTCTGCTATGACATCTCTGTAGCAACGAAGCCTTAAGATTTTAGACAAAGGAGAGCAGACAAGATGGATTCAGACACACGAGGTGTTTATGGCAATAGGACCAGAGAGATGAAATACTTTCTTTCATTGCTTCAGAAGCTGTGATATTTTGTCAGTCTTCGATGGCAAATTAAAGAAGACTGCCAGGTAAGCATGATACGTGTCTCGAGCGGTCTCAACTACAATTGCCAAGCTAAACTAACGCTCCACCTTGGTGGGGTATATCGACCTTCAAGCTTAGGAGAAATTCGTGACATTAATGTATGATAGATCCAGCGATATCACAATTGTAAACAAGGCAATGTTTGATCTCTTTGCCTGGAAGTGAAGCCCATATAACACGACCCAAACCAACTCAGGGATCACTCTAAAAGCGTGCCAAACGTGCCCTGCGCGATGCCAGAGATGTGTCAGGACAGGAATGGATGCGACAGCCACAAATACAGGGCCCGTCTGACTAGGGATGGATTAAACAAAACGAGGAGTGGTTAAATTTTTGGACTATTCTAGCTCCTAATGAAGAGGATTCTTGGGATTTGGCTAAACGTGGATACACCAAGGCATGTACTAGAAATTGTAAGTTCTCCAGGTGAAGACTCGGTTGCAAATGACTATGTAGTTGTTCTCGGTTGAAACTTTTACATTCCTTGTAGAGGCTCCCCAGAATTGTTTTCTTTTTTGTTTCCTCATCACTCAGTCTTTATCCTGCAAATTTAGTTATTTTAGTTTCCAAGTATCTTTTCGAATCCTGGTGATCTGCGGTTGACTTTTCAACCTCGTCCCCAACGCTATTTTTGATTGCCTTATTATTAAACTAAGTTTGTTTACCACTGACTTAATTTCTGTGTGTTGCTAATACTTATGTTATCATTCACTTAGGGATTAAATTATCACTATATGTTGTTTGCAATGACAGAATTGGTTTTAGTATGACTGAGAATGGCCGCCATTTTGAAGTTTCAAGTGTTTAGGGCCATTTTGTTGTCACGTGACCCGTGAAGTGTGTTCATGCCTTATACCAGCAACTGTACGATTATGTTACTTCACTATACTCAATAACGCAGGTTTGCTACGATAAAATTGACAAATTTTACTGACATATGATGGAATTCCGTTTTTCTTTCCAAGTGACGAAACGAGAAATCCATGGTGGTTGATGGTGATTTTACTCCTCGCTCGATTTTGTCTCTCAAAATAGCATTCGTTCTAGAATGACACTTTGATTACTACAGTTGCAAAAGATTGCATAAATGGATTCAGTGTTTATGATTTAAACTGTTTCTTTCTTTAAACAAAATGGATGGATCTTGGGGTTCTTTATGTGTCCTATAACGATCGTTCGCTTGTGTTATATTTACATGAATGATTCCTCAAAATTTACTACAGCAGACTAGCTATGCATAGACCTAAAACATATGTAATTTTCATAATGAAAAGTATAAATTTTGATCAATTCTGTTCGTTATCAACTGCTACCTTAGTGCAATGGACCGCAACCTCATCTTATACGCAGATTCTCTCATATAGTGAGTTCAATCCTTGCTGGAATCTTTTATTATTTTTTGTTCAATGAACTAAACTTAGTGAATAGCAAAGCTGAAGCAACAAACTCAAATCACTTTCTACTGTTTTGGACTTCTTACCGTGTTGTAATAGATGTAGAAGGTCATTGACCATTACTTCTGTCTTCAAATTTAGATCCCTTCCAAGTGACTGTTTTTTCTCATCCCCATCCCAATAAGGCTTTTAGTGATAGGGTTCAATTTTCAATAAAAATCTTTGCAAAATTGATCCCCCTCTTTGTGTCTGGCAACATGAATGTATGGTTTTTGTTTGTTTTTTTTTAATTCAGATTTTTAGTGATCCGACAAAAAGCAAAAAAATGTGACTTATTAATAGATCACACTTTGCCAAATTCTTTTTATTAGATCGACCCCAACCCAAAAAGGCATGCTGCCGAAAGACATCGGTCACATGAAGGTTTATGTTGAATGACTAACCAGACTTACTTCTCTATTATCGCCGACCCCCTTCTGATTGCTTCGTGGCCTTTTCGTTAGGATCAGTCGTTTCTCGTCTTCAGTTGAATTACTGCCCCATGAACATTGCCCCATCTCAGGGGACCGGTCTCACGGGTAGCACTCTCTTATTGCATTGATTAATGTGTACGCCTGATGTCTGCAACAAAAAGCTACTTTTTCCCCTGTACTCTGACGTATGCATGTGGGGGGGACACATAGATTCTAGCCTTACGTCATACTTGACCCCGTGGGAAAGAAAGCATTCTATCTCTCTCCCCCTCTTTCTTCACCATCGTTGCCATCTCGAATCGACTTCAATAAGCCATACTGATGACACCGAAACCTCAAGACGGCAATTGCTGCGTCACCTCTACAAGAATCCTTTTCATTAATGATGGCAGCAGCTGCAATTTGAAGCAACACCTGAAAAGAATTTTCAACACAGAACTGCATTTCTTACCACCAAAAGCAGAAGCTGAAACGCCATAACAGGTTATCACTTTTCTTTGATGACCAGCACTTCAAGTTCGACGGCTCGGTGGACCTCAAGGGAAACAGATTCCGAAATTTACTTCTACACCCTTCTGAAGTCTCTTTTTTCCTGTAGGGGCGTGTTACAGTCCAGAATTCTCTGATGTGTTCGGCTGGGTGGTTGAGTTCAGCCAGCGTTAGATATTTATCGCACTGCACAGAGTCAGACGATTGTTTTCTGCATCTATGATTATGGGCTGGTCTCAAGTCAGTCTGTTGGGTTTTGTTGCATAATCTCTAAATATTACCTACCAAGTCCTGAATCTGAATAAAATACGCTCCTCTCAAAAGCAATTAACAAGCTGCAAGATAAAGTCTGGCCAATGGGAATAATTATATAATTTCAAAATATTACTTTTAACTTTCTAAATTCGTGTAGAATATGCACTTCTTGTAAGCAATCGACGATGGAGAGACAACAAGACAGCACAGTACATCTGGGAAGAAACAAGAATCGGGGACATCATAGAATGCATTAAAAACTCAAATGGCAGTGGGTTGGCCATGTTGCACAAATGGCGGACAACCGATGGACATCTCGACTTACGACATGGATCCCCCGAGATCACAGGCAGATTATTAGATGGGGAGTCGAGCTAGGCAAATTCAGAAAGTACTGGTTCCTCAACGCTCATTGTAGAGATGTGTCATGAATCCTGGGGAAGGACTGTGTCCAACTACGGGAGTTAAAAGACTGATGATGATGATGATGATGATGATGATGATGATGATGATGATGAGGATGATATTTTTCATTATTTTCCGAATTTCAAAAATATTTGTCATCTACTAATAACTCAGAATTATTACTTGAAATAGTGCCGTCTTTATTTAAATGCTTATAAAAATAATACTTCCAGAATCATTAGAAAGTTTGGTTGATAAATCAAAAACATTAGAAAAGGCCATTAAAACCTATCAGTTTTTTTTTAAACTTTTTGTGAGTTTTTCTCTGAGATTCTAGGTTTCTTCCGTGAGTATACAGATGGTTTGTGTGTTCTTTGGCTTGAACGTATTGACAAGTGCAATAAATGAGTTCATACTTGTTTCTCAGTTACAATTTGAAGGGTCAAGTGAGCTGTTTGGAGCAGTTTTGTGGTGAACATTTTCCGGCATTTTTTTGTTTTGAGGGGTGTTAATTTAAATAGCCGGACCTAAATATATTTGACAATGATACTCTTGTGTTTTAGGATGAAGTCTGTTGGTTTTGTGGTTGGGGCTACGCCAAGACTACTTCTATTGTCTTCTTGAATAAAGTGTTCATGATTTTGGACATGTTTGCTGTCACGAAATTAACCAGATTTTCTCCCCTCTTGTTCCGTATTTTGTATCCCAACCAACATTTGGGCGTTGAAATCTCCCATAATGATGTAGTAGTATTTTTGTATGTTGTAGAGAGTCTCTGTCTCCTCCTTGGTGGACTGCTGTGAAGTGGGTGTGAACACTTGAAGGATGTTCAGTTTTTACTTTGAGAACAAAACGGTGACACTGGCTCCACGATCTGAGACGATTTTGAATATTGCAATGTTTCTTTTGAGTTTTTTTTATGTATAAGAAAGCCAGCTCTACTTTGTTTTCTTTTTTCTCTTCTCTAGTTGTAGAAAATATATTTGCTCTTTAGTTCAATTGGTTCGGTATGCCTTCACTGATACCGATACTGTCACATTTTAATCTTTTCTGCTTCATTTTCAAGACCGGCTAGGCACGTGTTTGTCAAGAGTTTTCTACGTTTTAGGTGCCATTGTACAAAGTTGAACTCTTAGCGACCTTCTAGTGTGTTATGTTTGAGCACATCACCTCCACTCACGGATATGGTTAGGCCTTTGGGAACCGATGACCCAGCAGGAACGACAGGTATTTTTTTTCTTGATCGTGCGAACCATGGACGGTGATAGGATGTGCCCTACCACGCTGGCCAATGATATGCTGGGGGGGTATAGGCAGTAGGTTCTAGTTGGTTTTCAACCGCTATTCCCAGAATTTTAGTAATGAGAAGCTGATTAAGATTCAAAGTTTATTCAAGGAAGCATACAAAAAAGCTATACATACATTTAGAAGTTTTTTTTTTCTCTGGATAATGTGGCGAATCAGAGCAGTAGCATTTCACCATCGTATGGTTTATAACTTTGAGACATATTCATACATCTTGACATCTTTCCGTTGCTTCTGTCGTCTTCTATGTCTGCTGTTATTGTTTATTAATGGTCAGAGCGAAGCAAATATCTACTCACAGAACCTATTTGGCAATTGCATCAGCACCATTCGCAGTTCCCTCCAATTAAGTTGCTTCATAGATTCTCAGATTGAACTGAAGTTCGGTCCTGGGAAATTTCGGACCAAACAGCAACTTAGGTACACATCAATTCATAAAAAGTACCCTTATGCTGTCTACAACCTCAGTTGTTCCCTACTTAGAAAACTGACCCTCCCTCCATTATTTCAAGATCAGACATTCTTAAACAGCCTGGACCGGTTCTAAATATGGTTGAATATTTGAATGTACGAAGATGATTTTAACGATAAGCCGTTCGAAAATTGTCGGTCCAAGAAATTGAATTTATCTGTTGACTCTGCCTATTTGATATAAACGGAACCGTTTCTAAATAATGAAGTTTTTGCTTGATCTAGTTGATTGCGATGTAAATATAACCTGATTTTCGTGGAAGGTTATGGATTGCTTATTGATTACTTGACCTGTGATTCTGCCATAACAAGAGCTGGGGGTGCCCAGTTATTATATTATTAGTATAATACGCGTCAGAAATGACAGGATTAGTTGCGTGTGGATCAATACTTCCGTCTGGGATCATTGTAACTGAGTACTAAGACCAAAGTGTCGCTCACCTAAACTTGTGATACATATTTCCACTCACCCTCTCCGCAGGTTGATTCTATTTCTATCTGAAGTTCTGAAAATTCCTGACTGCACATAGAATTCATAGTGACCCCGTACGAGTACATGAGCTAAATATTAGGAAGATGGAGTGTTCGTCATTTTACATTTAGGGTTAACGACGGAACGACGTATTTACTTGCCCTTCTACTAGATGTGACACAAGGTCGTTGTTAATGTGGGATCCCTGCCACGGGAGCTCTGAATAGAATACTCCAGTCCCCGTAAGTATTGCTGCAAAGGCGTCAGAGCAAGCCTGAACCATCCTTTTTAGTGCAATGGGACAGTACTATTCCAGGGCGTACTGCTCCCTCGAGACTGAGCAGAGTAGTTTTTTGAAGCCACAGGAAGGATCCTAGGCCCCTTACGCTTATCAATGCCGAGCCTCAATAACCTATCATTGGCTATGTCATTGCACCAGTGCAAGCTCTGGCCTCGGGGAACCATAGCGACTGTCGTAGCCGTAAACGACGGAACGTAACTTCCTTATCAATGCTTAACGTGGCTAGCGTTTGTAGAGATCGTAGATTGCAATGAAACCTTTTTTCAGCTCTTCTTTCGTTTGATAAATCCCGTAGCTATAAATAAAGTCGGATTTGTGGTTGGAAAAAGTCACTTGGAAAATGAGAAGATATTTCTTGGTTTCTGAACCTGGACCAAAGAGGTTTCCACTGAGTTATTCTTGGACTTGGATTTAAAAACAGATAAATCTGATACTACCTATATTAATCGCATAGCAACGGAGTCTTTCATTTCCAACGGCTTTACTTACATGTGACTAAGTTTCATTTTCTTTCTGCGATGAAATCTGGGAATAAATATCATCTTGGAGTTCAAAAAACTCAGCTCCGATAATTCCTGATCCTAAACGAACATTTTTTATCTTCATCGAAAAACATTCAGAATACTGATCTGATCAGAAAGTGAAGATAGCCACGCATAAATAAAGCAAGTTAAACGAAGTAGGATACAAGGCAAAATGTTCAGAGCACTTATTTTACAAAATTGGCTTACAAACTATGCCATTGACTGACCCTGTCAAGGTTGATCGGGTCGGTAACAGCTTTCAGATGCCACTGCCTGCACAGTCAAAATTGTTATCGGTCAATTGTTCTCTGGCCACTCTGTCCTTTGTAATATACCAGTGGGAAAATATTTCGTTGGGACAATGGAAAAGAGCGCCGGGAAAATGCCTTTCCTACTGCTAAGATGGGAAATAGGAAGACAATCTACCATATTTAAGATGAACAGCTGAAAGACTCTGAAGGAATTAGGTACATTACATCATTTTCTCGATCAATATCTCGCATCTACTTATAAGGTACGGACGAAACGAAGACACAGAGCTGAAGATAGTAGACCACAACATCAACCCTGTACAACGAATCCCCATGAAATCCTTAAAAGATGAAATCAAGTGAACAATCATTCTAAATTGACAAGCTTCCGGTAGAGCAAGAACAGGAAAATCCCTCTAATCGTAAAAAGGAGGGGCTACAACTAATATATCCCCCTGATAATCGCCTATGGAGCTGAATAATGGAACCTAAGCAAAAGATTGACTCTGAAACTGGAATCCATATAATGTGCACATGAGCGAATCCTTCCTCCTTACAGCATACCCCTCATCCGAACTCTCTGACTGTCCTGGATATTAGCAGCAAGAAATTAATTGATGCTTATTCTCATTGGTCGATTCGTTTCTTTTATCCAGTCCTGGGAATAGTTTCAATTGACGCCGGACATTCGTCAGTAACTCAGTTCGTACGGTTCAAATTGCAAGAATATAACATAGAAATAGACTACAAATACTTATGTACCTTGCATAAATAAATCACGTGCGTATACCAGAACTAATTATGCAAAAAATATATCTGGAAAAAAAGTGAATCGTTTAATTAAAATGAATTTTAAAAAATACCAGCACAAGCTTTGGACATTGTTAGTCAAAATTGACCTGGCAGATCTCCCGGGATGAAATCGGTGTTGTCTGGATTTTATGCTAAATAATCAAAAGATATTAACAATTTTTGTGGTGAGGATATGAAAATTATTTGTTGACCTAAGGGTTCAAAAGACGTTTGGGATGACCTCAGAAGTAGAGAGATGATAAGTGGGAAAAATGGTCGATGGGACATGCTGCTGTCTGAACCCTCCAATCGCTCCCGTGGAAAATGAAATAGAGAGGAATTTTTTTAAAAGAACAAACAAGTCGTTCTTACATTGTTCCTGCATAGTGCTGTGCACATACAGAAGTGAAGGTTGTTTCCCCAAAAAATGTGACCGGAGATCCACACAAGTGGGCCATTCGTTTGGCTGCCGTGGTTCGATTATAGATTGGCTAAAAGTATCTTCCCAATGAATGATTATCAACTGGTATTACGCGGTCGGCATAAATTTCGTTGGGTTTAATGTTCAAAGATTCAGTAAAGATACGAATGAAATAAATGAATCACACTGCTCAGTGATCATTAAAGAGAGGAGTTATTTAAATTCGCTACTGCTCTAGGACTTCGGGATGACCCTATCGGATAAACTGTTTGATTCTCTTGGTTCTCTTTCTGTAACCATGGACTCTTCCACTTGAAATCAACAATTTTCAGTGACATCAGCAAATATGTCTGTACTGGCTATTTGTTTGAAGATGAGTAATGGCCTGACCCCGACCAGACATTGTTGAAAACATGACAGATGATAGAAATTTGATGGAAATTACATATTGGTGGAAATATCGGAGGAAACGTGCTTTTGCAAATTCTACCACTGACTACCTGTTTATTGATCTGCTCTCCACAAAACTCAAATAATGTGATCAAAATCAGGAAATGAAGAGACTAAATAAAGATCTGTTATTAACTTCGACGACAGTCGACAGTTCTTTGAATGCCCAAAGGCTTTTTGTTCAGGACAAATTTGAATTGGTTCATAACGTTCGTAAGAAAGAGAGGATCGAGAGACAATGGCTGAAGTAAGAGAAATAATTTTTCAAGTCACACTATGACGTAATATTCCTATTTAGATCAATTCTCGAGTTTGGAAAAATTAAAAAGTACAATGAAGAAAACAAAAATAGGAAAGGGGGGAAGAAAGAAAGAAAGAAAGAAAAAAAGAAAGAAGGAAAGTAACCCGTATAATGTTTATAACTAATGTATTCTCTTCATATGCATACGTAGTTATAAATCTTTCAACTTCCCCCCTCAAAAAATATACTATATTCCAGATGATATAGATTTCCATCTTTGGACATTTTAACGGGGAATAAGTTGAAGGATCAATTTGAAAAAAAAAAGTTGTATTTCAGAACCAAATGTAGACAAATACTGCTAATGCTGTCAAAAATTGTATACACAACGTCGCAGGTTCAGAACAATTTTCGGTTGGACCCCTTTTTTTCTAATCTTTTTACTTTACCAAGTTCCTAAGAACGACCTCACTTAGTCCCCAAAAGGCTGTATATGTTAGCAAAATTCACATACGGTGTTCCCTTTCGCAAAAAAAATCTGGGTTCCGAATCCGCTATCAAAAAATAATAACGATCTGTTTCTGTGTTGATTGGATTCCAACATAAAGGAATTCTGGTAAAGCTGGACAGAGGGCCTGATATGCCCGAAATCTTACACAGATAAAAACACAAAAGTACAAATTTCCACTGAAAAGTCTTTTTTAACGATCACCGATAAACAATTAGAACAAATCACACAACAAGCAACTTTAAACGGAAATTTATTTCCTGCCGCAGCAAAAATATCAATTGTCCGAATTTTCCCCAACTGTTTTGAGTGATTGTTGATGAACAGTTGCCTTCCCGGCCTCCTGGCCCCTACGTCTCTGACTTTCAAGAGTGATTACTGATATCTGTGCTACTATTAGTATACTGCCAGTTATATGTGCCATTGTAAAATGAGAATGATGCAAATAATGAAATTCAAAAATAGAAATGTCTAAGTGAGTGACGTATCATTGCTTGCATCAAAAGTATTCGGTGTGTGCCTCCACGAATCGACAACAAGGTCGTATTGAATTCCATTTGTAAAGAAATACTTCAACGTGCAACGCTATTATTGTTCCTGTGTTATGAGTCTTTTTTTCCTTCCAAATGAAACGATTTGAAAAAAGGAAATAGTGAGTCGGTTTCAATTGAAGAGTCTATGGTTGAGAATGGTGGCTCGGGGCTGGGGGCTATTCTCATCAGCAGGATTTTTAACCTCGAATAGATGGGTCAAGCATTACTGACAGCAAAACAACACTAATCAATATTGAGTAGATATTAACTTGGCAAGAGTTGGTATCATACAATCTATAATGGGAGATCCAACAAGGATCGAACCCACTAACAACGGTCAGCAAGATCGTTAGCTGATCATTGATGTACAACATGCGTTCTTATTTTTTTGTTTTCATATGCTTACTAAGCACAGTGTAGTATCAGACCATCAATCGTGGTGAATCTAGTGAGGATCGAACCCATGAACACAGCTCAGCAAGATTAGCTTGGTGATCATCTTAAAGTATAATTGGAGGTTCATTGCTCACCAGATTAACAAAAAAGCTATGCTCTTAGCATTATGCTGTGTAGTCAAGACCTGTTGGATCAAAGTTTGCCCTGTGACCAAGCCTTGGAGGTTTATGCCTTTGCAAAAATAGTTTTGAGGACAACAGATAATTTGAGGAAGTTCCGGTCTTACATATTCCCACCATGAATCGACCTTGTGTCATATTTTGTTCTCGGGGGGATTCAACTAAATAGGAGCTGGCATATCATTACTATACAACGTGTGCCCAGGACCAGTCACGGATATATTGAGACGAGTATTTTTTTTAGAAAAATGTACCATAACCATTTACCAGAAACAGTGCTTAGTTCGAAACAGTGAATAGGAGAATTTCAACTCCTCATGACCAGCGAACCAAGGAAAAAACAGTTTCGTGTCAAAGTAGATTATTTATGTGTAAATAAAAAGTATACGATAGCTATTATCCCTTTCAAACTTTGCTCTTTCTGATATTCATATGTTTTTCTCACTTTATGTGATAGGAAATGTGCATATTTACCCGTTATCCATCTGAAAATAACTAGATTTTAAATTATCACTGTCCTGGTCTCTAGAGCAAAGTTTAGAGGAAAATAACACCCATTATCCTGGGACAAAAAAGTAATCTAAAAATTTCCACAGTGTTATTAGTGCCGGTTACTTGATACGCTTACAGGACTTGCTTAAAAGTATTCTTTCAGCAGCGGAAGGGTTTTATATATGAAAAAAGAAAGAAAAGGTGGACTGAATAGAGAAAGGAATGTCCGGAACAGAAGGGTCAAAATAGAAAGGGTGTAGATTAGAAATATGATGTACCTGCAGATGAAAGATTGCAAAACAATTGAGAGAAGCAGAAAGAAATAAGATGGGAAGAATGAAAGAACAAAAGAAAAGAGGGAGAAAGGAAGGAAATAAAGAAAGAAGATAAGAAACAAACAAAGAAAAAAAAGGAAAGCAACAAAGTGAAAGGACAAAGAAAAAGGTGAGATTGCTTGAAGAAAAAGACTTTTTAACTTCTCAAAAATAAATTCTCAATGAAAAGTGAAGAGAAGCAAAACGGTGAGAAAGAAAGAAATGAGATAAACGAGAAAGAAAGAAAGAAAGCGTGAAATGAAGACAGAAAGAAAGAAAGGAATGAGAGAACAATGAAATGAAAATTTAATGGAAGAAAGAAAGAAGCGAAGAATGATAGGACAAAATCCTTAGTCGTGATTGGTGGCCACAGTGGTTCGATTGAAATATTACATTCAACGCTCGATCTTGAAGGAGCTCAGGATATTAAATGAAACTAGTAAGCCAAGACTAAGTGGAGTCACAACAAGGGAGAAACAGGATGATCGGTCTTGGCCATTGCTCCAAGAAATAAGGAATATATATATATATATATATATATATATATATATATATATATATATATATATATATATATATATATATATATATATATGAATGAGCGAATTAAATATACATATATACATTTGATTTGACTACTACAGTGACTATTGTACTAACCCAAGTTGCACACCAACACCAAATCAGTCCCACCCAAACCCGTACCCTGACAACCACAGCTTCTTCACCCATCTCCACTCGTTTCCTATCCCTGACCGTAACCCCATGTCCACACCCCCATCTTCTCAAAATTTCCTCTGCAGCTCCACCTACCCACCTTCTCGGCACTTTGTCCGTCGCCATGATATGCAAAGATAGATTTTTCTGTCAGGCGGCCTGCCAACATTTTTACGATTCATCACTGTTCTGGGCAGAAGAATATCTTTCGGTGGTCCAACACCGACACCCACTTTGACGTTGGTGTAGACTCAGATGGGGTAGGTAGGGGCCACGGCCCAGGAAACTGCATAATTGAAAAAAGATACTAACACTGGAAAACAACAAGAGAAAAAGAAAAAAAGAAAAAAATATGGGCCTGGGAACATGAATAATACCGGATGCATAGTTATGTATTTGTGAACTCAAGTTGATATTTACACTGCTAGGTTATGCTAGCTTTTGCAAGTACCCTAATAAACAGATTGTGACGGAAGGGTTAGAAGGTTTTAAATGGTCATTATTCCAACTCGGACGATGGAAAAAAAACTGACCAAAGAAAGTTTTATCAAGATGCCCACAGAGTGACGTGAAATAATGTAAATTTACAATACCCCAGAAGAAGTGATTCCCCATGAAACCCACTAAAGAAGAAATCAAGCGGAAAATCACTCTAAGATGGCGAGTCTTCAGCAGAGCAAGCTCAATCTTCAAAAACAAGAAGATCCCAATAATCCTAAAAAGAAGAGTATACAACCAATGCATCCTCCCGATAGTCACTTATGGAGCTGGAACATGGAACATAACCAAAAGACTGACCCACAAACTGAGAAGTATGCAACGTGTTCATGAGAGAATCATGCTTAACTTCCCATGGAGAGATCACAAGACAGCACAGTATATCAGGAAGAAAACAGGAGTCGGAGATATACAATCCATCGGAAAACTTTGATGGCAATGGGCATGTCATGTTGCAAGAATGGCAGACAACTGATGGACATCACGGCTCACATCACGACTCCCCAGAGATTACATACGAAACCGAAGCCGACAGAATACAAGATGGAGAGATGAACTAGACAAAGTCAGAAAATACTGGCTCTGCGACGCCCATGATAGAGAATTGTGGCAGATCCTGAGGAAGGTCTATTCCAACGAAGGACGATACAAGACCGATGATGATGATGATGAGAAATAGTGATAGGAACCCATAGTTTTCGCTTGAAGTGTGTTCTTTCCCCTACCGGATGCCCATTTATTATGGCCCTGTGTCAGATTCAAATCAAGTTCAGGATGCAGTACCGTACAGTTGTGTTTTAAAAGCATGTTTAGCTAGCCACTTAGTATTAAAGGGTGTTTTTTCTTTGAGCACTCCTGCACTGTTTGACTTGCGCCATCCTATGCTAAGCATGATAATATATACACTCGCCTATATAATGACTGAAATAGCCACGTATATTCCCTCTTGTGTCAAAATTAAGTATTCGATCCCAAGTAAAATCAGGATTTCGGATGCTGATTTCCTGAGCTGTCAGACCTTTGCCACTTAGAAATTTTGGCATGACATAATCTTCGTATGCCACATATAGACTTTGGCCTTGATATGCCAAGCGCAGTAAATATCAAAATGATACTCAATAATCTTTCTTCACTGTCCAATAGTTTTGAGAAGAGACATCAACATTCAAAGATTCTTCCGGTTGTTCGTGTTGATGATACTACGTTTCGACAGATGGGCCTCCATTACGTGTACTATCTGAATGTGATTTTGGTATACTGAATCGTTCTCCCACAATGACGATTCAAGTGATATCCTTGGTTTCCTGTTTAGGCAGTGGAAAGTACATCGGCTTAAACTCTACACTTCTCTGACTTATACTCTCTACCAACTGAGTTTCCACCTGATTTTTTCAAGTTCCCCTATCTATTAGCCGGACTTCTTCCATGAGAGGATAGTGCTCGCCCCCCACATTCTGTCACTCTCTAGATATGGTCAGCCACCCGAGAGCTTTCTATTTTTTGATCAAGGCTTTTTTATTTTTATTGAGTCGAACTTTTAGAGGCTGTCAGTTAATCAAGGAGAAAAATTCTTAATTTTTGGACTAAGTATTGTAACGTTATTATCAATTTTGACTACATGTTACCTTCAATTTCAAGTTGCTTATTTATCACAAGTTTGATTAAGCCTAACCCAAGGATCGAACTAAAGCCGTCCAGCCATAGGCAGTCCAGTATACCCTGGGCTTCTTTTAACCATTCGAGAACAAAAACCTCTTTGTTGAACAGAAACTGATTTGCACTTAGAACAGCCTAGAATTAGCACCGTTGGCCTACTCTTCACTTAAGATTACGCTGTCTGCCTAAAAAATCAGCATTCGAAATTTTAACACTGGAAAATCGATATCTTGTATGTAAGTATCTTAACCGTGAGCCAAGCGACAATATCAAATCGATGTCAAAACATCTGTGTTATGTCAGATTTTACAAGTATGCAAATTGTCAGATTATGCTAGAGATATGGAAAAGATCATTTTGCCGACCTAGACAATCGAGACTGACCATAGCCTTTCCAGCATGTCACAGAGTTGAATTAAAAGTAGATGAAAAAAATAAGTAAAATGTTTTGGTCAGTCACTAAGTAGTAATTATCAACAGACCATTGTCTTCCGGTTGAATGCTGTGCTAGGGGTGATCAATCAAGAAAATTGAGAAACGACTTTATATCGCTTTTTATCAGAATTTTTTTTCAAGAGTGGGCACAAAATGGTTACTGGTTTAGCATAAACTTACATTGAAAATTGAACCTCCGACTCAAAACCATTTTTAGCATTGGTGTGAAAAAACAAAAAAATGTTTTTTCCTAGACGTAGTAAGGAGCAAATGTTTGAATATTCAACCCTAATGACATTTCTCCTGGCAGTTTTAGTTGACTGTTTCTAAATCCTGAAAAATTTACGGAATATCAAAGCGACCGTTGTAGTCATCATTGCTGTACACTTGAAACCCTTAGTCCCCTAGTCCCTTAGATTACGTATTTACCCAGCTTCCCATGGGGGGTACGATGTAATGCCATCGCTGTAGTCTGCTCAATGGGAGATGCTGCCCAAGGGCTTTCTGATCACCTGAGACAAAGCAAAGTAAATTTATGTGAGGCCAGAGGACGAATTCGCCCTTGTGTAGTGTCGACAAACTACGAACTACAGGCTAAATCCGGCCAGCTGTGACGTTTGCCAATATCAGGAGAAATGCATTATTCTTAAAATAATGAAGAATATCATTTAGTATTCAATACTGATATATATATATATATATATATATATATATATATATATATATATATATATATATATATATATATATATATACAGAGAGAGAGAGAGAGAAGAATATATATATACAGAGAGAGGAATGTATATATATAGAGAGAGGGAGAATAGAGGAATATATATATTTATATATATGAATGAAAAAAAGGGTCTTTAGTTTATGTCTTTGGTATTTATAAGTTTCAAAAAAAATAAAGAATATCCAATGAAAGGAAAGAAGTACTCAGAGACTTACAATTTAGTTTATTTCCGGTGCTCGCGTTTATTTCAAATTTACGTCTGATGTTTTTTTGATATGAAGAAAGCAAATACGAAGAAAAAATACGCATGCTATCAGTAGCCAATTCATTTCTAATATTGTCGAAATTAGAAGAAGTTTCGATTTTGGCATGTATTATTTATCGTACAGAGAGAGGATACGAGTATTTGGATACTTACAATATGTTAATTTGATATACTTCCAATACTCACATTTACTTCAAATTCATACAGATAATTATTTTGATATAAAAGTAACAATTACTAAGAAAAAGATATCAGGAGAAATGCTCAATAAGATATGAACAAAAGTAATGGTGAGGAAAAGCATTCGGAACATTTTGATATTTGGTTACATACTCTTATTTTTAATTACAACTTTTTCGTAAGCTTTCACAGGCCCTGTGCAACTTTCTTTTGAAATCTTGTCCCATTCCTGCTCGCAAAGGACCGATGAACCAATAACCGTTCGTTGACTCCCCCTGATGAATTCGATCTTTCAAACATTGTCGTAAACTTCCAATTGGATTCAAGTCAGGAGAATGACAAGAACATTGAAGCATCTCTTCATTGTTCCAAACATAACATCGGCTAATTATTTTAGCCGTGTGTTATTTTGTTTTAAGATTAAACCTTCCTTAAGTTCCAGCTGTTGGATCGAAAAGAACACATTAGCTTCCAGAATACTACGGTACAGCTCTCCATTCATGGTTCCTTCAATTGTGTGAAGATGCCTCCGTGCTATTGAAATAAAAACATACCCCAAAGCATGATACTTCCACATCCGTGAATTGCCGTGGGATTGCGGTTTTGGGGTCATAGGCGCCTCTATCTTGACGCATAAAGAGCTGGTTTTTGGTCAAAAAGTTCAACTTTGTAATAATCTGGCCTGGAAATATTCTTCTAAAAATAATTTTTATAGTACTCCCACGGTAGTTCATTACTGATAGTTCTTTTAGTAACCGAAGTATCAGTTGCTCCCAAATCATCATGGATATAATTCTGAGTTTATATTGGATTTGCTTTGACTGCTCTCACCATTTTTAAAAATGCTTGTGAAATAATTTTCCGTGGAGCACTAGTTCCAGGGAAGATTTTTAATGGTGCTAAACTTCTTCCACAACTGAATATTCGATCAAATGGCACTGACAGGGAAAACTAACATCTTTGCAATAGCCCTGAAGCTCAAACTGTCACTCTGTTGCTTATTTACGACATATTTTGTTTGATTAGACGCTCCTTTACTTAAAATATGGCTGCCTCGTTTCAATAAAGTAAAAGTGGTGAATGATAAGTGTGGTGAAATTATACTCTAATCAGGTTTTGCTGGAACATTCGGTAGTTTCTATGCAGGTAGGAAAAAGATATAGAACTGCATTCCTATTTATACAAAATTTTCATGCTGTATTCCATTTTCATGCTGTATGTCCAAATAATGTCCGGATACCTTTTTTCTACCACTATTTTTATATTGTATGAGAAATTCTTGATCGTATATCAAAATGCATCACCTGTATAAATTTAAAGTCAGTGAGAGTTTTGGAAGTATATTAAATTAATGTTTTGTAAGTATCCAAATATTTGTTCCCTCTCGCTGCACAGTGAATAATACATACAAAAATTAAAACTTCTTTTATTTTAGAAAATATCCGTTACTTATCTTAATTCAAAAAAGATGATATAGAGCAATTAATCACAGAAAAAGTATCTACAAACAAAAGTATACAAAATTTCTTCCGTAATTAACCGTCCAAGATCAATCGTGAGATCAACCAATAAAAAATCCTTGATAAAGATAAATGTGATTCTCTATGTATAAAATACAGCAACTATTGTCGAGAGTTGTTTATCAATCGTAGATTTTTTTCATCTTGTACAAATTATTTATTTCCATTATTCTTAATGATTATGTAAGGGTTCATATTGGAAGTTCAACGTAATCAGATATATTTGATGTATTCTATCATTCTCATTTATTATTCATCTTTAGAACTTCTGTCAGAAGAATCGTATCAGAGTTCATGATTATTCATAATGGAAAATGATATTTCATGTAGTTATCAGTGGTTATTTGATATGATAAATAATCAAAAATATATTATGTTGGCGCAAGAATAATTGCACTTTTTCACCATCAATTACAGAGTAGTATATCTCAGTTTAGAATGAGAGTTATCAATCGGAATAAGAACCTTCAGAATTTACACAGTTTCGTCTACTTGAAACGAAACCATTCCCTCCTGAAACATAGAATTCTGGAACCCCGGAACCAATGAATTCTCAGAAGGCGATTTGACGCTCTGTCCGGTTGGATAGAGTGAGTATACTGTATGAAGTCGAGTTTCATATTCTAGTTGGTTCAGTTCATGCAGGGTCATTCAACCGATATGCAAGCGTTTTTTCTTTTCATCCAAGGCTTTTCTAATTCGATGCAAATGCCAAACAACTGCTGAATGGTCAGCATCTAGTTCTTTTTACAACCTCCTGAGAGTTTTGCGCGGTTTTCTCTCAATGATGGTCTTCATTTGGATATCATCAATCACAGAAAGACGATCATACCTCCAAAGTTCTGGTATCCGTTGTGAAATTTTGGAATTGATGTTGAGCAGAACATTCGCTGACGGTCCCCTGACCAATACTTGGTTGATATTGTAATCAGTTTCCGCTACTTAATGTCCTATTTTAGTCTTTAGAATAGCAAGGTAAACTATGAATTTGAGAGTCAAACAAAACACCTTATCCAAATCAAATGGTTGTGAAGATAGGAAAGAAATGTGCTAAATCGAAGACGTGTCCGAACCATCTGAGCGAAGAGTACTGACGGAAGAAAGTTAAAATTAAAAATATTACTAGGACCTTCCCAGGGAACTGAGGCAACTGTGGAACATTGAAAACATCGAAACTAGAGGCATTAGAGATTCGGAGAAAGACTGATATTGTTTGAACCACTTTGATGTTGTGGTCAACGGGGATACTGCATGAGATGTTGATTATTCTAGAGGATTGCTATCGCTTTATCTCCAGCGGTAACCATCAGATATCTGATGTACACATGCTAATACCAGAAAAAATGATTATAAAAAAAATTCATACATACATAACCAGTCAACTAGTCAGCTAAACTTACTCAAAAACTGAAAAAAACTATGTTGACAGTTCAGGTGGACTTTTCCTAGAAATACTAATTGCTAATTTTGAAAGAATTGACTTGAAACAGGCTGGATGAATATATTAATCATGTGACGATCAAAATCATCCAACCAAAATCATTTCTCTCATCAGTCAATCACAGTTAATAATTGAACAACCGTAGCGTCAAAATTTGAAGAAATCGTGGGTGTCATGGTGCCAATATCTTCTGAACATGTCTAAATCGTTATACCATCCTATTTTTGCCGGCCACAATTCCACGTATGATTTCTGGTGATCTTACGTTACGTGTTGTAATGTCCAGTGATTGTCTGACAGTCTTGCAATATAGCTTGCTCATTGTCATTTGAGTTTTCTAATAATTTCCAAAGAAAAAATAGCGTTTACTTCCTTAATTTTGAAAGGTATAATAATTTCCTTTGCGTGTCTCGAAGTATCTCTGATTCATGACTTGGAAGCCAGTCTCCAAATGAGTTGCATGTAATATGGTGACCCCGACAAATATTTATGGATATATTCCCAAAATGATTCGTTGTTAATCTGCTCCGGACAATAAAGAGTCATCCGATGCAGTGAAAGACGTGAATCACTCTCCCCAACATGAACTCACTCATTAAAGCCCTAGATTGCTTTGGCTCCGTGAACGGGGATTTGGAAGGGTAGTCCATATCTTCTTGCTCTTTAACCTCAAGGTTCCTAAGCTGTGACATCAGACAGAGTAGGTTAGGATGGTTGCAAAATTAACCACTTCATCTGATTTATTACTCAAATAAACCCCTTATGGATAACTTTATACTTTGCCCTTTAATAAGAGGACTTAACAACTGGGGCATAAATGGTAATACTCACTTTTAGGGTCTCAAAGAAACTAGTAACTCAAACCTATAAAACTCTGCCACGAGTAAGATGCACCCATGTTTTACAAGCATGTTTTTAGCTCCCACTCACTGCAATCATCTAAACCCAGGAAGTGTTCAGCTCAAATCTTCAGTGATAGGCCTCTTATCTATAAAAGTAGTACTCTTGAGAAAGTTTATCGTTTGGATAGAGAGTGCATCTAATGGGCTATCAAAAACAACAGTCCGTTCTAGTTGATAAAATGCCAGTTGAAAACAGAGGCAAAAACACCCGTCTGAAAATAATTTCATGAAATATAATCCAAGACATTTGATTGATCGAATTTTAATGAGTAGACTTGAAGATGAGCTAGATATTTAATTGAGTTAGGATATAGCAGGAGCACTTTATCTTCAAGTTCACCGCTAAAGTTGAGTGAAAATATCTTCAAAAGCTTAGAAATATATAGATTCTCCGATTATACATCTAAAATGTATCAATATTTTACATACTATTGATAGTCAATCATATATCCGTCTAAAATGACTGGGTTATTTTTGAATGGATCTGCACTAGGGAGCTTAAATTTGTTTTGGGGGTAATTCATTTTTGACAATTAAAGTTTCCTAATTTTAAGTGTTTTCAAATTATCATCTCATTGTTTTTTTAATGTGAGATCATATATGAAACCGTAAAGGTTCCTGACGTAAGTTAGATTTTTATGTCATAATAAGACGGTAAATTAACCAATCGGGGCATCGTATTTGAGCCCAAACAGAGAAGTAATTCCCATAGATGCTTTTCATATCTTTAGATCAAATGTGACTTTGGTCTTTAAGAGATAATTTTTTGAAATGATTATAATCGAAATAATGCTTGACTTATAAAAAATACTTTGTTTATAGAAAAAAATATTGCTTATTTTAACATTATGAGAATATAACTTTTTAAAATTCAAAATCGTAATTTCTGACATTCAGATACAACCATAAACTACTAAAATCGGTCTAATCAGTCAGTCAATAGAAATATATATGCGATCAACATTTTTAGGCTGCATGACTTGTTGAGTGGTGATCAATAAAATAAAAAATGGAAACAGGAGTGTTCAGCGTGTAAATTAATTTCTTTGCCTTTTGTTTTGGAAGTGATTCACTGAAAAATCAGAATTTTCAAAAAGATAAGTGGAGAAACAATCAAGGAGTCAATTAAGTATGAGCCCACATCCTAAATTTGACTCCTGACTTGAATGCAATTTATAGATTTTTCAAGAAAATCTTAAGGAGTAGCACAAACATGGAATTGGCCCGCAAATTGAGAACCATGCACAGGAACCAATCATGCTTAACATCGCACGGAAGGATCACAGGACAGCACATTATATTAGAAAATAAACTGGAATCAGAGATGGCAATGGGCTAGCCATGTTGTAAGAATATCAGACAACCGCTAGACATCATAACTCACAACGTAAAACCCTAGAGATCGTACTTCCCTGACTTGTCTAGTTTTTTATGTCATCCTATTTTGTGCTGTTCACATTTCTGCATATGTTCTCTTTGGATCTACGTTGTAAGACATGATGTCAAGCGATTGTCTTCCATTCTCAAAACATGAGCAGCCTATTGTCCTTTGTAATAGATTCTTTGATATTTTTCTCTAATATACTGTGTTGTCTAGTGATCTCTCCGTGTTATGTTGAGCTGAATTTTTTCCTGTTCACGTTGAATGGTCCCCCGTTTGAGGATATATATTATGGTTAGGTTCCATGTTTCAGCCAAGAGATGTCTATATTTTCTAGGAATAATAAATGGCGAGAATGGTGTAATATACCAGCCGGCTCAGTTCTTTCCCAGCAACGCAAACCACACAGACGATACAATTCTCAGCTATCCAAGTAATGTAGACGTCATTTGGTCTTCAATCAGGTATTATTATTGACTCAAAAGAAACCTTCACATGACCAAATCTTTGGGCAGCACGTTGTGTTCGGGCTGATCAAATAATAAATTTGGAAAGAAGTAATCAATTAATAAGTTACTTTTCGCTTTTTGTTTAATAACTAAAGACTCTGAATATTCAACAACAAAAAACATGCGCAAACGCTGCCTGGACGCGACCTATGCGAACAATTCAGCATAAACTTACATCATAAATTGAACTCCTTAATTTTGGGGGGAAGAGAATTTTCAATAATAGAAAACGTTCTTTTTAGATATAGTGAAGAATAGATGTTTAATTATCAGCCCTATAGCTCTATTGGTGCGGTCCCAATGTGTGATATGCACATAGCTAGCCAGCCAACATGGCAGGATCCTATGTTGACAATGTCGACAGTTTTAGTTGAATTTCCCCTATGCTGAGCAAAAACCCGAGCTGGTTGGAATATTTGTCATCATTAACTGTTCATCATCTATTTTCACTCTCACACATATATGTAACAGACTATGTTCATATTTGCTAGTTATGGCCAAGTCACACTGAATACTCAACTTCATTTAGAGATCCTCCCATTGAATCCCATTAATCCTCCTTGTTGGAAACCAATCACTACAGTACACTCAAAAAGACCCTTCCTCCAGGCATCATATCCCTGAAGCATCTGGTTCTCCTTGATATAAGCGGCAAGAGACTGATAAATGGTTATTTTCTTATCAGTTCCAGGGAAATATTTTAGTTAACACCTGACAATTGTCAACAACTCAGCACGTAGAATGCAAATTTTGAGAATATACTATAGAAATGAAATACAGATATATCTGTACCTCGCATAAATGAATCACTGCAGGCGTCAGAACTCATGGATCTTTTATTTAGAATAATCTGAAGAATTACCAGCAAAAGATTTGGGCATTGTTGGTACTAAATGACCAAAAATACGTTTTTTGTAGTGAACAAAAACCTTTTTCGTGATGTCCAGCGATGAACATATACAAAATTTCAAGTGTTGCTACGGATCAACACCGTCACACACACACACACACACACACACACACACACACACACACACACACATATGCAGACGTGAAAAGAGAGAATCTTCCGTAAGACACTTGGCTGATTGATCGGATGGGCCATTTTAGCAGCTACCGTGGTTTGATAATCAATCAGATTATTACGCCCTTGGACAAAATCAATTTTCCAATGAATGATCCTCTGTGGGCTTTAATGTTCACAAATTCAGTAAAAGTACGAATTATGGCTTTCGTATTTTTGAAACTTTTATTACGGATATGAAGTTCAAATTGCTTGAACAGATGACTTGGAAATGACATGTGGATACGAAGGATTCTGCAAAACTTAATATCCCAGTTTTTCTAAGCTTGAACGCAGTCAGCAGAAAGTTGTTGAGTCCGAAACTATAATGGAGCAATTTATTCAGGCTATGTGGAGGTCACTTTTCCTTGTCTTATGATGGCGTGATATAACTTTTGTCGATGTCGTTATCTAGGGCATCCAGAAAATGTCCGAACCATTGTTTTGGGGTCGTTAGCTACAGCTTCCCATAACTCTCCATCATTGAGCACAGGTTTGGACCTCCTTCATTTTATGTTGTTTCCAGATCTAAACATATTGAACCAATGCTGAATAGTTCATACTGTGTCACAAATGCACTGTAGACGTTATCAGCAGCTTGAGCAGCATGTTGTCCTAAGTTGAAAGTGTTCTTGAGAATTAGTATTGGATAAACACCACTGCTGTTGAAGGTCCCCCAAAACACAAAAAAAAATAACTAATAATTCCCCTATTTATAGCAAATCTACAAAGATACAGTCACATTAGTAAATACTTCATTTTCAACATTCTGTTTTTTGATGTTATTAAGAAATGTTGGTATTCAGTATCGAGCTTTTGCACATACACTTCAAGATTTCAACTATATATTTGATTAAATATTTAACAGGGTTTGACAGAGGTGTAGGTAGAGATTCGGGGGATTTAGAGCCCAGAGGCTGGTTTAGTTCCCTAAGGGCTTCCTTTTCCATTTAATTTGATTTTCCAGTTGAAATTCAGTTTTCAACACCCCCTGATCTCTCGTAGGAGCCCACTCGGATATTATAATGGTTAGTTCGTCTATCTCACCTGCAAAAGATCCTGGGTCCGATTCCCGATATAAGAGAGTATATGAAAAAATTAGGGACAAATTTCCCCACTGCACTTTAGATTGACTTGCATCTTACCGATTCCCGACCAGACTCGAGATTTGCAAGAATCACTAAGCTGGTGCATGCAACAGAAACCAGCCTTTATACTCCATTTGGGGTAGGATTCCTTAAGAGATTAACATGCTTTTACTTCAACCTGTAATGGGGGCCGGGTCGTTTCCAAACAGACCGCCCATCCTCAGCTCCGCCCCTGACTTTATATTGCTCATTTCATGATAAAGAAAATATCAATATTTCCATCTAACTTAGGAGCTTCCAATTGCTTTCATCACTTACTTTGTAATCTGGCAAATATCCAAACCTGATTAATCATTAAAAGCCACTTACAAATTAGGTGAATAAGATAACAAGACTCTCATCGGTGAACTGTATTCATGTAATTTGGCTCGTTAACCGGATACTGTCGATCAGAATCAAACTAAAACTGTCGACTAAAACGCACTTATCCTCAAACATATAGGTGAGATGTGTCTCTGCGTTTGTGTCTTTGTATGTCATGCTATAAAATTATATTTAGACTGTGATCTTACCACTTGAGCTAACGGCATTCAAATATTGGTACGGGTAGAGCCTGCACAACAAGTTGCTTTCAAAGTGGATACGGGTTCGATCCCAGCAAGAAGCTCATTTCTCTTTTTATCTACACGATCTTAGGCCAGTCGATTCGTTATTGGGTAGAATCAATGCTCGGTGAAAATAAGTTTCATACTAAAAGGCATTCTTGACGATTACATTCTGTCGGATTTCCTAATCGAACAACCTGTTAGTAGGACGGTTATTCAGCTAGTATTTTTACGATAGATTAAAGAACTAAATATAACTAATATTTTCATAAAGACAATTGTGATGATTTTTTTTTTATTGGTTGTTTTAAGTAAAAAGTGAACGTTTTATTTGACAGCAACAATTTTGCAAGAGTTGGACCCAGGGGTAAGTTGGACTGCTGGATTCTATTAGAGACCTAAGCAGTTATTCAACCTTTTGGTTAATTGGCTGAGTCACATGATCACCTGCCTTCTTGCACCGGAAATTAGGCGCATACGCGCAGCGGACAGGATTGGGTTGCAGGGCTACTGAACAGTATCAATGACTCTTTTCCACTGACAGTGACAAACATCAAACCCGAAAACAGATATATCTGTGTTGAGGTGAGTTTGACCTTTTTGTCACAGGGTATCTTGGTCCTCAGTACTAAATTAATGCCAAAGTCTTGGCTTCATTCTTGGTTGTGTTTGTTTGATCACGTATCTTGGTCACCAGGAAATGATTAGTTTCAAGTCGAAGCCAGTAGTGGAATCTTTTTATCTGAACTTCCAGGAATTTTCAATTTATTTTACTGTATCTACTAAAAGAGTTCCAAGTATTGTTATACCCTGTCCAAAAACGATGACACTGTCAACATCACGATTGAATTTTTTTTTTCATTTTCTGGGTTTTAAAAATACCAAAACTCTATGTGTGATTCGTTTTCGTTTTTTTTTTTCAATTGAGGGGGGCCAATTTGCTGCATAGCTTGTTGGGTCGAATTACATGGACATGGAGTAAGCTAGTCACTATGTCACTAGGTCAGCTCTGAGTTATTTTTTGATATAATTTGGATATTTAATGATATCGATAATTAAGGCGATATATTGATACTCACTTTAAGCCATGGTTCTTCTGACTCTACAACACTCTGAGAGCAAAATTAGGCCCGCCCCCTCTATGATTATGGTGACTTTTCCCAAACGTTTTTGTTCATTTTTTTATTCTCTAACAGCTTCTATCAACTAGCAATATTATACAATGAAATTGAGACAAAATTGACTAGATATGATTCCCAATATATTTACATCAAAATTCAAAATTCACAAGCCTGATTTCTGCAGGGTCATACTCCAACGTCCATTCTGACTGAATATGTTACTGCAAGTCTTGTGTTACAAAAATATATTTTTTAGAAAAAATTTACTTATTTATCAGACTTAAGTAACCCCTTGTATATCTTCAAGATACATTTTCGCAAATGAGTCAGGCTGGTTACTTTGGCTGAGTCGATGAGAGAGATGACTATGAATCACTTATTCGGTAAGCAAATGTTATATGTTTATAGATATTAGAATGAAATAAGTCCAGGCATATTTTTGCAAAGAGTAGATAGATGAGTAGGATTTATTAGTTTAGCAGAGTCAGTAAGTGACACGACTACTGAGCTGTTGGTTATGATTTCAAATTGCGGTTAGTTCTCGTAGATCTTGTTGTCAACTCCAGGCTTGGACTAAAGTTTGATAAAAACTTTTTTTTCAGTTGCCTATTTCACACCTAGTTTTCAAGATGACTGTTGGATCTCCATGCGTCTCAACAGTAATGAAACATATTCTTGACTAAATTCGTGTAATAGTTTCAAATGAACATCATTTCTATCACAAAAAGGACATGAGTGAATCTGGATATAAGGTTTCGATCGCTCGTAGGTGCCACTTAAAAATCTTATTTCATACAATCCAAAGGAAGCTTTTTGTGTATGATTCTAGTGATGTGTAGTTCGTTACTTGTTGCTCAATCGTACATTTGACAATAGTATTTCACAGCGACACTTCTATCAAAGACAGCTGTATTTTTCTTTTAGACGTAGAAGCATTTATCCCAGCAATCGCTCTCACTGATTGACATACCAAAATGTTATTGACGCCCCTTCCTTAGAGCTGTTGTTATGTCTTGTCCACGGTAATGTTTTATAAAATAAGGAATATTTCTTATTACATTACTGGAACAAAAGCACCAACTCGTGCTAAACTGCGTTGCCAATTCTATTTCCAAGTTTAAATCTGAAAATAAAATCTGAATCTTCCATAATATATCTATTGAGAATCCAAATCTTAATTTCAGATTTAAACATGAAATTATCATCATCATCAGCAGCAGCAGCATCAATAATAATAATAATAATAATAATAAAAATAATAATAATAATAATAATAATAATAATAATAATAATAATAATAATAATAATAATAATAATAATAATAATAACGAGGTATAGACTTGCTGTCGCTCAGCCTCCAGCTGTGACTACCCGGTGATTGGTGTGAAAATCAATAGTAAATTAAACGCGACTTCGATATTCAGCATTTATTTCACTTCGTTTAACGTAATACTTGGTCTAACAGAATTTTGAGAATTTTCTCGAAATTTTACCTCGTATTTCAGAGTCACTTGCAACTGCCCCAATTTCTGGCCCAAGTTCAGAAGAAAATTTGGCTCCGCTTCACTTTGGCTCTATTAAATGAAACTGAATGATCACTTGAAGAATGATTACGAAATTGTTCACGTGTAAACATTACAGCTTAAGTCATTTGAGCTCGGTCGTATGGTCAGCGTGATTAATTCATCCTAAACGTTGATCGAAATGCTCTTGCCACGATACGAACTAACAGCTATCCGTGCGATTGGAGACGTTGACGTCCGGTTTCCATATTTCATGGATTCTGTCTTCATCAGTTATTATATATTCAATGATATATATATGCATAAACACATACATAAGTATGTATATATATATATATATATATATATATATATATATATATATATGATAAATTGTGCTGTATCATACAGGAAATTATTTGAAATGATCCACCACCGTTACACAGTTAATATATCATTCAATTTAGACCACGTTTATAGAAGATGCAGCAGCTGCAGGAATTGAACTTCAAATAAGTTTCTAAATGATTTAACGCAATTTACAATTTATTTTGTTGGACCAAATATGTCCATTTCTTAAATATACATACATATATATATATATATATATATATATATATATATATATATATATGAATATACGGCTGTACTTTAGTAACATTGGTCATCATCATCATCAGTCTTTTATCGTCCGTCGTTGGATATTGACTCTCCTCGGGCTTTTCCAAACTTCTCTATCATGGACGTTGTGGAGCCAATACTTTTAGAATTTTTTTAGTTCGTCTCTCCATCTTGTATTCTGTCAGCCTGGATTACGCATGTTATGACGATTTGTTTTGTCTATTGGCTGTCTGCCATTCTTAAAATATGATCAACTTACTGCCATTCGAGTTTTATCCATGATGATGTTTATCTGAAAGTGCTAGGACTTCCATCTTCCTGTTATCTTCAATAAAACCTGCTTGAATATATATATATGTGTGTGTGTGTGTGTCCTACAGTACATAGTTTAACATTCATATATATACAGTACCTGTCATAAGTATTTGAACCAACACACATCTTCTTTTTAATTGTTGGGTTTGAGCATTGATAGTAGGAACTTTACACAAGAACCGAATGTTTTGCAATCAACGTAAGGGGGTGAGAATCGACAATTTTTTCCGTTATTCAAAATATTCTTCCAATACAAATAAATTGTTAATTAATGATTGTTAAATTCTTCTTTTTTTTTTTCTGTCTTTATACTTCTGGAATCTTCTCTATGAGGAAGCAGCCCAACTAGTGAGTTACTTTGATCCCACTTATCCCGCTCAATGAATCCATAATGGACCCTGCAATCTAAAGTAATTAAAAACAGATTTTTTACTGGTTCAAATACTTATTAGCAATACTTCACACACACACACACACACACATATATATATATATGTGTGTGTGTGTAAAGTATTGTTAATAAGTACCTATATATATATATATATATGTGTGTGTGTGTGTGTTTGTGTGTGTAAAGTATTGCTAATAAGTATTTGAACAAGTAAAATATATATACATATATATATATATATATATATATATATATATATATATCGTTGATATCCATGACATTGATATGCTCATGCTTATATTGTAATGTGTACATAACTGCCAATCAATCTATGTTATTGTTCATCTCACTTTATCGTATGTGTCATCTCTTACTGTTAATAGATCGAGTATGTCAAGGGATTGAGTTCACAGCAGCCATTGTTAGTAAGATTGACTTCTAGTTTGCCAGGCTTGACCAAGTCTCGTTTAGTTCAAAACGCCTGGTCTTATTAGAATAGGTGTATACACCGAAATTTGGGTTAGTCTTTTAAACTTGTATTCTTCGTACAGAGGACTTTGTAGAGAAGAATTGGATATCTTTGGTATGACTCGGCGTTGGTTTGAACCCCTTGCTACCGAACACTTGATAGCACTCTACCACTGGCCCAAGGTAATCAGTTGTCTTCGTCTGTTAAGCAGATCAGACATAAATCTGTCCAGAATTGTATTTTTTTTTAATGTTTAGAAAACAGGTCTAGATCAAACGAAGACAAATGAGAGAAAACTGGGGTACGGGAGAATAACTTGCCTCGATCTTCGAAGGAGGGAAGTTCTGCTTACAAGACAATCTGTAATCGAAATCCTAGTTTGTTTTCCTGACCTGGGTTTGAACACTGATGTCAAGCATTGTAACGCTATCTTTCTCAGACTGTCCACGTTTAGTTCACATAGATAGATAGATAGATAGATAGATAGATAGATAGATAGATAGATAGATATAACAAAATTGATTGCATTATGTATTATGTATTATTTATATATATATATATATATATATATATATATATATATAAAACCTAGGGGCAAAGCCAGCTACAGAAGGTGATGACAGCACCTGAAGGCAATTGTACTATATCCAAGGAAGGCCATAACTTAATTAATCAACAGGCATCATAGGCCAGGGGTAATGCTATGCCCTTCTACACCTGCACTTAGGGCGACTGCCCTCTCCTCGTTTCTCTGGCTATAACCATTCTATCTACATCAGTAAAATCTTGATCATCTATATATCAAGAGATTCTTATCCAACTGACATGATATATGTTCACTACCACTCGATGCAAGTATGGCAGCTTTTCGATGAGCACGTTGTCATGGGAATCGATCGAGTATAAGGTCTGGGATTAGCTCGACAAGATGATCTGTTATTCAGCTGTGCGATTCCTGCAGTGTATACGGCATCTGGTATTCCAAGACGATCATCCATATTTGTAATGACGAGGCTAAACATTACTTAACTTGGATGATCTTTCGAGAATATGTGAGCGAGTCCAACGCGATTTGGCCGTCTTATCCAGCTAAACAGCCAAGTGTCCCCCTACAGATAACGAGTGTATCACTAGAAACTTCAATGGTTCTTCTCACAAGACGTGATTGGTGGGAGCTCATGTCAGTGGTCTCTCAGCCTTATCAATTTACTGTGATGGATGACGCCTGCTTCTTTTGACGACTTTCCTTCCGACGTTTGTCTTGTCAATATAAAAGTCAGTTCTATATTGACTGCTTGCATCGTTACAGAAAATTCATGACATTTGCTTTTGATGAAGGAGAAAATCATCAGCTCGCAGCAGGGGCCAAAGCTTCCGAAAAGCAAATGAAAGGGGTCAAATGTATGTAACAGTACATATGCTCGCAATGAAGGCCAAAATATGGTGTTCATTGATGTCAAGGTGTATTTGTTTAAGCCACTATTTGTGATCTTGTGGCTATGTATGTGTGTGTGTTAATACGTGCTTGTATGTGTGCGTATGCATAGGGTAGTCTGCAGTACCATTTTCATTGGTAACGATATTGTTGCCAACCTACACAACTTAGTGGCTATATATATATATATATATATATATGTGTGTGTGTGTCTGTGTCTCTGTGTGTGTGTGTGTGTGTGTGTATTGTACATGTGTGTATGTATGGCTATGTACAAGTGTACCAGAATGGATAAATCACTCTTTGAATCTTAGTGGCTGATTACAAAACCGTGGATATATATACAATGCTATAAAAATGAAGAATGTTTGTTTGTGGCTGTTTTAAAGTAGACTCCTAAACAGTTGCGCCCTACGACGTGGAAATTCATGTTTAAGGATAACTTGACCCAAAGATGACCATGGGGGTGATCTGTAATGATAAATTTGAGAACAGGTCAATTTGAACATTTTCGTATCTAACGAAGTTTGCAGTACTTTATGGGTTACAAATTTCTACGCAAAAGCTACATTACACAATGATTAACATGGGATAGCTGGTGCTGACCTCGGGTGAATTTTGGTATTTCTGAAAAAGGTTAATTTTGTCATCTTTAAATCTAACGAAGACATGAGTCCTATGGGCTCGAAACTTGGGTTCTGTAAGTCAAATCGACTACAGGATAGGTGGCAAAGACTTTCGTTGACTCCTGAAATCGAAAGAAGACGTCAACCCTGTAAAGGCTGCCATTCTGTGTGCATAGGTGATTGACGCCAATATGAACTTACGGTTGGTGACACTGGTCCCTGGTGACAAATAAAGGCCATTTAAAGGTCAGACCGATTTTATCATTTTTAAAAAGAGCCAATTTTAGTAATTCCGACTCACCTGAAGGTGTGTGATCCCTAGAATTCACAACATAACCTTTGATTATTATTGATAACTTTCTACCCTGGGCAACGCTGGTACCCTATATGTATATATATATACATATATATATATAGAGAGAGAGAGAGACAGAGAGAGAAAGAGAGAGAGAAAAAAAGAGAGATAAAGACAGAGGGGTGGGGAGAGAAAGTTATGACAAACTTCTGATTGAGTCAGACTCGTCTGCCTAGAAAACCAGCATTAAAAATCCGTTTACTTCGAAATAAAGAATGATTGCCTCAGTTTCAAGGTTTGTCGCAGGTGTCTGTAGCCAGATGTTTACTTTGTCGAGCTTAGACTCGTGAATAGAGAAAAATATACTGAAAAAATTATGTTATGACAATTTTCAAAACGAGGATTGACAAAACGGCTTTGAAAATCAGTATTTGACATGCTGGCTTTTCATCATCACCAGCAGCAGCAGCTTTTTCTGAACTTGTGTAGTTTGTCACGCTATGTTATATTTTAGCCAGTCAAAGTTTCACATATGATCTCTGAAAACTACTTTGAGAGCCTTGTTATCAATTGGTTGTCTGGTATTCCTACGACACGACGTTTTCGACTTCAATCGCGGTGTTTTTGTTACTAACATGTTTATAATATATAAATGGCATTTGTTTCGAAGAATGTCATGCAGAGATCATATTTCCTGCTTCCTTGATTCTGTTAAGCTAGCATTTTTTGAAGGGCATAAAATTGAAATATCAAAGTCTTATCCACAAATCGCAAGGTAGTAAAGTAATACGGTAACGGCTTAGGCCGTAGTCAATGTGAGGGCATCAAATATCCTTATTATATCAGATGTTATATCTTTGTTTAATGAAGCTGTCACCTCCGCTTTTTGTACCCACCGGAAAAAGGCTGTAACTGTCATCACCATCAGCCTTTTAGCGTCCATTGCTGGACGTACACCTTCCAAAATATTCACCCAACATCTCTATCGTGGGCGTCAAGGAGCCAAAACTTTCTGAACTTATCTAGATCATCACTCCATAGAATTTTTGCCAGGAACAGTTTCGCACATGTTATCTGGGAATCAACATTATAATGTTCTGTGGTTGTCTGGTATTCTCGACCAGCCAATTGACATTTGAGGTTTCAAATTGATTCTATGATATCTCCATGGGGGATGGGTTCTAATATACTTTCCTGTTTTTTGATTACTCTATTTTGTGCATGACTCCCCCTAATGAATATTGCTTCGTTTTCACTTTGAGGTCTGTCTTTTGGCTAGGTTCCATGTTTCAGCTCCATTGGTGACTATTGGAAGGATGCATTTTGTGTATACCCTTCTTTCAAGAACTAATGGGATTTTCTTGTTTTTGAAGGTTGAGCTAGCTCAACCAAAAGCTTGCCAACTTGGAGAGATTTTTTTTATTTTTTTTTTTTTTTTTTTTTTAGGTTCTTCTTTACTCAGGTCTGTTTTTCAGATTTTGACTCTTCCCGAGAAGTTTTTAGATCCACTAGCATATCTAGCAGCAATTGTCACCGACTGACATGGAAAAGTGAGTTACGTCCCTTGCCCAGTGTTGCCAATTTAGATAGTCTTTTTTAATCTAAATCTAGGTCTTTTGGCTGCGTCCGGATGTAAGAAATAGCTATTTAGATTATTTGTAATAATATAAGTGATTTCATTTAATTCATAGTAATGAAATAAGTTGTGTTATAGATAGATTCAGTAACGTTTTAATAAAATAAGTGTTGGAGATTGAAGTCATATTAAATTAAATGATGATATATATGTAAATATATTAGATGTTTCTGTGTGTGTTTTTTATGTTTTTTGTCACAAGTTTTGATGTAAACTTGAAAATTAAGTTTCCAGCCCTGGCTTTGCTAGATCTCCACATAACCCATTACTAGCGTATGTATGACCTGACTTTTAGGCTTGTTTTACAATCTTTGGTTTCAACTCCTACAGCTAGTTTGAATTTTAATTGCGGAACGTTTATCGATTTTAAACGGTTTTGGTAAATTATGAACCGTAAGTGGTACAGCCCAAAGTAAATGTATGTTTATCAAATTATTGTAATTTTTTCATGTTATTTAAAAGCAGAAACAAAATAGTTGTTTGCTAAAGTGCGTACATATATTTTGGAAAGATTTGTAAGTGTATCCCTATTTATGTTCTGCTGGCAAACATCGGATATCGATCGCGTGTGATTAGCATATCAAATATTTATAATGGAAAGAGGTATTCAGACGGCCACGAATAGAAAGCTCTACTGATCATCCTCATAAATGTATACATACTCAGGTATGTGTATAGATAGATGTATGCGAACGGAGAGATAGATAGATCGATAGATAGATAGATAGATAGATAGATAGATCACAACAGATAAAGACAAATAGATGAATAGATAGATAGATAGATAAAGAGATAGATAGATAGATGGATAGATAGATAGATCACAACAGATAAAGACGAATAGATAGATAGATATCAACAGATTAACATAGATAGATGGGTCTCATAAATAGATAGTAAGTCTTTTAGGAAGTATGGAGACTGTACAGCGTCAATCTTGCAGAACATGAAAGGATTTTCTATCCGTGTTAAAAATTTTGCAATCAAAATATCAGTTCTTATCGTCTCAACATCGCTCCAAGAGGTACAGTGAATCCAAAAATTATCTGATACATCGCGAAAAGACCATCTAAATATTCCCATGTAGCTTCAGAATAGACGAAATTTTGATTAAACATTATTGATCTTTGAAGATACCTTTACAATGTTCAGCTTTCTCTTCAATTTTGTATATCAAATCATCATAGAGCCCACGAATGACCAATTCCTCTAACAAACCAAATGAGCCACAGACTTTTCTCCCTTTGCTCGTGTGTGTGTGTGTGTGTGTGTGTGCGCGCGTGTGTGTGTGTCTAGTCGCTCCTGGCTACATTTTTGGTGCTACAATCTTGAAAATTTGCACGAGTTCACCTCTACGCGCCATCTAAAAAAGGTTTCTGTTTCCCAAAAAGTACTTTTTGGGGTCTCTACGGTCAAAATTGGCCAGCGATTGCCAAGTCGCATGCTGGTAACTCTTGGATAATTTTAGAAAAAAGATCTGTTTTTTAGATGCTGAGTTCTGGTACACGGTGATTCATTTATACAAAGTATGGATTATGGTATTGATATGGAGAAGAAGTTAACAACATGGTAAAAGAAAAAGACATTAGGCTACTCAGTGCATCTCAATATCTTTTTTTATAAAGCATCGATACGTTTTAACTGCCCTGCTTTGACAGGTGAAGTTTGTTTGAAAGAAAGGGACAAGTGAAATATACGTAAGCTATAACACTCTTCTGATAAAAAAAAATTGATGTACTTGTGGTTCAACGCTTTTTTGTCGCTGTTTTTTTTTCATTTTATTGTCGAGTTTCCTACAAAATTTTGACGGTCTCAATCCATTCTCCTTTTCCTTCTTCCTCTTTCTCTCTCTCTCTATATAAACTTATATATATATATATCATATACATATGCATATGTTGATATATATATACATATATATATAATTTGATTTATATATACATATGCATATGTTGATATATATATATATATATATATATATATATATATATACATATATATATGATTTGATTTATATATACATATGCGTATGTTGATATATATGTATATATATATATATATATCAACATATGCATATGTATATATAAATCAAATTATATATATATGTATATATATATCAACATATGCATATGTATATATAAATCAAATTAAATTATACATATATATATATGTATATATGTATACATATATATATTGCACGATTCAATGTTTCTTATCTTTCGAAAACAAGACATAGCGCCCTCATAATGTACCCAAAGGTATAAACCTAAGTTACATAACATAAAAAATTAACTATTTACTTCACAGAGGAAATAGAAAACAAAAATATTCTACACTAACACATCTTACTGCACAGATCCACCACTAGCCACCAAAAGTGTATACCAAATGTATAAATATATACGTTTGTGTGTGTTCATGTGTGTGTGTGTGTGTGTGTATGTGCAGGTAGTGTTAAGTGATACTAAAGATTTAGTAAAAGGAATAACATGCACAATCCGTATGTACAACAGAATTGAGCCGTGTAAGCAATAATAATGTATACACACACACAAACACATACACACACGCACGCACACCCATCCACAGACACACACACACATATATATATATATATATATATATATATATATATATATATATATACATACATATATATACATATACATATATATATATATATATATATATATATAAATGCACGTGTTTGAACGTTCAAGCGTGTGTGTGCATGTGCACATATTCGTAATCAGTATATATACTGTAAAGGTATACATATATATTTATATATAATTGTGCATTACAGATTTTTTGCCAATATGTACGTATATATGTGTGTATGTGTGTACATTCGTTCGTATGTGTAAGCAGTATATATATATATATATATATATATATATATATATATATATATATATATATATATATATATATATACACACACACATATCATTATACTCAGTCTCTTAATGTCCGTCGTTGGACATGGTTCCCACCCCCAGGATCCACCATATTTATCTATCATGGGCATTGCAAAGCCAGTATTTTCTGAATTTGTTTAGTCGATCTCTCCATCTTGCATTTAGTCGGCCTTGGTTTCGTATGTGTTCTCTTGGAATTTATGTTGTGAGTTGTGATATCCATTGGTTGTCTGTCATTATTGTAACATGACCCGCCCATTGCCATTTGAGTTTTTTTTTTTTATAGATTCTATAATGTCTCGGATCCCCGTCCCCTCCTGACATATGATGCTGTCTTGTGATCTCTCAATGTGAAGTTGAGCATGATTCTTTCACGTGCACGTTGCATGCTTCTCAGTAGGCGGGTCTGTTTCTTAGCTCAGTCCCATGTTTCAGCTCCTTAAGTGACTATCGGGAGGATTCATTGGTTGTATACTCTTTAGGATTATTGGGATCGTCTTGTTTTTGAAGGTTGAGCTTGCTCTGCTGAAGGCTCGCTATTTCTGCTTGATTTCTTCTTCTTTTGTTTGTTTCATAGACATTTGTCATCCTAGGTAAATGTAGTGGTATAATTTCTCCAGTATCTTCGATTTCGACAGTTATGTCCTTATCCTTATTCTTATGTGATTGTTGCACATGACTTTTGTCTTACTGAAGTTCATGTGTAGGCCGATTCTTTTTCTTTCTTCGTTTAGTTCATCTCGCATTAGATGTAGGTCGTGCAGGATCTCCACAAAAAAGGCGATGTATTCTGCAAATCTAAGATCGCTGAGATATTTGCCGTCTATTTTGATTCCCTCTCAGTCCACGTTCTGGAAGATCATCTCAAAGCAGGCTGTGAAGAGTTTGAGTGTATGGTGTCATTTACTCTCACTCCTTTTTGAAGTTTGAATGGTTCAGAATCCTTATGTTGCCTGGTAAAGGAGTTGCTGTGATTGTAGATATGTTGCAGTACTTTGACGTATACAAGGTGTACACCTTGTAGGGTGATGGCCTTCATGATCATGGGAGTTGAATGCATTCTTGAAGTCTATAAATGCTACAGGATTGGTATTTCGTATTCTGCTGCTTTTTTTTCGGCTGATTTGTTGAATGAAGATGGTCCATGATCGAGTAGCTCTTCTGAATCCAGCTTATTCCCGAGGTTGATTTTCATCTAGTGTTTTGGGCGATCTGATCGGAGATGATTTTTGTGGAAAGTTTGTATTTGCAGTTGAGTAGGCTTGTAGGTCTGAAGGTGTGGAGGTCTTTGGGGTTTCCGTCTTTGTGTAGGAGCATTATGATTGCTGAGTTCCATTCTTTCGGGATTCTACTCTGTTATGGACAAAATTTGAACAAATTAGCTAGCTTTTTGTAGACGATCTTACCAGTTGTTGTTTTGGGTTTTTTTTTAGCTAGCTTTTTGTAGACAACCTTACCAGTCTTTCTGAGTATATCGATGGTTATCTACTTCAGGGGCTTTTCCTTTTTTTTCCCCCTTTCTTTTTTTCTTGGTGGCTCTTTTTATTTCGCATGGTGTAACTTCTGGGATATTATATACATAGAGAGATCCAAACAGAATATATACTGCTTACACATACAAACACACGTACACATACACGTGCACGTACATACACATGCATATATATTTATATACATACATATATATATATATATATATATATATATATATATATATATATATAAACTGCTTGAACACACGAATGCACGCACACAATCACACATACACATGCATCTATACATATATGTATATTGGTATTGCTTACATGGGGCAGCAGCTGGAATCTGCACTATATATATATATATATATATATATATATATATATATATATATATATATATATATATATATATATATATATATATATACATTTCGGGAAATGGTTGCACAAAGTACAGATCTTTTTAAAATTTCGGAAATTTTCAGCAAACGAGGAAGAAACAGATTGCTGATGACTAGAAATGTATATGTGTTACCAACAGGATAGGTATATTATACGCATAATCTAAATGCATTGCTAGAGATTTGACGATTATAGAAAGTTTACCAAATAGATTTATCGTAAATGATTTTGCCAAAGAAATGCATCACGTATGAAGAATAAAAGGGATTGTCAGTAGCCTGTGATTAAGATCAACGTAATTGACAGAATGTAGCTGTTATTTGTATATTTTGAGACTTTGTAGATCTGTGTTTAGAATGTTTATCTAGCAAGCCGTTTATCGTGAGCTGGTTTCTCATAGGTGTTTTTTCTCATGATCCTGGTCTCGCAGCAAACTTTGCAGGATCAAACAAATATCTCGTATCAAATTCTCAATAAAATAATAACGGATGTGCAGTTTTCCCTGAATGTAGAGCTTCCCTGTAAAAGCCTTTCATAAACCGGAGAGGAGCAAAACTAAGAAGCAAGTATCAATAAACTGTATGGTGGAAAGATTGAGCTCTGCCAGACCCGATAAATTGTGTGGATGGTATGTCAGAATCGACAAAACTTAGGATGGTTGTAGGGAGTGTAGACTTGGTGTAGAAGAGGATTGCTCTGCCTCTATAACAGTTTGCAACAAAACAAGAATTGAACGCTACTTTTTAAGGCAAAAATCGTGTAAAGTGGGCTAAACCTGTATTTTAATTTCATTTGTAGTTTTTTTTTTCAGAGAAGATTTCGTTTCAATGGAAGAGTCCATTGTTTCTTTGGGAAAGTGCATGGTTAGGGACTGAGAATTTTTAAAAAGTCACAGTTCATCGTGTAAGTAGATTCTTTCGTTATACCTGAGCAAAGACTTCGTTTCCCACTTCAATGCTCTGAAACCAATTGTGCAGAACATAAGATAATGGAAAAATTTTAAAATAAATTCCCCACACACACCAAAACTTCTGATCAGTATATCTACATATATACATATATATATTCATATTTCTTTGTATCTGCACATAGGAACACTTTCATATCTAAATACATACGATCGAATCGGTATCTGCTTTTATCGATACAGAACCTTCTATGCACGCACGAGCCAGTCTATATTTACATATATATAAATACTTTTGCCAGCCTGGCTCAGAGAATCATACCAACGTGAATTAATCAAATATCCTCCGTCTTCGCCATCTGCCCGCTCTTCACCGTGCCGTGGTCTCCCCTCCCCCCCCCCCCTGCATCAGACGAATTCGGTCCGCAATAATTCTATGAATATCCACACAAAAGGAGAGAGTAAGGAAGAAAGGGTGAAATCGCGAGGGAGAGTCGAGTAAATAAGACAACGATGAAGAAGAAGAAAAAAAGAAAGAACGGTGTGGAAAGGAAGAAGGTATAAACAATGTGATGGAAAGACAGCGATGAAGGTGGAAAAAAAGGATGATGTGAAAAGAAAGAAAGAAAGAAAGAAAGGAAGAAAGAAAGAAAGAAAGAAAGAAAGAAAGAGAAAAAAAAGAAAAGAAAGAAGATATGAAAATTGAGATGGAAAGGCAATGAAAAGGGGGGAAAAGGATATAGGAGGGATAAAAATAGAAAGAAAGAAAGAAAAAAGAGAGAAAGAAAGAAAGAAAAAAAGAAAAAAGGGAAAGAAAGACAGGAGAAAGAAAAAGAAAACATTAGAAAAGGGGAAAGAGAAAGAAAACATAAAGGGAAAAATATAAAGACAGCGACAAAAAAGAAAAAAAGACAAATAAAATTGTAAGAAAAACAAGAAAGAAGAGGTAAAAGTTGAAAGAAAGAGATAGGGAAGACTAGAATACGAAGGAAGAAAGAGTCGAGAATAAGAAAGAAACACTTACTAAAACAAAAGAGAAAGGTTCTGAAAAAATAAAATAAAGAAAATTCCGCCATAAAAGTGGAAGAGAAAGACTGAAGCAAAAAAAAGGGAAAAAGAAAAGAAAAAATGATAGAAAGAAAGAACTATAGAAAGAGAAAAAAGTAAGGAATAGCGAGATGAAAAGAGAAAATCGAGGAATAAAGAGGGAAAAGATGAAAGAAATGGTTATAATAAAAAAAGAAAAGGGCATGAATGAAATGGAAAAGAAGAAAGAAACAAAAGCGAGAGATGCGAGAACAAGTAAATAAAGGAAGAAAAAATATCTTTTTTTAAAAAGCCAAAAAGTAGAGAAGAAAAAAAAAGGAAAGGAATAAGAAGAGAAAGAGATAGGGAGAAAAGACATATATTCATAAATACATATGTCCGTCTGAGTTTGCTTATTCAAAGACGCCAGCGAACCTACCATAGTGTGAAAGAATCGACCGCCTGTGAAGAATACAAATCACCTTAGAATAAACACCAGTTGACTTGGAGCCAATGGTAAGCCGACGTCCCTTCCAGCTTGGGTCCTGCGCCGATCGAATTTAATCAAAATACTTCTGACATTTTCAACACCAGAAGAGTCGAAAATGTTACCCACCTCCTGCCGATACCCACTTTCAATCTCACTAAAAATGCCATCAATTCTATCTTTTTTCCCATTGTGGGCTAGTGTCAGCTAGAGGTGACGTCAGGCGCTTGAATTATGTCTCTTTAATTATCTCCCCTCTTGGAAAAGGCGAGAATTATGACCATTGGTATTGTAGGCCTTAGCAGACGTTTTATTGTCACGGAATCTAGTTTATTTGAAAGTGAATGGAGCTGCTGCTAGAGGACTTCTGTCATGTTTTTTTCGCTTGATCCATCCAGGAACTTTTCTGAATGATAGTGTCAAAATGTGACTTTTTTTCAAGGGGGGAGAACTCATCAGATATCTTTCTTCAATCCACTACAGCGAGGTTCTTCGAAGTACTGGACCCGACACATTACTTGTCGCAAGGTCTTGCTGATCAAATTCTAGGTTCATAATAAATATATAAATAAATAAAAAGAGGGAAAAAATATTGGTGACAATGAAATAATCAAAATTTGAAACAAGCTGTCCCAGAAACCATATAAACTGCCGACCATAGTATGTAAGTAGTTATTGTTTAATGTGAAATTTTATATCTATATGGTTTTACTAAGCATTTCTTTTAATTATCCCCAGTAATGCAATGCTGTATTGGTGTCCATTTATACTAAGTTTATCCCCAGTTTAGCATAAATTCTAATGGCAAATTGAACAACCAAAAGAACCCATGACTGGGGGTAATTAAAAAAAGTTTCCAAAAGATGAAAAAAAAGTTTGGAAAATACGTTTTACATAGCTTCTTCACTATCAAAACACCCAAAGAATGTGTATTTGGATATTTAGAAAAAGCAAAACACCACTATCAAAGAAAAGAAAAACGTTTTCAGATAGGGTCTAGTAATGAACTTTTACAATCCAAGTAGAACGGTGCCGTCTGATTACATACATACATACATACATACATACATACATACATACATACATACATACATACATACATACATACATACGTATCAGTGGCGTTTGGTGTTTTGAATCACAGGCGTATTGGGGGCTAAAGTTACACGTCAAAATATTTTCACGTTTGTGAAAGGGTCGGATAGAAAAAGATAATTTGAAACGATCTAGGGAAGGTTGTCCCGATTTTATGAGATGGAGTTTCACACACTTGCTCATTCAATGTTACAAGCAGTGAACAAATTTAAAGGAAAAAAGAGGGAATTAATTAAGAGTCTTTTAGTGGAACATTTTTCTCATTTCCCGTAATTAGCGGACGAAAAGTAAATCGTGAAGGAGGAAAAGGAAAGTTTTAAATTCGTTTTTGTTTCGTTTGTTTTTTATAAATCCTCAAAAGCTTCTTTAGATGGACACTCGTCAGAGGGTGACTCCAGAAAATCTTATATTTGTTTTACTTAACATTTCTTACATTGTGCCAGAAAATACTCTTCCTGTCCATTGCCTTTTAAAGGCATTAAATTATTTTTGCGTTTCTGAGCATCCGTAACTCCAAGCACACCCATTATATAAAACAATATACGACATCGATACATACATAAGGAAAATTGGGTGAAAACTGAAAGGGACCTATGAGAACCATGCAACGTGCATAAGATAAAATCATGCTCACCGTAATATGGAGATATCATAAGACACCAAAGTATATTAGAGATATCATCGGATCAATAAAAAAAAATTGAATGGCAATGGGTTGGTTAGGTTGCAAGAATGTCAGACAACAACTTAGCATAACGATTCTCAACATGGATCTTTAGAGATCAAATGCGAAACCGAGACTGTCATACTATAATGGCGGGACTAACTCGACATGTTCAGAAAGTACTGCCCCAGTGATGCCCACGATAGTGATGTCTGGCGAATATTGGGGAAAGTTTGTGTCGAACAACGTGACGCTAGAAGTCTAATGATAATATTGATAAATATGAATTCACTAATAATCGTATTATGAACTTTTTAATCCATACTTTTATTTGCCTTTTCGCTTGCTAAATTTTATTAAGAGTTCCTACTTTTGGTGCCCTTTAACAAGTTATAATTTAACCGAATTCGACCAAAATACACGTATGGATATTACATGTATGTGTTTATATGTATGTATCACAAGTATGCTCTAAGCTACTTACACACGAAAAAGCAAAATTATTTGGGGTGTTTGATGAGAATATCAGTTGAGAAGAGTTTTTAAGTATTTGTTTTTTGTTTTTTAATCATCTTCGTCTTTTGTTTTACTATGAATCTTCAATTCACGGTAATTTTAAAATCTTGAACCATTTTAAGGCTTTTCAATAACCCTCTTATTTGTTTTTACTTGATCGCCGTTTGTAGGATCAAACGAGCGAGGGTGTGAAACTTTACAATTGACCATCGAAACAACCCCCGTACATTGTACAAAATGTTTTTCACTGTTCACTTTTCACAGATACTAAAATATACTTGCGTTTTTGTACATCCATAACTCTAAATGATCCTGTGATACAAATTACCATACATCCCCGGTACGTAAGTATGTACTGGGAGTGTGTACAGAAAGATTTAATTCGATATCATGGACAAAAAATATATTCGGGAAATATCTCAACGGCAACCTTGTTATCAGTTACCAAAAATATCATCTTTTTGTATAGGTACATTCGGTTTGAGTTACATAAAATAATTGTACAGCACCATTATCATTCATTGACTATAATGTTCCAAATTCCAAACCCACCCAACCAAGTTGAGAAGGTCTTACCTGTGGGGGAAGGGGCGCGTTTGCCCTTTCTCCAGCTGACAACAATGTGTACAGAGAGGGGAATCAAGGTTGTGCCAAACTTCCTCTACTTCAAAATTATCGATCCAATGGTACTGACAGGGATATTAAAGATCTTGGCAATGGCCTTATAGCCCAAACCTTCATTACGTCGCTTAATTACAACATTTTTTGTTCGATTGAGAGCTCCTTTTCTCTAAGCACGACTGACTCGTTTCAGGGAGGTAAAAGTAATGAATGTCCACTGTGATGAAATCATACCTTAATTAAGTATCACTGGAACATTCCAGAAGTCTCTATACAGGTGCAGAATGGTCTGGACCTCAATTCTCTCTTAAATGACGTTTTTATGATGAATTTTTTTATAGTGTCTGAATACTTTTTTTCCAACTTTACTTTTGTTTATATTTTATCCTGTATCGTACGCTTGGGAACACCTATGTTTTTCTTTGTAATTGTCAATTATATATCAAAATACACCACCTGGGGAAATTCGAAGTAAATGTGACGATTGGAAGTATATTGAATGAATACTTTTCAAGTATCCAAATACCTCTTACCTCTAACGGTATGTATGTATCTTTCTTCTAAGGGGATCAAGTACCATATTACGTTTCTGTTTATGCAAAATTAGGTACTATGAATTAGTCCATCATATAAATTAGTGGAAGTTATAGCATAAATGTCAACTGTCGCAATCATAATATTGTAAAAGACCCTACTCTATGGCCGTTGATACACAGGTTATCACACAATATAGTGTTGCTCGATCAAGACCGTAGAGTGGCCTTTTGTGGTGTCTCTTCTTCTGATTGGCGTCTTTTCAAGACCAGATTTCTTTCAAGGGTGGAGGTCCTTTTAGGGTCACTGCAGTTTAAATCTTATGCAGAAGAGACGAGTTGATTACCTTTTAAAAACAATAACGTCGTTTGGAGACATGTGCGATGGCTGAGCAGGTTACGGCACGGACAATGGATTCAGCGAGTCGAGTTTAACTCCAGCTGAAACATATTGTGTTCACTTCACACTGATGTCCTTGAGAAAGGCATGGACCCATCTTATTTCATTGATTTGGTGGAAATAGTGTAAAATAAAGCGTGCAAAGTCACTCCGCATGCTTGTCGCCTCGAAGTACATATTCATATTTCGCAAACCAGGGCTGAATTACTAGTAATGTGATATGTATCTGGCCAAAACGGGTCGGGCTGAAGTCGTTGCCAGCATAAAGTAATTACTTGCTAATTCAATGTCTTTCATAACCAATTTACTTACCCAGGCTTGTATGATTCATGGAAATAATATCTTTGTCCAAACTACGAGGGAAAAAAGACATTTAACCAACCTTCAGTAAAAGGTAAAGACAGTCGTCTTTCCTTTCAATGTCTCTAATTAATCCACTTCGAGCAAATTTCTTCTGTTGTGTAGGATGATTGAGGAATCGTGCCTTGCCCACCATTGATGGAGAAACTTCGAACAATACAATTTGTGCAGTCTCTTGGTCAAGGGTTTGCAGCGGAGATGATGTTTTTAAAACCTTTTAGTGGCGGTCCTTTGAAAAGTCGTTCCTCCTCGAACGATGACGTATTGGTTGCTATGAGAATCAAAAAAAAGTATTTGTCGTGCAATACTCGTTATACCATAGCTAATCAGATTGTGACAAGAAAAATCCTTCTTGAACCTAGAAATACGAGGAGAAAGTGATTGGAAGTCGGAAAGAAGCAAGGTGTGTCAAAATGTAAACAATAGCAGAATTGTTTCGTAGTATCATTGCAAAAATAACTCAAAAGTTTTATTTACATTTCTTCCCAGCAGTCAGCAACCGATGACCTCTTTATACCAGCATATCAACAAAGGAAAGGAAATAGGA
>OY735222.1:43654042-43744042 GCA_963457665.1 Thysanoteuthis rhombus
ATTCCGAGATAGAGGAGCGTTAATTATTGTGTCATCCACAGATGGCTGTTTCGTTGTATTACAAATTTTCATTGTGGCTATAGACTTCCCATTAACCAACCCAGTACCATGAGGCAGGATTGAAACCTTCCCTTTGGACCCGGAGGCCGGCATCCTACCTCAGAGCTACGGAACTGGACGGTCAGTAAGGTTGAAGTTAAGCGATGCATTTATTATAGATTAAATTTCCCGTCCACCAGAATGCTCTATTCTCATAGAAGAGCATTGCATAAGCTTACAATGGACGATTTATCTCACTTAAAGAATGCTCAACCCTGAATAGAGGACTGATATCGTATATTGTATTTTATGTGTTCATGTAAAAAAAAAAAAAAAAAAGAAGAAATCAAGCGAAGAATCATACTAGGATGGCAAGCCTTCGGTGGAGCTAGCTCAACCTTCAAAAATAATAAGATCCCATTAATCCTGAAGAAAAGGGTGGATAACCAATGCATCCTCCCAATAGTTACTTATGGAGCTGAAACATGGAACTTAACCAAGAGACAGACCCATAAATTGAGAACCATGCAACGTGCGTTCTTAAGGATTTGGTTAGGGACAAACCGTGGCTAAATTTATTAACTAAAAGTTAGTGGTTAGCGGTTATCCTTGCTTCCGATAAGTATTTAACGGCTTGGTGTCTTTGTTAGCTGTGGCCACCTCTTGTGTGTGTTATTGTTTTGTTTTGTTTAGTTCTGGGTTGAGTGCTTGAAATTGTTCGTTTTTTGCTCTGTTGATGATTCCCTCAAGGTTTTTAATATGAATCGATTTTTAAACAATTGTATATTGTCTTGGCTTATTATACATCGCCCAACATTCACTCTATCTTGCTCTTATTCTGCTCGCAAATATATGTAATCTTATGTCACGAGTCCAAATCTGAAACTGCCAAGAAGAAGGTCGTTTTCGTTGAGCGAGGTCGGGAAGGGTCAAGTGGTCAGTTGTGTAGCATGTTTCCTGGCCCCAAACGTTGAAGCAATGTCTTTAGTCGAGTAATTGAATTTCTTACCAGCAAGACTTCATCAATTATTCGTCTGGCCGTTGCAATTTGCAATGAGAAGCAAATTTTACGGGGCTTCGTAAATCCACTCAAATCTAATAGAGAAAGCCATAGCTCTTACTAAAAAGACAAATTTCCATTCCGAAACACTTGAGCAGAATCTGTTATTTCTTCTCTTCGGACGACATGGAGGTAAGGTCGAGAGAAACAAGTGGTGTATGCTGCGGATAGAGTGACTGGTTGGCTGAGGTTGGTGGGGTTGGCACGAAGAATTAGTTGCAGCCTTTTGTAAGTCCGATAGTCGCCAATTCAGACCGTGTCATAACTTTCCTTGCAACTGTTCTAGAATTAGATAGATAGATACTATAGTACAGGAACGGACTGAGATAGATATATAAATAAACAGATAGATGTTGACAGACTGGGATAGATAGATAGATAGATAGATAGATAGATAGATAGATAGATAACGACAGACTGAGATGGATAGAAATAGTAATGCTCGATTGTAATCCCAATAGAGTAGATCTGGTTAGTCACTCACTATAAATTATCGCAGAACTACCGGCTTTTGGCTGCATACCAAGTTAGGGTGATCAATTCAAAACGGAAAAAGGATGAGTGCCTTTTGTTGAGTTTGGAAAAATAGGCATGGACGCTGCCTGTACTCAACTTTAGGGAACAATTTAGCATAAACTTGTATTCCAAATTTAATCCCACACCCCTGAAGCATATTTTGAGATTTTTTTTCGTAACTATTGCATCAAGTGTAGAATTAGATAGAAAGATGGGTAAATAGTTAGGTGTGGGTAAATTGAGATGCGTAGATATATAGTTTTGGGTAGACTGAGGTAGATAGATGGATAGATATTGCAAAGTCCGAAGGTAATCCCTACTAGAACAAGTCTGATTAGTGACTCACTAGAAACTGTTACGGAACCAATGGCTTTTGGCATGTTGGGATGATCAATTAAAAAATTGGACAATGTGGTGATTAATGGATGATTTATTTCTCTTGCTTTTTGTTGGAACACTAAAAAGAATTCTCGACAACAGGCATGAACACTGCAATATAGCCTAGACTTAAATTGAATCCTACAACCCCTTATAACTCACAATGAGAGAGAATTTTCTAGAAATAAAAAAGCGTTTATTTTAGACACGATAGAAAATAAATGTTTAATTTTAAACTCTCTTGCTCCGTTCTTGCGACTTGTGTACATGGTCAGTCAGCCAAATCACCTAATAACTGAGGAAACCAATGTTGACATTATTCGTTGATTTCAGTTGACGTTTTCCAATGAGCATTTCAGAATCAGTTTCCTCGAGAATAGTCAATAACACATCTGGCCTTTACGTTGAAAGGAAGTTCTAAAGGTCGAAAACCCCATGCTGCCTCACATACCAGGTAAACTTCACAGATAGATAGATAGATAGATAGATAGATAGATAGACTTACCATCACAGTCAATAATTGAACAACTGTAGCGTTAACACTTGAAGTCACATAAGAATAAAGCTCCACCGAGGAGTAATCATGATCAATATAAATCTTTTTTATGAGATTATTGGCGATTATTGTAGAAAAATATATAGAATTCAAAAAACATATTAACAAACATCTGGATTCTTGAGAATCTATATATCATTGATAAACCTGTCAGTATAACCACCCCCCAAAAATAGCTCAAAAAGGTTTCTTTTTTTCCTCAAATAATAAACCATTCTTAGAATGAGTCTACTAGAGTACTGATACCAATCTTGAAGTTGGTAAACAAAACGGTATGGCCATGAAGCTAGAGCACACAGACTCATGAACACAAAAAGGCATTAAAAAAAAGATTCTTTGCCATCTTTGGTGGCTATAATTGTTCAATTGATATATATATATATATATATATATATATATATATATATATATATATATATATATATATATATATATATATCAAAAGGAGCCTTGCTTCATGGATCAGTGTCTCGAACCATGAAAGAGATAGAAAACTCGGGGTTGAAGAAAGTAGACCATTAAATCACCCTGGGCTGGCAAGCTTACAGTAGCGCATGGCCAACCTTCAAGAACAAGAAAATCCCATTAGTCCTAAAATGAAGGGTCTGCAACCAATGCGTCCTTCCTATAGTCACCTATGGAACATGGAATTTAACTAAAAGTTTGACATTCAAACAGAGAACTAACCAACGTCCACAGGAGAGAATCGTGTTAAACATCGCATGGATAGATCCCAAAACGGGCATAATAGATTTGAGAGGAAACAGGAGTCGGACATAAAGAATCCATTGCCAAATAGCAATGGTCATGTTGCAAGAATATGACAACCGTTGGACATCACCACTCGTTGGTCCCCAGAGATCACATGCAAAACCGTGGTCGACAAAATACTAGATGGTGTGACTAACTAGACCGAAAGTATTGAATACACGACGAATATGATAGAGAAGTCTGGTGAATCCTGGGAAAGGCTTATGTCCGACGACGGACGCTGAAATGCTGCTGCTGCTGCTGATGATGATGATGATGATGAAATATCTGAGATAGATCTGGACACTTTTGGTAGCCCCGAGTAATATATTAAAATAATCTACTTTCGCATAACAAATCTATTATTTTAAGTTCAATCCTCATTGGATGCCCAATGATTGTGACCTATTGCTGTACTAAGGTAAACTTGATTATCAATATTAACAGACTAGATAGATATATTGATAGATAGATATGAATTGACTGGGGTTGATGGAATCCAGCTTCGGTGGATATGATCAGATTGAGAAAGCCAACCTGGAGCATGGAGAATAGAACAAAAGCTATATTTCCAGAGACATACATTCTCGTGGAGGGTAATTTTGAAACATTTCCTGAAGGCATTCATTTAGAATAGAATCCTTTATGGCGTTAAGTAAAGCTGAAGTAAATCTGGAAAATACTGTAGAAATTTCATCAATATTTCTAGTCCGGCCAAAATCTTTATTTGTCATTTAATTAAATTGTCATTATCAGACACGAAGCTAGCTTCACACAGTCAATCTAGAAGATATATCTGTACCCCGTATAAATGAATTATAGCCAGCGTGTTTACTAGAACTAATTATCTAAAAAAATCATCTATAAGATTGTCTAAAAGAAAATAGTTTATCCGAAATTATCTAGGATATACCAACGCAAGATTTGGACATTGTTGATCCATAATTATCATATAGATCCAAAACAGCACTTTTTTGAAGAAACAAAAACTCCCTTTATAGATTGGGCCTAGTGGTGTACATTGGCACAATTTTCAAAGTTGTAGCCAAAAAGATGTGACCAGGGGCGCTTGAAGACGGACACAGAGAGCTAGACGGGCAAAGAGAAGAATCTGTAATCTACTTGGCTAGTTGGTTGGGCGATTCATTGGACTACTGTGACATGATTATGAAAAGAAAATATGTGGTTTCTTCAAAAACTTACTTTTTCATAGTTGGATTATAGGCTCTGACAGTATCATTTGTAATTATCTTGATGGAATCTAAAGTTACTGATAACTGTTCACGCAGCCATTTCGAACTTTTCTAACATTTTTGACAAAGTTTATGCGCAGCACACGATGTGTGCACAAACATGAATATTTGTTTCTTTTTGTTAAGTTCAATTACTGAAGTTTTGATGAGGAAGCAAATTGCCTGCGCTGCATTTGTTGCTGCGTGCAGACTGAAACAATTATCTGGGGCTTAATACTATTTTGATGGACAAGTAATGGCCACTCCTACATGAATTACATGTTGTTAAGACGATATTTCGGCCGATTCATTCTACGATCTTCTTCGGATGTACTATCCGATTATGATGGAGGTAAATGTTATTTTCTTCTCCAATGGTAGCAAGACTTATAACGCATGATTCAGGTAGTGCAACCGGAGAAATTCGTAGAATAGATGAGCCAGAAGGAGCTCAATCCCCCCTAAAAACTTCTTCATTGGCAGACTTTTGCAACCGTGTGATTAATAAAAGAGGACTGGAACCAATGCTGGGCCCCATCTTTTACTGCCAATAGAAGTTTGGTGATAAACAGTATGAAATGCTGTTGATCCCAAGACAAACATGAGTTGTTCAAATATGATGATAGACCCTCTCGTGCGTTTTTGCTATGAGGGCCCAACAGTCACTTCTATTTAACCAAAGCCTGAACTGATAGACTCACCCACACAGATCAGATGATCAGCTCATAGTGGTGAAGGCTTGTGCAGAACGAGCCCTTTTGGTTGAGCTGATAACATAAATAGTTCACTGTGCGCCACAAATTATCCAGATAACATTCACCATATCATACGGCATCCAGTATTTCCAGAAAGACAACCATCTGAATAATAACCACACACAGCGTTGCTTAATATCGATGATCGAACACGATTTGGACGTACGCAAGTGTTCAGGTATAAGTGAATACTAGATAATTTTAGACTTTTGCTTATATTAACTTATTAGTATATTAATTTACCCTTACCGTAAAAAACTAATTTGTAATTACATTTAACTAATAAAGTATCAAAAATATCATATTGCAGGTCATTTCCTTGTTTATGTTCAATGTTTCCTGTTCATTGAATTGTTCTAGTGGTAAAATTAAGTAACGATAAAATCTATCATGTTTAATGTAACATGAAATTATCTTTTTTACTGAGCTTTGTCACTCGAGGCCACTGATGACGTTAGCGTGACGGGCGACAAATGCACATTGATTCATCATCATCATCATCATCATCAGTCTTTTAGCGACCTTCGTTGGACATAGACCTTCCCCAGGATTCGCCACACTTCTCTATCATGGGCATCGTGGAGCCAGTACTTTCTGAATTTGTCTAGCTCGTCCCCCCATCTAATATTCTGCTGGCCTCGGTTGCAAATGTGATCTCGGAGGATCCATTTCATGAGTCGTGATGTCCATCAGTTGTTCATCATTCTTGCAACATGGACAGCCCACCGCCATTTGAGATTTTTAATGGATTCTATGATATCCCAGACTTTTGTCTTTTCTCGGATGTACTGTGCTGTCTTGTGGTCTCTCCATGCGAGGCCTATCATAATTCTTCCATGTGCACGTTGCATGGCTCTCAATTTGCAGATCTGTCTCTTGGTTAAATTCTATATTTGAGCTCCATAAGTGTCTAAAGGGAGGAAGCATTCGTTATACTCCCTTCTTTTTAGGATTAATGGGAAATGCTAATACTAATAGCATAGTAATAAACATGTTTGTTTGTATTTTCAGCCTTATGCCTAACAATTACGTCAAGAGAATGAAAAAACGATTCTTCACAAAAAATTTGTAACGTTCCTAATTCAATTTGAAAACCATGTCACCAGCGAAACCGAAATATTACTAATAAAGCACTAAACAAAGCAGTATTTTCGCCGGGAAAAATATATACGTATTTATTCATACCGTTAAATTGAGCATTGCCAAACCTGTTCAGTGTCGAGATCAGTGACCAATTAGGTTTACCAGATAAAGGCTAGAGGCCCATTCCCCCCCCCATTCCTGCTACTTCATTGATCCCAATGACTGGCCTGGCTGCAAGCGACAACAAATGATTGAATTTTGCTTCGAATGCTGTTTTAGTCGATCGATTAATCTCTCGATCGAAGTACGTTTTGTACAAGAGCGGGAGATCATAGACAAAGATAGAATTTTCAGGACAATGGCACACCACTTCGATCTTTTTTCTTTACCCATTTTTTCTTGCCGTGGGCTGATGAGCCCAACGGTGTGCCGCGAGGAGAGATTGTGAGACAGGTCTTGTGCAACAATGATTCAAATCATGTATGTTTTCCAATGTGGCTTGTTTTCTTTCTGAGTGTCTACGGCTTGATGCAGGTGTTGCTCATTAAATGTTATAATGATCTTGCTAGTTTCAATGTTTGCTTGGCCCTTTTTTTTTTCAGTGATAGTTTCTTTTGGGGTTTTACTTGTTTCTATTTTACTTCTGCTGTAGAGGTTAGCAAGTGGTTTTTTTCTCTTTCCTTCTGCCGCTCTGCCTTCGGATGAATTTCGAGAAAATTCTATACACGTGTGAGTCAGGGGTCAAAGAAGTGATCAAATTTCGGGCTGGATTCAGGAATTATTTCCGATATCAGATATTTTCCATTCCCTCCAACCATATATATTTTCACACACGTCTATCAACAAGATATCTTTGGGGGTTATGAATGGATTTCTATGAACCGTTGTGGGTAGGTGCGACATGGACTAAGTAAGAAGTGATTTAATTTTGGCATTGACTGGGCTATGCGCTCTCAAATTGCTTTTAGTTTTGACAACAGGCTTTAATATTCTAATTGATTAATGTAATGCTGTCATCTGGAAAGTTAAGAATTCTCTCCCCTCTCTCTCTCTCTCTCTCTCTCTCTCTTTCTACCCATCTTTCTCTTTCTCTCTCTCTACCCCTCTTTCTCTCTCCCTCTCTCTCTCCCATCTTTCTCTTTCTCTCTCTCTCTCTCTCTTTCTCTCTGTAAATGTATATATCAAATGTACACATCACTGATTTCATCACAGTCACCTGAAAGCAATTGCTGGCAACTAGTCGTCACCCCAAACATGTAGATTTAAATGAAAAGCATAAAAATTGGCCACGTAGAACAAGGGACGTAACTTGGAAACATCTAAATTTGCAATACTGAGAAAGGGAAATAACTAGCGTTTCGATGTGTCAGTCATAGACGGCAAATTATGCAAATGCATCTTTTTTCTTTCTTTTTTTATAAAGCAAATATGACGTTTTCCAACAAAGGTTTTGATTGTTATTTGTGGAGTTCAAAGAGTATCATTAACCAGAAGTTATTGAATTGAACTGAATGTAGAAAAGATGATCATTTGATCTCCACTTAAACTTCGGAAAAAATGTCACGTGGAACAAACATGTTGAGGACAAAGACAGACATTAAAATCGAAAGCGCTGAGCCGAAGAAAGTTGACCACTTCATCTACGTAGGACAACTAATCCCCATAGAGTCCTCAAAAAAAAAAAAAATCAAGGGAAGAATAGCTCGAGGTTGACAAGCTTCCGGTAAAGCAAGATGAACCTCTCAAAAACAAGAAAATTCCATTAGTCCTAAAAAGAAGTGTAGACAACCAATGCGTCCTCTTGCTTAATAACTTATGCAGCTTAAACATGGAATATAACCAGAAGATTAGTCCTCAAACGGAGAATCATACAATGTGCACCGAAGAGAATGATGCAGAAGACAACACGGTATATAAGGGGGAAAAAACGGGAGTCAGAGATACTAGAATCGATTGGAAAACTCAAAAAACAATGGGCTGGTCATGTTGCAAGAATGTCTAAAATACTGCTGGACATCACGACTCACGAAGTGGCTCACCAGAGATCACTTGCAAAACCGTTGCCGGTAGAAAAAAATGCTTTGACGTACAAGACAGTTTCTCGCCTCCCAATATCAGAAAGGGTGAAAAAAAATTTTTTTAAGCATTGGAAAGGAACACATCAATCTAATTTGTCTCAAAAACATCTCCTCCAACTCTACAACACCCATATTAGAAAGGTCTGGTGAATCTATGGGAATGTGTATGTCCAACAATGGACTGTAAAGTTTGATGATAATATTAAAAATCATCATGTATGATACGTTCGGACTATTTTCTATGTTAATTTTTTTTCACTATGTTCAGTCATATATTCTTCGGACTTACACAGTTTGACTGTATCATATATAATAATTAATACACCTCGTCTAATATAATTCAGACAAGATATTGAAAATATTTGTTGAATGGATGTAAGAAAACCCAACAAGATTGTAGTTAAGTTTGACTGTGTGGAAATTGAAACATTGAGAGAAACATTAGTTGCATCTCGAAGTTCCATTAATATCAAAGTTAAAATTTGATTCTTCTTGCCTTGTTAATGTTTCTTCAGAAGTTTACAGAGCAGAGCATGATATGTTACTTATTGAAAATGATTCGACAGGGGTTCGTAGAGAACTGTGTTCTTGGTATCAGTTGAATAGAATGGCTTGTATCCTAGTAATGATCTAATCAGCCTTTTTCAATAGTTCGATCGTGATGTTATCTAGTGCAAGGGCTTTAAGGAAACCCAAAATACTTGAACTACCTCACACCAATAAGCCAACTCAATGATATCTCCAAACTTTTCCCGAAGTTATCACCAACCATATCATCAAAACGCTGGGCCAAAAACAATCACGGGAGCAAGCTGGCTTTAGAAGAAGCTACTTGACCATGGAACATCTCTTTTCTATAAATCAACTGAAAGAGAAAGCAGCAAACATAAAATGCCACTCCTTGTACATTTTATCGACTTTGGGAAAGTTTTTGACTCAGTGGTAGTTTCCAAAGACTTTGAGGCTATCGCTCTATAAAGTGTAGACCCCGTATACGCTGAAGAAACTCCTTCATCAGGCCACATAATGACTTAGAGCCCTCCGTGCTAAGAAAAAAAAGTTTGAAAAGAAGATACCAGGTCAGTAAGATTCTTCACAGCCTGCCTGAAGTTTATTTTCCGAAATTTAGACAGGGAGGAAAATGAAAGAATCAGAATAGACGCTGACTACCTACGCAACTTCAGATTTGCAGTTACATCGTGGTTTTCACAGAAAAACTTTAAGACCTCCAACTAATGCTAGATCAACTGAATTGAGGAAGCAAGAAAGTTACCCTTCATATGAACTTCTGCAAAGCTAAACAAAGATCATGTGCAACAATCACGTCGAAAAAACACACGCAATAATCAAAATCAAACACGCAAAACTGGAAAAAGTAGACCTTTATATTTACTTTAAACAACAAATCTCCATGAAATCTCCAAAAGAAGAAAAAAAGAAGCCTTTGGTAGAGCAAGTCCAACGTTCAAGGACAAGAAAATCATATTAGTCCGAAAAAAACTGTACAACCAATGCATACTCCCGATAGTCACCTATGGAGCAGAAACATAGAACCTAACCAAGAGACTGGCTCTCAAAATGAGAACTATGCAACGAGCACATGGAAGAATCATACCCTTCCTCGCATGAAGAGATCACAAGACAGCACAATATATTCAGGAACCTGGGACCTCATAAAAGCCATTAGAAAACTCAAATAGTAAAGGGTTGGTCTTGGTGCAAGAATAACAGTTAACCAATGGATATAACCACTCACAATATGGATCCCAAGATATCAGATGAGAAGCAAAGGCCTACAGAATACAAAATTGAGAGACAGACTTCACAAAAGTCTGTGTTCTGCGACTCCCATGGTAGAGAGGTTTGTCGAGTCATCGGAAGGTCTATGTCCAACAAATAGGCGATGACAAAATTGATGATAATGATGATGTTGACTAGGCCCGAGGAAAGAGCAAAGAAAACCCGGATGTGGATCACAGAGGTGTCAGCCGAAGGTTTCTTGAACACAGAAGGAGAGGAACAAGGGGAAGTGGGTCTATAATTGTGTACGTGCCTTGGCTCTGAAGTAGGTGTTGGGGGTATATTTGGATAAATTAGATTAATGTGTCTCTTCCAAATATACTTTCTTTTTTTACTTTTTTCTGAGATTGAAAGACGAGAAACTAGTGAAAAGATTAGTAGGTAGACAGGAATGTATATTCAACGTGAATATCATTTCGATAATGGGAGACACGAGTATGCAATGGAATATCTAAAGAGCATTTAAAGAATAGGACAAGGAATGACAAATATTAACTCTACAGATTCGTTCGTTGGGGATAACATAATAGATATGGATATCACTTAGAAAGGAAGATACCGACACTATCTAAACACTTATTCACTTTGGCATTATTCACAGTGTATTGAATAATAATGATAAGTCTGGATAGTCGCTCAATAGAGACCATCAGTGGATCAACTTATCGCATCCTGCCGTGTCAGAGAGGGAAAATTAAAAATAGGAAAAGGAGGTGATCAATGAATAAGTTACTTCTCTCGCTTCCTGTACAACTGTGATCATTAAAAAAATGAATTTTGAAAAAAAAAACAAGCATAAACTTTTTTTCTATAGATAAGAGAGAGAGAATATTTAAATTTACAGGACTTTAGCACCATAAGCAAGAGCTGAATAAGATTTAGCATGATCTTACATTGTACATGGGAGTCCCTCTAAAAACTGATTTCGCGTGGAATTCTCGAAAACACAAACTTCAGTTTTCATTATATATCGTAAGATGTTCGAAATCTTTAATATCAATATATACAGATGGTACATACATAAACTGATCACTTCATCTAGTCAAATGATAGACGTCCGATTACTCTACCTGGTCACTGTGCTTCATCCCACTACGCCCATGTGCTCTAGGGTAGATATAAAGACCAGCTGCCGATCTGCTAAGCCAAAAGCACAGATAACAGACAAAAGTCAGACTGCTCATCGGATCGATTGAATCTTTCCATAGAATGGCAGTCTTATGCATTTCATACGTTTCTTCAGTCCAGGGCTCGTCTTACACATCTTGTCACATACTGCACGAGTTGTATTGGGGAGAAAAAGGGGCCAAAACATACAGCCCGTTTCTGCTTCTTCCCGTATGACTTGGTGTGATATAGAGCTGAAACATGGAACCTAACCGAGAGACAGACCCGCAAATTGAGAAATATGCAACGTGCACATGAAAAAATTATGCTGGGCCTCGCATGGAAAGACCACAAGACAACACAGCACATCCGGGAAATGACATGAGTCAGCAACATTATAGAATCCATTAAAAATCTCAAATGGCAGTGGGCTGGCCATGTTGCACGAATAGCAGACAACCGATGGACATCGCAATTCTCGACATTCAGAAAGTACTGGCTCTGCGACGCCCATGGCAGAGAAGTGTGGCGAATACTGGGGAAGGTCTATGCCCAACGACGGACGTTCAGAGACTGAGGATGACATAGCCTGCCTCTTGAAGAAGGGTGTGACCATAGAAATCACACTTTCAGTTCTTTACAGTCCCAGGTAGATCCACAAATCTCTTTTGTGCATGGCCCATTTCAGTCCAGCATGCTTGATATATACATACCTCCATACACAGCCAGCTGATATTGTCTGTTCTGGTTCACAGCTTCTGATATGATTAAAATTCTCTATTCTCTTGGACAATGATGGCGAACCTTTTCAGCCGGGAATTCTTATTCTTTTAAATAATCCTGTTATCGGAGTGTCACTTGCATGCATATATGTATTTTATTTTTACATGAATGCTTATAGAAAAGTAGCCTCTTTTTCAAATGCAAATATCCCAAGTTATATTGCAGCTGTTACAGTCCAAGAGGGTCCATTGTGTTACAACTAAGCCGCTATAAAGTGTCCTTATTCTAGAGATAGGTCCAGGTATTTGGAGCTAAATTATCAATTTTGCTTCCAACATTCGCTCACAACCCACGCTACAACTAGCTGTGTTATAACAGGGATATATATATATATATATATATATATATATATATATATATATATATATATATATGTATATATATATATATATATATATGTATATATATATATATATATATATGTATGTATATATATATGTATGTATATATATATATATATGTATGTATATATATATATATGTATGTATATATATATATATATATATATATGTATATATATATATATGTATATATATATATATATGTATATATATATATATATATGTATGTATATATATATATATGTATGTATATATATATATATATATATATATGTATGTATATATAAATACATACATATATATATATATATATATATATATATGTATTTATATATACATACATATATTGTTACAGTGTTGTTTGCTTCGTAATGCAGATGAATGTTGGGACCCCAAATCATTAATTTAGCGCCCTATGATTATTCTCTATGATATATAGATATATACATATATATATATATCACGCATTCATCATGTGTGTATCGTTGTAATTCTTATTTTTATCTAATAATATTTTATTAACAGTATTGAATATCAACATCAACAACGGGTAAAAGCAGTTTTGTATCCATTTCTTGTATTCTTAAAAAAAAATATATATATATATATATATATATATATATATATATATAATTAAGATTTGCTTCACAAACACGTTTATGTTTCTGTCCTGTTTTAGCTTCTTCGAGTGAATTCATGTTTGCGTAGTGAATCCTCATTCCATTATATTTTAAGCTTTACTCGGAACCATCTTATTATTTAATTGTCAAAATTGAATGTATCGAGCTCTTTATGAAGTAAACCCACCATATATCGGATATTGCATTATAATATATTTTATTGCATCCCTGACCGTACCATATATATATATATAGAGAGAGAGAGAGCGAGAGAGAGAGAGAGAGGGGAGATAGATAGATAAAGAGAGAGAGAGAGGGGGGAGACTTGGAATTCAATAAAGTATATAATAAAATTTTTTGCCGAGGCCGAAACGAACCTTTGACGTATCATTGCTGACTCTTCTCTTGGAGAACATCGGATCAATTCTTCTTCTGTTGACCTGCACGATCAATATCCCATTTGGTTGATCCATTCTGTATGGGTCACAATTCCCATAAATACATGTTTATTTTAGTCCACTCTCTTAATTAATTTGCTACATTCACTTATATTGACAATTTCATATTTTTCTTTGCAGGCTTCATTCGCTATTTCTATTTTTAGATATTTTTATCATTAGTATTAGAACTGAACAACCGTAGCCATCAAAGATGAAGAAGGGTTCTACCATATATATGTGTGTGTGTGTGTGTGTGTGTGTGTGTGTGTTTGTCTCTGTGTGTTTGTGTGTGCGTTTGTTCGTCAGTTAATGGGCTTGTTTGTTTCAGACCTACGACCATAACCTTTTGTCCGTAAAGTTGAACATTGGCATCAGTTATATACTCGACCCTTTTCTAAAAAATTGGAGAATCTACATGATTCTAGATGTTTTTCTCACTCTGTCTTACATGTTTTTTGAAGGGTTTTTTAGTTTGTTTTTTATGGATTATTTTACAAGACTTCAAAATTTTACGCTACTTTTGTTCAATTATTGAACTTGATGACCTTTTCACATTGTCTTCATAATTTTTGCATTACTATCCTTGATTTTTTTATCATCATTTTCTCTCATATTATTCTGTTATGTTTATTTTATATATTTTTGTATTTTATATTGATGATTTTATTTATTTATTATTGCAGTTGTTAATTTTACCCCTTTTTTCATTTTTACAGCACAGTTGTTTCTTTCTTCATTCTACATTCCTGCTAATTACGGGAATCTTAAAATTTTGTAACACTTTCGATTATTTCTTTTATTTATTATTCTAATTTGCTTGCCATTTGTAACATCAAATATGTTAAACTACAATTTACAATTAGGACCTCCTTCCCTACATTGTACCAAGAAGGCTTTTACTGTCACTTGCTTTTTACAAACACTAAAATATTTTAGTGTTGTTCGTGTATCTGTTGCATAGAGTACAAAGCACCATACGCCACCGATTTATATATATATATATATATACATATATATATATAGTAAATCTGATGACATCGAAAAGCATTTAATGCTATTAGCATCTGTATAAGTTGGCGTGACTATCACCCGGGTCAGTTTGTGCAGTGTTGACGGTCTAACAAGAAAAACGCATTATGATAGATTTTCTCTGTGACCTAAACGTGTACAATTTCCACTATTTATTACACATGCAACATGATATGTTTGCCATCATCGTCTATTGAATTTGTGTCAGTGCCTTATGCACCCGTGTATAAGTCGAATTTTGAAGACCAAATTTTTCGACAAAGAAACGAGTGTCAACCTTTACATGAGTAATAGCTGAAGTAATAGTAAGGTTGAAATCAAACATAATTAGGACCACTAGGAGCAAGCCTTTGCTTGATAATTAAAATATATTCAATGGATAGTAAAACAATGAATATATAAGATATATATCAATGGTTAATGAACAGACAGTTACTGCATTCAATGAATAACTTTAAGAACTTCAAATTTTTCATTCTTATATAATATAGTTTCACATTATTTTGTTATAATCAAATATGTTTTATTATTATGAAGTAGATTCCATCCGTCTGCACAAAGACCATTGATAGAGGTAAGTGCATTATTACTATCATTTGTTGTTCTATTGCAGTGTTGACATGTAGCACAATATCCTTTATGTTGGGTGAAAAATACAAGTTGGGTGCTGACCTATTCGTGGTAATCCTTCAAAAAACAGGATAAGCCTATACTCAAAGCATACCCTACATTAATGAATTTGTGGCCATAAATCAACGGTCGACATAACACAAGTATATAAGATATTTGACCTGAATGAAATTTTATAAATAAAGAGGAATATGCTTGGTTATAATTTCAGATAATGTTAACATCCGGTTATTGTTACAAAGATCAGTCAATCTAAAACAGTTTTAAATATTTGATGAGATTACAAATAAGCAGGTTCCTCTCTATATCCTTTACTTAACCCTAACACTACATTTGCAGTCGTTTTCGAAAAGAACTAAATTTACTTTTTGTATCCATATGTTATGGGAAAAAAACTGTCTTGAAACGTAAGAAAAGGCATTTATCTACAAGGTGGGGACGTTTTGGGAATAACTTATTTCGATCTAGTATATTTATTGAACTATCAATTTTGGTATTTTCTGTAATTTTGATCAATTGCGTTTTACTTCGTTTGTACGTATTTTGACTGAATTCTGTTCATCACATTGTTGCAGACAAAGTAACATCTTCATCTTAGTTGAATATATTCTTCCTTATTTTTCTATTATTATTACTACCATCCTCATCTTGGTTGTTTTTCATACAATTATTATTGTCTCACACTGGGATTGAACCTACAACCATCATATTATTTACAGTAATTTTGTCTGATGCTGTAACCACTACGCTATGGACACATAGCTATGGACACATGGTGTAGTGGTTGCAGAATCAGACAAAATTACTGCAAAGTAATCTGATGGTTCTAGGTTCAATCCCAGTGTGAAACAATAACAATAATAATACTACTAAGACGGGAGTGTGGTCAATATATCCCCATCGGTTAAATAAAGAGTTCGGTTCGTTACTTCCTCACACCTACCAGATGATTCCTGATGAAGGCTATGGAGTACAGCGGCCGAAACGTTGTACGAAAAACAACCAAGATGAGGATTATTTTCTTGCTGTGAAGCTGTTTTGATGCAAGCTACTACGTAGTCGTTTGGGCAAAAGAATTATAATTTATCAAGAAAGTATCATAATCTATTAAGTATGTTCAAAATAGACAAACAATTAGCATACATGATTCTGTGCAGTAGCCCCCTGGACAAACGCCTTTCCCATCTCGTCTGATGTCAATTGCTTTTGTTAATGAGAAGGCTCCGTCTTAAAGTGATTAGAGTGAGTGGATTCCCGAGTAATCCTAAAATAAGCATAACAGATAATGATTGGCCGTTGTTCTGTCTCCACAGACAATGGTACGTCTTCTCCAGGGCACTTGCTTGGGCTGAACGTGTGGGGATCCTGGGTCGCACAGTTGCTCGAATCCATCTCTCGTTCTTATTGATGTAGTGAAGAGGAAGGCAGAAAGTGATGGGTCTGGCATCATCTTTGCTACAGCAGCTGTACAAAATACGTCAAATTTGGCGTCGAACCACCTCATGCTTTGCCATCAGAGTTGTCCTTCTCCTAGACTGATTGTCCTCTGAAGACTAGAGAGTCAAATCTCTCCTTCTATTCTACCCATAGTTGAGAAGAGAAAATATAGATCCATGCCTTTAACTTGGGTGTTCGTGCAAAATGAATATTATCAGCCCTGACCAGAGTTTGAACTTGGGTCGTTGATTGTCCACACTGTTACCGCTACGTTAATCGAGAAGTTTTTTTATTGTTTTTTTTTTCTTTAAAGAGGGTCAGCATTTTAAATACTGCATCGTATGGTGACGTAGGGGTTAACACACGTCTGTGTGGACAAGGATAAAAATTGCCAAGCCGCTGTGACCAACGTGAAAGTACGTTTCTGTCCCTCCCTCAATAGTACAATACGAGATGCTGCCCCGAGGTCAGATTCCCCAGGACTATGTTCGCCTTCTTTATGCCGAGACTGACCCGAAAAAACATGACTGGTGACCATGTACCTCATCAGTTTTCAAACCCAAAGTCCAGGTAGGTGACTTTTATCTAAGGCAGAAATGTCGAGGGCCAACACTTTATCCTAGGCGGAGTGCAAAGATAATATATTCCGTGGCAGATCTGCTCATCCATACCTGAATAACCCCATCGTTTTAAAAGGGTACTATAGTAGTTATTCCGACCGATTGTAATATTGTTGGGTCAATACAAAATGAAGATTAATGCTAGAATTTTCAACCCTCTAGCTCCATTGGTGTGGTGTTTACGCATGACGTATTCATATAATACCAGCCAGTATCCAGCCAGAACCATTGAAAGCTGAAGGAAATTGTGTCGATTACGTTGACAATTTCAAACAAAGCAAAACAATAAAAGTTGTTACGTAACGATGATTATGACTGTCAAACGGTGATTCTTGTAAGTATTTATTAAGCTTACTTTTGTTTGACTCAAAGTCACACACACACACAAATATATATATATATGTATATATATATATATATATATATATATATATATGTATATATATATATATAGTATTGTGTCATCCACAGACAGCTGTTTCAATGTATTACATCTCTTCAGCGTGGCTATAGACTTTACGTTATCCCATCCAGCACCGCAAGGCAGAATTGAAACGTTCACTTCCGGACTACGGAACAGGACAGTCAGTGAGGCTGAATTTAAGCGATCTATCTATTTAAACAGAAATCCTTCATCCAGCAGAGTGCTCTATTCCTATGGAAGAGCATTGCATAGGCTTATGATGGATGAGTTACCTCACTTAAAGAGTGCTCGACCCCGAATAGAGGAGCATTAATCATATATATATATATATATATATATATATATATATATATATATATATATATATATATATATATATATAAAAATATAGTCTAGAATGTTTTACAACTTCAAACAATAAACGCTAAAAAACTTTTTCAATAGATTTTTTTGTGTCACTTCATATATATATATATATATATATATATATATATATATCATTGTGTCATCCACAGACAGCTGTTTTGTTGTATTACAACTCATCAGTTATATATATATATATATATATATATATATATATATATATATATATATATATATATATTTCACGACGTCAATCGTTGCACTTAGTGTGTCTGGAAAACATCTGCAAATCTGTTGATTTATGACATCGTTATAATTTTTTTTAATTCATGTCAATTATTTTAAAAAAACAGTGTGAGAATCTGAACCCTCTCTCTCTCTCTCTCTATATATATATATATAGTGAGGTCCCCGTAAGACAGTTCTTATGCTTTTTTTTTTCTCTGACGATAGTACAAATCGTAGAAGCATCGTCAATAGTCTTTGTCGTAATCCTGGTGATCCTCTATTCATCTATCGATTTTCAACAAAAACTTTCAATGCATAATAATCTGAATTCGGTTCCATTCAGTCTGACGCGCCGGGTGCAATATCAGATGAAAAGCCCATTTTGTTTGCCTTCCAAACAACTTTCTACAATAATTATTTGATTTGATTTCTTTTTTTTTCTTTTTTTTTTGGGGGGGGGGGTTGTCTTCAATATTCTTGTCTTTTTTTTCGGGGTGGGGGGGGAATGGTTGAATTATATTCTCGAATTCCGGCAATAGTTGCACCTGCTGCAGCAATCGGTATCCACATAATAATTAGAACTATATATTAATTTCATTTACTGGAACACTGAATCGAATCACCTCATCTGTTTCCCGCGGATCAATCGATAGATCGATCGGTCCTTCGCCAGAACAACAATTGTAATCATCGCTTTGATTTCCTTTGTCTCTACTTTTTATTGTAGCTAATTAAACGGCAGCACCAAATATTATTATTATTATTATTATTATTATTATTATTATTATTATTATTATTATTATTATTATTATTATTATTAACAATATTTGCACAGTATGCCTACCGGTTCTCAATCTGTGAGTTGAGTGTCAAGCCTTAGCAAAAGACAAAGAGTACTTTTCTCAGAACGTGAGATGTCCCAAGGAGGATTGATTTTTGTGAACTTGCAGTATTATTATTATTATTATTATTATTATTATTATTATTATTATTATTATTATTATTATTATCATTTTTATTATTATTATTAATATTATTTGGAATCTCACACCAGTTGCCTGGTGGTAACCGCTGGAGTTCGAGTGACAGCAAGTCTCCTCAAGTCTCCAGCCCTCCTCTCCTAGTACTCATAAGTCGCAGTAATTCTGCGATTTACAGTTTCACACCGGTTGCCCAGTGGTTATCGCTGAAGGCTGAGTGACAATAAGTCTCCTCAGGTCTTCAGCTAACGTCTCCTCTCTCTTTCGCATATCATGACAGAGCTACGATTCGTTGCAGTACTTATATCTCTAGCACCTTCCTCAGTATCCGTGCAGTTCCCAGCAGTGCTGTGGTCTGTACGGTCTCTATCCTTCCCCCAATCCCGATCTCCTCCAGTCTCTCCCTCAGCGTTTTGGGGACAGTTCCTAGTGCGCCCACTATGACCGGTACTACCCTGGTTTTCATGTTCCACATCTTCCTTAACTCTCATGCTAGGTCCTGGTATTTTTCCCGTTTTTCACCCTCCTTCTTTTTTACTCTATGGTCTGCAGGCACAGCAACGTCTAGTATTTGGCAGGCCTTCCTTTTTTTGTCTACTATTACTAAGTCCGGTCTTCTTGCCTGGATGAGGTGGTCAGTTTGGATGTTAAAGTCCCAGAGTAGTTTGTGGTTGTCATTCTCCAAAACCACCTCTGGCTTGTGCTGATACCACTTTTCCACATGGTTGAATCCCATTTGTTTGCGTAGTTCCCAGTGTATCATCGTTGCTACTCTATCGTGTCTATTCTTAAACTCCTTCTGGGCGAGTTGACTACATTCACTAGCTATGTGGTTTACTGTCTCATCTCTTTCACCGCACATGCGGCATTTGCTGTTTGTCTGTGTTCTGTCGATTTTATGTAGTTTGTCCTTATGCATTTGTTTTGGGCTGCCATGATGAGTGATTCCGTATTATTATTATTATTATTATTATTATTATTATTATTATTATTATTATTATAAGCCGTCAACCAAAAATGCCATAAAAACTGTCAACATAGGTTTTTCTTCAGTGTTCAAGTTGGTCTTGCTGGCTAGCTTGCTATGTATGTATCACACGTACACGTCATCCCTACGTAATTAAGGAATGATGATTCAAACATTCACTTCTTATGTCTAGAAAAAAAAATTATGATGTTCTTTAAATCCCAACCCCAAGTAGGTTTTTAGTGGGGTGGTCAATTTGCAATGATATCACTGCCCAACAAAATAAGAGAGAAATAGCTTATTCATTGATAACCCTCCAACCCATCTAATATCCATTGATATCATCAGATTTTGTTGCTTTCCAATTGGCTACCTTTCGGAAAGTGTCTTTTGAATTGAATTTATCTTATCTCGTCTATATCTAGAGATTCTTTTTTAATTTCATTGAACCATTCTGAAGATTTATTAGTGTAATTACACTACTAAAGTATTCCTTTTTTATTTTCTCTTTCATCCCATTTTATTTCATATAATCCTATTAGAGAACCACCAGATATTTATATTGGTTAATGCTCAAATGGCTTTGTTGTCCAGTAAGTCTATTCATTCCACCGCGATGAATATTCCCCAGTGCATTACCAATAGCATGCATTTCTCTGTTCCAAGTTTCATTCCAATGTCATCGATGTAGTTTTATAAGATTTTTCACCGGGAATCATTGTTGATCAGATGACAGCAAGTCTCCTCAATATTCCAGGACCTCTTTAAGAATTTCCACTGATCCCAACACAACTGTCGTCAGAATAGTTCCGATTCTTCATCCAATATCCAACTTTTTCATAAGGCTCTGCGGGGCATTTCTAAATGCACCAATTATGATCCATACATTTCACCATTGTTCTACTTCTCTAGCCAGGACATGATACGGGAGTACCTTGCATAGTGAAGCTTCGATTAGTGCATGATTTAATGTTGTAATATTAGCGTAATACTGCAGAAAGTAATGTAACTTGGTATGAGCTGAAAAATGCATTACGCTATAAGATCTTACTTACGTAGTTTTAAACAGTCCAAAAAAGGTATGCCTATATATTTTCAGCTTTTCATTTTCAATTTTCTTTGGACAGCTTGAATAGCGACAACTACGGTCTGAGAATTTTTTTTATCGTTTTTAAGATTTAGAACTGATCTTCTTGAGGTTCATGAAATTTACTATTTTGTGGTTATTATGGTTTATATATATATATATATATATATATATATATCGGCAGTTTGCATTGTCAAATCATTCTCATTTGCTCAATTCTCAGTGGATTACTGTTCCTATCCATACGTGTCTTTTTTGTAATCCTTCTGAACTGGTATGCTGTATTCACTTAGGATTGATGATTACTTGATGGTTTTATTTTTCCAAACTTTTTAGCACATATCATCTTTTCTACTCTGTTCATTCCTTCTATCTTTCTTTTTTTTTTCTCAATTTTTTCTTTTTCTCACTTTCTTTCCTTTTTCCTTCTTTTTCTTGTATTTCATTTCACTCCTTTTTCCTGCTCTCTTTCTATTTTTCTTCTCTCATTCATTCCTTTCTTTCTTCTCTCTCTCTCTTACATTCTTTTCCTCTTTCTCTTCAGCTTTTTCTCGCTCGATATTCCCTTCATTTCATATTTCTTTCTTTCTTCCCGTTACTCTTTTCTATTTCTTTCTTTTCCATTTTATACTCTCTCTCTTTCATACATTTTCTCTGCCTTTCTTCTATTTTTTCTTTCTTTTCTCATTTCTACTCTTCTTTACGATTTTTTTCTTTTTTCCCCTCTCTTTTCTTATCTCTCTTTATTTCATTCTTTGTTTCTTTATTCTTTTTTTGTTCCTCAATTCTCTATAATTCTTCTTACCTGTAGTTTTATATCTCCTCTTCTTTCTTCCATTCATTCTTTCTAATATTCATTCTCTTTCTTCACTTTTCTTCATTTCATCATTCCTTTTTTTTTTCCTCTCATTGTATCTGTTTTCATTCCCGGCTTCTCTCTTTTTTCTCTAAGCCTCTTTCTCCTTTTCTGTATTCAATCATTTTTCTCTATACATATGTATAAGTCGTACCATTTACTCCTTTGAAGCCCTCTCCTGCTATGGTATATCTCAATCCCAACTCCTGCCTACGTCATACTTATATCATCTGTCATCTTGGTCTTCTTCTCCTTCTTCTCCGCTTGCCCTACTTCCGTTTCATTGACGTCATCCGATTTCCCAGCCTCGTTTTCATCCCAACCAAGCGTCGTGTTCTCTGCCAATTCACTCAGCTTCTCCGACAGTGTTGCCGATTCAGCGCTTTCCTTGCTAGTTTTTACGCGATTCTAATATAAACACTAATGCATTGAGAGTATTAAAGTTACCTGCTGTTGTTCCACTTAAAATAATGTACAATATCATTAGAAAAATCATTGTATTTTGATAAAATAGAAGACTCGGGAGCAAAAAGAAACATACATCCATTTCAGCAGGATATATCAACACCTCATATCTTGATTATTTCAAATTTGATGTTCATTGTAATTTCTTTTAGATATTAATATGTTTCGAAAGGCAACCAACATTGAATGATAAAAAGGTATTTAGGTAAACAGATTTCTATTGAAAAGAAATTTTGACCTACTGGTACTGCCAAGACAGGTAGGTCTCAAATCAACATGTTTTTAAAATTTGGTACTTGAAAGTACTGTTAGTATATTATGAGTTAAGGAAATACTGGTAGTCTACGGTGGCAAGCGCTAGATATTGGCTTAAAGAAAAAAAAGTTGCCTGTGTCATTTTTTCTGCATAAAAATATATTTATTTCCTTTTTGGGGGGATTTCATTAAGTGAAAAGATCAAAGGGAGGAAATTGATACTATAGATTTAATAAAAACTATCATTTGTTTATCAAATAAGAAAGCCTTTATTGGCTTCTCTGTATACAATTTACATTGAAATATGCAGTAATTTAAGTGACAAAAATGTATTCAACTTATTGGCACATTACAAGCTTATCTGTACATTTATTTATTTATTCCAAGATTCTTTATTACTCAGTTAATAATCCCCCAAAATGCTTAACTATTTTCTTCCATCCCTGAAAACTCCAAATTATATAATCTGACTTATGAAACATTATCCTTATTTTGTAAAACCATTTAATATCTCGAAGGTTTCCATAATGTCTCTACTTGCTCTCTTCTCAAACAAAAATTTGGAAGGTACAAGAGAAGTACTTGCTTCTTTTTGGCAAAATGACCTTCTGAATGCGTCCTGCTCAGTAAAAGAGTTCAGTCTGTATCCATCTATTTCAATGTCTCGAGAAGCGAGAATTGATATCTCTAGAAACTTTGCTGTGTATGCTTTAACAGACGCTCCTCAACGGGGTTACTCAGTTTGAAGAGGAAAACAACATTGAATGACTCTATGTACTATTTGACACCTGCAGTAACAATTACTGTTCTTATTATTCTTCGAATCCCATGCAGGGCATTTTGGAAGCAATACGTTTTCATCCAGGTCTGTCATCTCCTATTTCTAAGGCCCAGATTTGGCTCCCTGTGACCTCTGGCTTTTTCAAAGCGTTCTCTCTCTCTCTCTCTCTCTCTCTCTCTCTCTCTCTCTCTCTCTCTCTCTCTCTCTCTCTCTCTCTCTCTCTCTCTCTCTCTCTCTCTCTCTCTCTCTCTCTCTCTCTCTCTCTCTCTCTCTCTCTCTCTCTCTCTCTCTCTCTCTCTCTCTCTCTCTCTCTCTCTCTCTCTCTCTCTCTCTCTCTCTCTCTCTCTCTGGAAAAGTGGTAGGGATACTATGAAGCGGTTACTGCGTTATTATTGGACCGATTGTGTATATATATATATATACTTAAAGGTTATACATCCAAAATTGGTGGAAGATAATTATCTAAATCATCGGTTGAATATGTTGGTAGGGAATCGACTCGTAGAAGTTTTTTCTGTGTAATTAGTATTCTTAGAGATGATATCATAAGTTGGTTTGCGTACAGTCTGAAATTAAAACCAACACAACGGATTTGATATTCACATGGGTGAACATAAATAGAAATGACACGAAAGACGTGTCATGTCAATTGTTATACTTACTGATCACTCTTCGATAAAAACGTTTTTTGGGTAACCTACGTAAGTAAACCCTGTTTCAAAAAATGATTGTTTAGCATAAAATAATATCAATATACACTACACATAAAACCGTATATAAATTAACTAACCACATGTATGGCAAAAGCTATATGATTAAGGGAGGTGGTGTTTTATCAACAATGCTAGGTGCCATGTTAATAGTACTGTTTTGTTTTTAAAATCCCTGCAACAGTCACATGATAAACAACTTATAGCAAGAAACAGTTCATACATTGCACCATACTAACAAAAAATACGTGAAACAGGGAGAAAATGCCGTTGAAAATTACATAAATTTCATTGACAGATATTTGGAAATAGGTGACTGAAGAGATACAAAAAATCTTTTGACAAAGTTTACCGATGTTTTGTTTTTAAAGCTGTAAAGCTTTCTAGAGTATATATATATATATATATATATATATATATATATATATATATATATATATATATATATTGTTTACGGTTTTCGTCCGATGGAATAGTTTTCTTATTTTGAGGGTCTGTTTTCTCTTCTTTTCTCCTGTGAGTTGGCTGGCCCTTTGTTCACATAAGGTCTTAATTGGACTGCGCTTTTTATACAATGGATGTATTTGGATACAGTTGTAAGGTCCAATCATATTGGTAGAGATATAGGAGTGTTTTTAGATTTGCCCTGTCACCTTGGTAGTGGGGAAAGTGTTTTTTTTTTTAGCTTTATGTTTCGAGTCTGTCAGGGAATTTTCGAATGAGTTAAGGTAATATCAATGGTATTGATTTTTTTTGTATAAATCCTTTTCCTCCATTTTTTCTTAGTTCTTATTGTTATTGCAATTATTATTATTACTATTATTGTCATCACTACTACTACGATATCATTATTATTACTGTTATTATTATAGTGGTTATTATTATTATTATTATCATTATTAAGATTATTATAATTATTATTGATTATATCGATCTGTGGTAGACTTCATGTGCAATTTGCACCGAGGACTTCTTCAATATTGAAGCATAAAATGTGAGTGTTTTTTTTCAAATTTCAGGCTTATTAGTGCTGAGGGACAGTCACCGTCGGTGTTTATTTATGTGGTTTTTGAGGGGGTTGTGCTTTGGTATTATTTAGTTATTAAACTGGTTTTGTTTCGCAGATTGTGTTTTTCTGTTTGTTTTGTGTATGTTTAGGTTCGTTTTTTCATTATGCCTGGTTAGTTTGCTTTCACTTGTCAGAGTTGTAATCTAGTGGGATATAACTTAATTGAAAATTATTTTCATGCAGAAATTTAGAAAATTATTCCGATCTTTTCTATAAGAGAAGATTTGGATTGTGGAAGGTTATGATAGCTAATTTTTCTTCTTGGCAAAATGCACATCTTTTTGAAATGCTGTTGTAAACTGGTGCATATTTTGTGCTTTGTTCTCTTTCTTTTAAGTTCATGTATTATTTTTGATAGTGCTGTACTGTTTTTGTAATTTGAGTTCGTAAATAACTGTTTGTGTTGGGAACCCTTCTGTTCAAATGTTTCTTCTGATATTGCTACGTTTGTTTTTCTATGCTACCTCTGGATTTGGTGGTGGTTTGGTATATGATGCTGGGTCGGAGGCAACTTCCTTTGAATGGACATGTGGATTTTTGGCTGCAGCTGCATATGGCTACTCTTGGTGTTTGCTTGTTGTTTGCGATTGTTTTTTATGATTTGTGATCTATTTTTTCTGCAACTGCTGCAAACCTTATCTTTAGATTGCGTAGTTTGTTCGTCGGAAGTGTTTATCGATCAGACTCAAGAATACTTTGGCTATATTTGTTTTGATAGTTTTGTTATGTGGTGGAATGAACCATATGATGTTTCTTTTCCTATGTTGTGGCAATAATATTTTTTTTTAGAATACAGAAAAAATAAAAAAAATAAACTGACATAAAATACCGATATTATCCAATGTAACACACACGTATATATATATATATATATATATATATATATATATATATATATATATATATATATATATATATATATACTCATAAGAGCAACAGGATTATTTACAGTGGGGGCAAAAAGAAATAATATCCGGTACATTCCAAAAAGTTAATTTTTACAACATCATAGAGATTTAAAATTGACAGAATTTGGACCAAAGATTTTTGATTTTTGTACATATTTACTCAATGTCCAATGTCTTTCAACTTTAGTTTTATTTTTGTATTTTTTAATCTTCCATCCAAAGATCCTGTAAGTCAATTATAGTTTAATGAAACCGATATAAAGAGGAAGTAAATAGAAATCTATATAAAAAGAATATATATATATATATATATATATATATATATATATATATATATATATATATATGTTGCAGTGCTTCCAACTAAAAATGGATAGTTGGTGATGATTAAAAAAAAACATCCGAAGTCGAAATTAGAAGAGAAGTGCCGGCAACCACATCAATCAACACTGGAGCGCTTATATAAGTGTTTTTTATGGATACAATAAGTCGATATGTGTAGGTATTGTTTCATATGGTTATGCAAACCCATATCTTTAAGAAAGCATAAATAATATATTAGACATATTGAGATAATATATGAAATAAATATGAAATAGGCGATAATTTTATATTTGATATGACTACTATGACTCAGACTTTTTAATCATTAATTATCTACTCTTTGGATTTACTACGAGGAGTACCAATTCGATTTCAATGGGGATCAAGTGACAGCAGGCTTCCCCCTTATGCCAACACTTTTGTCAGTATTTTTGCTGAGTTCAGTAATACAATCAATTGAATGATTACAATCGTTCTTTGGGTTTCAAATTCATTTGTCAAACTCTACAAATAAATTAACAACAACAACAACAATCCTTGCATAAATTAAGGATGTAAACCGATTTGTGAAATTTACATTCCCTTAACGTTATTCTAACTCACGACCAACTGATTACCAAGAGGCTTTGCTAAACTGACAGATTTTAGAATTTGCTGAAAATTTATCATGCATTCACGAGTGCTTTTTTTCATTCCAATAAATGAATACATTTATACAAAAATAATGTCTTTATAATTTTTCATTCAATCGCATCAGAGATAAAAACAGTAAGATCAAAATTGAGGACACAGAACTGGAGAAAGTAGATCACTACATCTACCTAGGACAACGAATCTCCACGAGACCCTCAAAAGAATAAGAAATCATTCAAAGAATCACGCTAAGATGGCAAGCCTTTGGCAGAGCTGGCTCAACCTTCAAAATAAGAAGATTACATTAATCCTAATTTGAAGGGTGCATAACCAATGCGTCCTCCCAATAGTCAATTATGGAGTTGAATCATTGAACCTAACCAAGAGACAGATCTGCAAATTGAGAATCATGCAACGTGCACATGAAAAAATTATGCTGGGCCTCACATGGAGAGACCACAAGACAGCACAGTACATCCGAGAAAAGACAAGAGTCAGGGACATCATAGAATCCATTAAAAATCTCAAATGGCGGTGGGCTGGCCATGTTGCAATAATGGTGGACAACCGATGGACATTGTGACTGTTGACATCGATCCTCTGAGATCACGTGCGCAACAGAAGCCGGAAGAATACTAGTATGAGAGACGAGGTAGACAAATTCAGAAAGTACTGGCTCCGCGACACCCATGATAGAGAAGTGTGGCGAATCCTGGAGAAGGTCTATTTGTGACGACGGACGTTGAAAGACTGGTGACGAAGATGATGATGATTTACAATAAAAAGTTGCAGTAATCATCTTCAGTCGTAGAATTAGGAGTAGAGTTGGACCCAGCAACTAACCTGGTTATATTTGTACTCGTTGACTTTTGCCACTAGTTGTCTCCGTTGGTTTTCAATAGAGATCAAATGACAGCATGTTCTTCCATTATTCATTCTCTCTTCAGACACTTGAAGAATTCCCAGTCCAGGTCATTGTGAGTGCAACGATCAGGCAAGGTCACTGCATGGCGTTACTTGACAATCATACAAAGAGGACCTTACTGCGCATGCCTCTTCAATTGTTTTGTTCAATCGGCAACGAAACACGAGTGAGCTTGCATGATCATCGCATTTATAATGACTAGGCCTTTCCATTCTTTATTTTCTTTGAGAGGAGGATCCTAAAACACCATCCTCCAGGACTTTTGTCGTCAACAGATTTGGTTATCTGTGACTTTTTGCTTTCTTCAAACAGATTTCTGACTGTGGACGAAATTAAGGAGAACTCGAACACGCAGCTGATAGCGATCGCAGAAGACTGTTTTGAAAAGTACTATCTTCTCAGATTGACATTATATGAGATTTTTTTTTTCAAATCAAAAACTTAGAGTTAGAAACATTCAGTCCAATTTAATAAATCAACATTAGAGATTCCCCATGGCATATATCTCAAAGGAAACAGATATATTCCGTGTTTTTTGGGGTTTTTTTTATGCTATTGCCAACGTTTAAAACAACGTTTTTAGACGGTCAGTACTCAGAAAAATCAGCTATTAGTTTTACAGAATTCAATAAAAACGCGATGGAGACACGTGTAGCCCTTGCAACCGCAATTTAAATAACGCAGTAATTGAAGGATAAACATCTACTGATGCCCCAGTCTGGACACATCTACAGTGATGTTCCTGGGATCCTCGGGTTTTCCGGGTCTTCCAACTTCAAACTCCCTCTTCCAGGTGACCTCACCGGGATTGATCGACGATAAGAGTACTCTTCCTAATAGCATTCAAAATGCTGTAATTCGAAAAGTTATGGGCAAAACCAGCAAATAACATAATCTGTCTGCAGTAACACCGTAAAAGTAGCAATAAATTCCTGCATCTTCGGCAATAAATTTACACGACCGCTGCTTATACCATTTGAGCGATTTTAAAAATACTTCTCTCTGATTGGTTGCCAAGTTACACTAAGTCTGCGCAGATGGTTCTACTGAGCTTAACTTTGGCATTAAGCCATGATAGTTCGGCAGCAGCAGAATATCACACTCACTATCAATTATCTACGAGATAAACTTGCTAACCATCGTTCTACAGCCGATAACTTTTTTAATTCAATTCATAAAGTATTATCGATTGATATCAGTATAATATCCTCATTTTACCAGTATATTATTATTATTATTATTATTATTATTATTATTATTATTTAGGAATCTCACACCAGTTGCCTGGTGGTAACCGCTGGAGTTTGAGTGACAGCAAGTCTCCTCAAGTCTCCAGCCCTCCTCTCCTAGTACTAGCAGGTCGCAGTAATTCTGCGATTTACAGTTTCACACCGGTTGCCCAGTGGTTATCGCTGAGGGCTGAGTGACAATAAGTCTCCTCAGGTCTTCAGCTACCGTCTCCTCCCTCTTTCGCATATCATGACAGAGTTACAATTCGTTGCAGTACTTATATCTCTAGCACCTTCCTCAGTACCCGTGCAGTTCCCAGTAGTGCTGTGGTCTGTACGGTCTCTATCCTCCCCCTAATCCCGATCTCCTCCAGTCTCTCCCTCAGCGTTCTGGGGACAGTTCCTAGTGCTCCCACTATGACTGGTACTACCCTAGTTTTCATGTTCCACATTTTCTTTAACTCCCTTGCTAGGTCCTGGTATTTTTCCCTTTTTTCACCCTCCTTCTTTTTTACTCTATGGTCTGCTGGCACAGCCACGTCTACTATTTGGCAGGCCTTCTTTTTTTTGTCTACTATTACTAAGTCCGGCCTTCTTGCCTGGATGAGGTGGTCAGTTTGGATGTCAAAATCCCACAGTAGTTTGTGGTTGTCATTCTCCAAAACTGCCTCTGGCTTGTGCTGATACCACTTTTCCCCATGGTTGAATCCCATTTGTTTACTTAGTTCCCAGTGTATCATCGTTGCTACTCTATCGTGTCTATGCTTATACTCCTTCTGGGCGAGTTGACTACATTCACTAGTTATGTGGTTTACTGTCTCATCTCTTTCACCGCACATGCGGCATTTGCTGTTTGCCTGTGTTCTGTCGATTTTAGCTTTTATGTAGTTTGTCCTTATGCTTTTGTTTTGGGCTGCCATGATGAGCGATTCTGTTTCTCTCTTAAGGTTTCCCTTTCGTAACCACGTCCATGATTTCTCGTCTGCTATATCTTTTATCTGTCTTTTAAACTCGCCGTACAATTTTTTCCCTTCCCACTTTTCTTTTCTAGTTTGCTGTACCGTTCCATTGCTTTCTACTTTGTTTGTTGCACTATCCCTCGCGCTCTTTATGATTTCTTCACTATTTGTTTGCACATATTTATCTAGGACTACTCTAGCTCTCTGGACACAATCTTCTATGCTGATGAGCCCCCTACCACCTTCTTTTCTCTTAACGTATAGTCTATCTGTATCATCCCTAGGGTGTAATGCTTTATGCATCGTCATAAGTTTCCTTGTTCGCCTATCCATTGATTGGAGCTCTTCCTTTGTCCATCCTAAGAATGGTCCTGTATACCTAACTACTGACACAGCCCAGGTGTTCATTCCTTTTATTAGATTTCTGCTATTTAATTTGGTTTCTAATATTTTCCTTATCCTTCTAAGGTATTCCCTCTTAATTTTCTCCTTCATCTCTTCCCGTTTTATCGTGTCACATTCAAGGACACCTAGGTACTTGTATCGGTCTTGTGCAGTCAATGCCCTAATCTTGTTGTTGTCCGGAAGTTCAATTCCCTCAGTCATTGAAAGCCTTCCTTTATGCATCACCATTATTGCGCATTTTTCTATCCCAAACTCCATTCCTATGTCCTCACTATATTCCCTTACTTCGTTGAACAGAGTCTCAAGCTCTCCCCTGTTTTTCGCGAACAATTTGATATCGTCCATGTACATTAAGTGGTTGACCTTTCCTTTTGTTTTAGAGAAGTGGTATCCTTTGCTGTTTTTCAGGATTCTGTTAAGCGGTATCATTGTTAGAACAAATAACAGTGGGGACAACGAGTCCCCTTGGAAGATCCCCCTTTTTATCCCTACCTCGGCTAGTTTGTCCCCTGCAGCTGTCAAATCTACTTTCCAGTCTTCCATTGAATTACCAATGAATTTAACCACCGGTTCGCTAATTTTGAACATTCTAAGGCATTCGAGTATCCAGCTATGTGGGATCATATCGTATGCCTTTCTGTAATCTATCCATCCCATTGCGATATTCTTTCTCCTTTTCCTTACTTCTTTTAAGATCATCTGGTCTATGTAGAGTAAATCGTTTGCCCCTTTGGTTCCTATCCTACATCCTTTCTGTTCTTCTGGTAGTAGCCCCCTTCTATCCATTGACATATATATTCTCTCTGCTATTTGCCCGGTCAGGATTTTCCACATAAGTGGTAGGCAAGTGATTGGTCTATAGTTGCTTGCTATGTTCCCCTTTCCCGGGTCTTTTTGGATGAGGGTGGTTCTGCCTTTAGTCATCCATTCTGGTGCTTTGCCTTCATTCAGACAATTTTGGAGTAGGTGAGTGAGTCTGCCGTGTAACGTGGTAAATTTTTTGAACCAATACCCATGGATCCCGTCGGGACCCGGTGCTTTCCAGTTGGCTACTTTCCTAAGAGTATGTTTCAATGTGGTTTCATTCAGTACTATTGGTTCTCCCTTGTCTATATCTCCTAGTTCTTTTCTCATGTTTCCTAACCATTGCGGTGTTACGTTATGTCTTTTTGGGTGCCCCCATATGCTTTCCCAATAGTTCTTGGCCTCTGTGGCATCTGGTTTCATGTCCTGCCTTCTTTCCCCATTTAAATCTCGATAAAACTTTTTCTCATTGTTTTGGAATGTGCGGTTTTGTGTGTATTGGGCCGTTCTTAGTCTGTATCTTTTTAGTCTTGCCTCTTTGGCTAGTCTTTTCTGGTGTAACTCTTCGACTACAGTGGCGATGCCTTTTTGCGTTACCTTGTATTTGTTATAAAGTCTTACTCGTGGTCTGTCTGTGTGTGGTGTATTTCTAAGCAGTACTTCATCTCTCTGTAGTTGGGAGATCTGCCTTTGTAACCTTCTCTCCCAGTTGGGTTTCCCTTCCCTATTATTGCTCGGGCTCCTATCTTGTGTTGTAAAGCTTTGTGCTACCATTTTCGCCCCTGCGTAAATTAGGTTGTTAAGTTCTAGGAGGGTGTTTGTTTCTATGTGCTGTAAGAGGCAGTTGACCTGCTCGGTCACTTCTCCGACTTTCTTTCTGTCTTTGTCTCTTAGGGAGGGGAGTGTTGTTTTCTCTCCTCGCATGATCTCTTTCAAAGCTTGTATTTTGGTGTTCTCTTCTTCCGTTGGTGCCTCGTCGTCACCCTCTGATACATAGCTTACTGTGGGGGTCTCATGGGGAGTTATTCTAGTTTTGTTATTGGTACTAATTGTGCTGGGGGGGCATTCTTCAGATGTGTCACCTGAACCTCTCTCTACATTAATGCGAATCTCTAGTAGTTCAGTCTCAGACAGCCATTTCTTCTTTTGAATTTGCTTTACTTGGTCAGCAAGGCGTTGGTTCGATACTTCCACATCAGATTTTTCCCTCCATATTTGGAGCATACGCTCCCTATAAGATCGCACTGAAGGCTTGCTTTTAAAGTAACAATACATAACTAGCCTATTCTCCTCCCTTGTCCATCTCTTTCTCTTGTTTTTTATAGCAGTCACTCCGAGAGGACCGCGCCTTCCCTGGGTGTCGTTAGAGGTATATGAGTCTTGGCCAACAGTAGCTATGTGACGACTGTGTCCCTCCTGAAGGCCATTAAGGGTACACGAGCCGGAGTTTTGGCCAGCAGTCACAGGATGACGACCGGGTCCCTCCTGGTGGCTAACAAGGGAACACCTGCCGGTTACGACACACAAATCTTGAATTTGTGCCCCGTTTTTTGCGGTATAATGGTTTGGTTGTACTGTCATGATAGGGGTTTTTTGATTATTATTATTATTATTTGCAATCTCACACCAGTTGCCTGGTGGTTACCGCTGGAGTTTGAGTGACAGCAAGTCTCCTCAAGTCTCCAGCCCTTCTCTCCTAGTTCTCATAGGCCACAGTAATACTGCAGTTTACAGTTTCACACCGGTTGCCCAGTGGTCATTGCTGAAGGCTGAGTGACAATAAGTCTCCTTAGGTCTTCAGCTAACATCTCTTCTCTCCTTCGCCTATCATGCCAGTGCTGTGGTTCACATTCCCGCTTTCATTTCCCTTCCTTTGTTAGGTCTCTGTCAACAATTAGTGTTGCAGTCTTTATATTTCTAGCGCTTTCCTCAGTATCCGCGCAGTTCCTAGCAGTGCTGTGGTCTGTACAGTGTCAATCCTTCCCTCTATCCTGATCTCCTCCAGTCTCGCCTTCAGTGTCTTTGGGACGGTTCCTAGTGCACCAACTATGACTGGCACTACCCTAGCTTTCATGTTCCACATACTATTATTATTATTATTATTATTATTATTATTATTATTATTATTATTAATGATAATAAAGCCTAACTTGGTGTTGTTGGTTTAATAATGTTGATGATCAATTCATCACCATTCAAGTAGTGGACTTCTGAGAAGTTATGGCTATTTTGCAATAAGCATGTAAAAGACGAACACACGATCAGAAAAGAAAATGCAGAGCTGAAGAAATTAAACCACTACATCTACGTGAGACAGCAAGTCTCCTTGAAAAAAAAAGAATCAAGTGTTGACTCATAAAAGGTAGGCAAACTTTCGGTACAAACAGTTGAACCTTTAAGAACAAAAAAAAACAGTAATCTGCAAAATAAGGGTATACAACCAATACATCCTCCAGATAGTCACCCATGTAGCTGGAGCATGCGACCTAACAAATAGAGATCCACAAGCTGAGAACCATGCAGCGCGCACAAGAGAGATCACCAGGCAGCACAGTTAAGTAGAGAAAAGATATAAATCTCGCAGAGAGGTCGCCGGCAAAATATGAGATGGCATGATGAATTGACAAGTTCAGAAAGTATTAGCCCCACGACGCCCACGATAGAGAGGTCTGGCAAATTAGAGGGATTATCTACTTTTAATGACGGACGTTGAAAGGCTACAGCTGATTATGATGTTGAAATAAGTCTTACTGCACTAGTTCGGCCGTCCCCAAAGTGGGAGCTATTGCCCCTTGTGGGCGCTACTGCCCTCTGTGGGTGCAATAAGACATGAGGAGTGACGTTAGGGGGTATTGGAAAACAAGAAAAACAGTGTCATCGGGCCTGTCCTTCACATTTATCATCATTTTATCAATTAATCAGGTACGTATAAATACATTTGAGCATTTATATTTTTAGTTTTGAATCAAATACTTAGATGTTTATATGCGTCCCCACATCTCTATTACACGCTTTTTGGTCGGTCAGTTGGTGTGGCTCTCTTTCGTTAAATGACAGAAATAGGAAAGAATGAAGAGATATGAGGACATTAAAGATGTGATGTCATTATGATTTGATAATAGAATGTACGAGTTTGGCATTTTTGTATTAAAAAATAGGCATTTACGATTTATATTGAAAATGATGAGCTTGGAATATTCCCATATTGCAATATTTTACAAGTATGCAAAGAAGGCTTTCATTTTACAAATATGCAAAGAAAGACTACTTGCCCATTTTCTTCTTCTTCTTCTTACTATAACTGCCATCAATGATGGTGAACGCATTGTTAAAGTCACGGTTTGGAAAGAAAATGGTTCAATTTTCAATGTATACACTACCGAATAAACAAAGATGCTGATGAAATATATGATCCAAAAGAGGGTGACAGTCCAAAAAAAGTTTTAGAAACACTGCTCTCGTCTCTCAGCTGAAGAAGCCCAAGCATTCTGAAGTCGAATTAAGTTAGATTTTCCTCATCGTTAACGTCTGTCTACGCAAGATATTGAATCGTTGTTCATTTGAACAAGAAACGGAAACGAAGTACATGCGTAATGACGGAGAGTCGAATCATTATTGTTACCCTCTGGATATAACTGATCAGTCTCTTCCTTGCATCGTCTCCCATTGCCATGCTGGGCCCCGTTCCATCATTAGGCAGACATAATAAGTCGTTGCTGCTACCGGAAACGCTCCCAAACCTTTTGCATTCCCACCAGGCTCTTTTCGACATTTGACTTCCGGTCATCTGTAATTGGAATACTTCCGGGAATCTCTTACTGAAGATGATGACGCTCCAGGCGTTAGAGGGGGGTGCGGTAGTGGGTTGATAGGGAAGGAAAAGGCCGCTGTGGATGGTGTCGGGCAAGAGAGTCGGGAGTTTGTGGTTTTCGGCCTCGATCCTTTTATACGAAAACGAAGAGGAATATGAGGAGTCTTGAATAGGTTTCTTCTGATTAGAGAATAGAGGTGCCTCAGAAAATATGCAAGACGTAAAGAGGTTGGAAAATGTGAGGCTTGATTGGTCGCTAGACGGATCAGTAAGGAGATGGCTCGGTGTTCTGGGGGTGAAGATGAGGGTTTCAAGTACCGAGTGGAGAAGCTGATAAATGGGAAAGATGGAAGGTGTCCTCCGAAAGAGAAAAAGAGAGAAAAAAGGGAGATAGAAAGGGACTAAGTAAGGAAATACTAGTACTTATGATGGGGGAGAAAGGAAGAAAGGAAGTGACCAGCATCAAAAGATACGTGCAAGTGTGTGAGAGAGGGGAACTGAGGGAGGGGGGAGAGAGTGGAACAAAGAAAGTAGGAGATAGTCACTTATCAGAGTAAAGAAAGAATGTTTAGGTGAAGGTATAGAGAGAGAGAAAAGGGAAGAAAAAAAGGGACATATATGAGAAAAAGAAAAATACGCATTGAATGAATAAAGAAAGGAAAAAGAAGAAAAAGGAAGAAAAGGTTGTGCTTAAAAAGAAGCAGGGATAGAAAGGTAAATATAGAATGAATGTGTCGAAGTTGAGATATTACAAAACGATAGAGATGAGAAAATGAATCAAAAGAAAGAAGATTGAAAGAAAGAGAGAAAGAAATTAGGAAAGTAAAGGGATTGATATCAGGGGAAAGAAATGAAAATACAAGCAAAGCAAGAGAAAGAAAAAATGAAAGAAACACATAAACAAAAGGAAAAATGGGGGGGAAAAAGGAAAAAAGGACAGATTTCAAAAGAAAGGAAGAAAAATACTCATGAGGGGGGAAAAGAAGAAAGAAAGGAAAATACACGTGGGAAGAAAGAAAGAAAGAAAGAAAAAAGAAAGAAAGAATGAAAGAAAAAAAGAAAGAAAGAAAGAAAGAAAGAAAGAAAGAAAGAAAGAAAGGCAGAGATATCAAAAGAAAGGAAAAATCACATTAAATGAAGAATGGAACAAGAAACAGAAAAGAAATAGATATCGAAAGAAAGAAAAAGCAAGCGAAGGAAAGAAAGAAAAAAGAAAGGGGCTGATTTCAAGAGAAAGAAACCAAATACGCATGGAGGGAGGGAGGGAAAGAAAGAAAAATGGGACTGAAATCAAATGAAAGAAAGGAAAATACGTGTGAGAGGGAAAGGGAAAGAAAAAAGAAAGAGAGAAAGAAACAGAAATCAAAAGGAAAGAGAAATCATATGGAAACGAAAAAGAAAGAAAGGAAAAGGAAGGAAGGGACAGATATCAAGAGAGAGAAAGAAAAATACAAGTGAATAATGAGAAAGAAAAAAGGAAGGAAGTGATTTTGAAAGAAAGGAAAGAAATAGGTAAGATGGAGAAGAGGAAAAAGAAAGGGACTAATATCAGAAGGAAGAAAGGAAAATACGTGTGAATGGAAAGAAGAACGAAAGAGATAAATGGACTGATATCAAGAGAAAAAAAAGGAAAAGATATGTGATAGAGAAAGAAGAATTAGAGAAAGTAAGATAGACAACAATGTTAGATTAATGAAGGAAGAGAAAAGAAAAAAGAAAGAAAGAATGAGAGAGAGAGAAAAAAGTTTCGTACAAGAACGAAGGGATGGACGGGAAATAGCAAAGACTCATTCAAATGAATAAACGAAGAGAGAGGTTGTTGGGTCAAAGGTCAAATAGGTCAGATGGTCTAGAAGTAAAAATAGATCTCCAAGCCCCATTGGAAAACTATAAATTTGGGTAATAGTCATGTCCAAAAATGATTATCGGCTCTTCAAAAATCAATGAAATACATTCTTGTGTAAAATTATTTCTACCATTCTTATGGTTTAATTTAAGTATTGTGATTCCTAATTAGTTGAATGACAATCTTTATTTCTGATTACAAACACTAGATAGTCCATTTAAGTTTATCTGTAGAATGAGCCACGAACTTCTGATAAAGAAGGGTGTATCTGTTGATAAAAGCATGTAACATATTAATTTTCTCGTTATAATCATTGTATGATTCCTGAGAAAAAGCTTGAATAAGTTCTGATGAAAAAGTCGTTTGTTAAAACAATATAAAGCTGAACATTTCGGTGGAACGTAATAATTTGCATTAGTAAAGTTTTCGGCAAGAAAGAGACACAAAAGATTAGTATATTAAATCCAAAATCGGAACCGGACTAGAACAAAATAAAACATTTCGACAAAATAAAATCCGATATGAGGAAGACAGAAAGGAAGGTATAAAAGAAGAAAAAAGCCTGAAGGAAACAAGCCTGCAAGTCAGACCACATGCATTTATGCAGAAAGGGTGGGGGGAAAACACGAGATGGAGGTAGTTTTTTTCGGTCTGCAAGTCCGTCAGTCAATCAGCCAGTTAGTCAGACACTAACAGCAATAGGTACAAGAGATGATAGCACATCTAAATATTACATCATTTAATGAATTAATTTAAACCAAAAAGCACATAACACTGCCAACACCACTCTCACTATAAACAGAATGAAAATGAGTTCATAATTAGCTACAATGCGGGAGGGAGACCACTGCAAAAAAATCAGGAGTTTTTCCTCACTCCATAGCGCCCCCCTCCTAAAAAGCTCACTTGAAAAACATTGCTAACCTCTGTAGATATTGTGGTGTTGACATATAGCTACGATGCACTAGAGGCAACTATGAAAGAATTCATGGATCCGTCCGAAAATGTATACACATCTTCCGTAGCTCATTACCTGAAATTCCAAAAACTTCATTGAAATTCATAGGACGACACTTACTTCAACCTGCTATCAATCATGGGTATCATTACAATCCAAAATAAACCCTAAATGCTACTGAAGAAGTGTTGGTGGCCTATCGGTTGACAGCACAGAAAGTGGAATGAGCAGGCCGAGTTTCAACTCCGACTAAAGCTGATTGGTACTTGGACCCTCAGGAAAGGCACGAATCCGATCCTCCTCTCCCAGATTTGGGTGGAATAGCGCATGGTGAATTGAGTGACGCTATTCTGGGTGCTTGTCTTCCAATTAATTTCGCAAAAAAAAAACTCCGAGACGAGGAGAAAATCGTGATAAGTGAAACCTGGACAGGAATAGCTAGTGCCGCGGCTAGCGTAAAGGCATTTACCATTTACCAAATCCTACTTACGGTTAATCAACACCAACGCCCTTGGTATCTACCTTTTTAGATATTTGACCCAATGCCATGAACAAGCGCAAAAAATACAGGCAGCCCCCCGCCCCTGCACTGACTTAGGAAGTTTGCTTCACGCCACTTTTTCTTTTTTACAAAAAAGACCAAAAGTGAAAAATAGCGTTCAAGGTTTTTCTTTGGGGGATGTTTTTTGTAGAGAGCAGCATTTTTTTTCAACACTCCATCTCCTGTACAGATCTATACTCCAATCACTGACAACTCAGCTAAATATATAATTAACAGCCTTCATCGTATATTGGAGCACTCGAAAAACATCCCTGTGTTCAATAATGATGATTGCTTCTTCCTTGTACGCTATTTCTCACAAGAAGTTTTTATATGAATGCTCCACTTCCGTATATACACCTCATCATCCTCCACATATACCCTTATAGGGGTGGATTCAGGCACACATGTGAAATCATATGTAAACCCCAATTCTGGCTTGCCACGTCTGCAAAAGCTTTGTTCTGCTTACGGTACCTGGTATTTCCCATTGGTCACTATTTATGTACTAATTAGGCGTGACTTGGGTGATTTTACAAGATGCTTCGTTATCCAACGTGATTTGACTGTAACCCTGTAGCTTTGGGAAGAGGTTCCCCGATCGCAATCACCATTCTGATGGCTTAGCAGAGATGCTTTATGTTAAAAAATCTTTGATTGATGATATTCGATGGTGGATTGAACCATATCCTACTGAACCAGGAGCGGGCTCCCTGCCATTGTGCGCTGAATCAGTGCACAGATATCTAAACCTTCTCCTTGTCCTTTTAGTGCTAGCGAAGTATTGTTAAGTGCAAATCCAGAGTGTCCGAGTCACAGTTGACCCTTACAGGATCAACAGTGACGAAGAAGGAGGCCGAACGATTTTACATCAACGGTTATAAAATAACATCACTGACTGAAAGCCTCAAGTTGTCAGACCCAATGTCCATTGGAGACACTGTTGAATACATTTTAATCGGAAAGGAGAATTATTCTGATTTCAACGAAACCCATGGAAATAGAGGTCGGTCGATTTCTCGTAAATCCAAGATGTTAATGTCTATAAAACAGAAAGCGAACTGTCCTTTTAACCGTAAATCTCAGCAGATCAGTTTTATGAGGGTTTTTTTTTTAAGACAGTTCATACCCTTTTAAGCAATTGCCAATCTATTTGTCTCTCTCTTTCTCTCTCCCTCTCTTTTTGTCTCTATCTATCTATATACATATCCTGTTTTGGTGGAATAGTATTATCAGACGATGTTTGAATTAACAACAAATTTGGCAAAAAGTATTTCTTAACTCTTTTATTCCGGTACCCGTTTCGATGAGTGATTCGTCTTTCTCGGCCGGCTCAATGTTAATTTCAAATTGAAGTGATATCGTTCGTTGTTAAGTGGCAATGTCATAAGGAAGATGAATAACTCATCGAAATGCATTCTGTGATAAAACAGTAAAAAGAAAGTATAATTTTCTATATTACCATCAAAAACATATATATATATATATATATATATATATATATATATATATATATATATATGAGTAACAAGGTACAGATTATTCGAAATAATAGTAATTTAGGAGACCATAGAGGAGACCAGAATTTGGAAAATATTCATTATAAACGTGACAGGTTTCAGAAGTTTTATATCCGTCCGTTATCAATACGTGAGATTAGAAAATAAACGAAAATACGAGGTCGGAGATTGATCAAAAGGAAATGAAATGATGGTACAGGGTTGAGGCCAGCCTGTAAACCGTATTTATAAAGGTGAGAGACTGTCTGAATTGCTGGCAAGGAGAAAAGGGACAAAATAGTAATTTTTGGTTATTAAGATATAATAGGCATGTGTGTGGGAATTATATCACGTTAAGAAATGTTTCCGATGTATAGTCCCCAGTATTATCTTTTAATAACTATATATATATATATATATATATATATATATATATATATAAATTTGCATTCAGTCTGGGATTCAAACCGACACAACGGATTCAACATTCACATGGGTAAGCATTCAATAGAAGTGACACGAACAACGAGTCACGTCTGTTGATACACTTACAGATCCTTGTTTGATTGATATGTTTTGGGGGTAACCTACGTAAGAAAGCCCTTACTTTCAAAAACATTAAATGATGTGTAGTGTTGATTATCATTCATATACAAAGACTCATAATAATACCCGAACTGAAATATCGAATTTCATGAAGTATGACATAAGTTATACAACAAAATCATAGCTGAAAGGGAGGTGATGTTTGATCAACCTGCTTGGATGCCATATTAATACAACTGTTTTTTGTTAAATCCCATAAAAGGTTAAATGGTAAACAACTGAAGATCCCAAAAAGAGTATACGTACACTTAGTACCATAATATTAAAGTATGTGTATAAAATAAAAGATGAAAGAAAAAACACTGGAGAAACTGACATGAATCAAACAAACATATTGGGGAAACAAGTGACTGAAATTTTGAAAACGTTTTTCAATGTGTCTAGTGTTAAGAGCTGTTACATTTTCTAGAAGATATACATATAAATATATGAAGCCAGAAGATTTTAGAAAATATTACAACGAATCAGGAAAATGATAAAAAGAATCCAGACGTTTAAAAAGAATGACTGACAAGCCACAAATAAGTAAAAGGGTAGCAACAACAAACATCAAAAGTACAAACATATTGCCTAAAGACCATGAATATGGTTTTACCAATAAGCCTGCAGTAAGACTCATTGATCAACTTCAATATGAGAAAATAAACAAAATCATACTTGAAAGAAATACGACTGAAGAACTGACTTATACATGCTTAACCCATTTCTATCCATGAACGGCAGAAATAACCTTTGATAATCCAGGAGTAAAGGCAAAAACGTGCATTAACATAAGACATTTTTATATTAACGGAATCAATTTCTGCATAAAAACGATATTGTTATATCAATCACAAGAAATAATAGTTCAAAAGAATTAATAGCTCCAAATTTGACGTTGCAATGGGACCACGCAATTCTGCCTAGGTGTCAGACTCGATTGGATTATATATTTTATGATGACTAGCTTTTAAATCTAGAACCTTTGAACCATACGTTAAACGTACAGTAATCTCATATATATTAATGTAAAATCCAGTCATCCGCCTAACATTCTGCAAATTCTATGTTAACCATAAACTCATTAAATGAAAACGTTCTTCGCAAAAACAGTCGATTTGTAACACATAAACTTGAATTTAATGGAGAATTTGAAGAGAAACATATAAGTAAAACCAAAATAACAGAAGCAGAACAAGAAGAAAGGGGATATATTTTACATTATCGTGGAATACACAGGTTAAAACAACGCAGGTAAATCTTGTCGGAATTAGTTTGGAAATATTTCCCACATAGCAGATTACAAAAAAATTCAACTTGAACATGATCAAAGTCGGATACAGTTGTATGAACAGCATAGGAAGAATTATCAAAAGCCATTATGATAAAATATCAATCCATATGACAAAAAAAAACAGTGCAAATGTGTCCACATGAAACTAACTGTACAGAACTTGAAGAATGCACCCTACAAAACAAATGTTATACACCAGAAATAGTGTACAAATCACTAATATACACACATGAGGATCAAATTAACTCCAGATTTTACTTACACAATTCTGATCCCAACCTTAAGAGAAGATTATCTGACTACACAGCCTATTTCAATCCTGAAATCCACAGTAACTACACCTCTCAATCTAATTATTATTGGAAACTGGTTGTAATAGTGAAAGATTCGTGCTGTCAAATACAAGAATACTTTTAAAGGAAAATACAAATAAATGTCTATATTCAAGAAGTTATCTATGTCTTGAGGAAAAAGCACAATTCACTCTGGAGTATTATAGAGGAAAAATCGCAATTTATTCTGAAGCATTTGAAAGAAGATAAAAACACAATAAATAATATAAGGAATGAAAAAAGATCATAATTATCTCAACGTAAGAACCTATCATAGACAACTGATTTGAATAAAACAATTATGAACCACATGATTGTCACGTGACTCATTTTCAAACTATCAACTTCAAAACAACGCAACAATGAATTTGCCAATTGAACAACATGAATTACAGGTTAATTCTACTACAAATAAGTAAATTACTTCAATCAAACATAAATTTCTCTTCCAGTATCAACTGATTAACTGAAAGAAAGATAACTCAGCTGCATATCATTTTTTGACAAAACAAAAGGATAGAAAATACCCCAACTAAAAGAAATCACTTGACCAAAGAAAATTATAGATATAGCTCTGAATAAAATAAAAGCTATAAATTTGAATAATAAGTGAATAGGTAGCACAAATCGATGATTAATTTTGCGCTTCATTCAATGGCAATACAAGAGAGATAACACCGAATCAGTTCAACAGTGATTTTCAAATATGCATTGAAGCAGTCTCGATCCAGCGAATGAATCGAACAAAATCGTCCGTTTTATCATCTTGTAGGGCAAAAGAACGGTTAACCATTGTAATAGAACAAATTTTGACACATTATCTACACAGATGTATATGTATTGGGAAATGGACATATTTGATCCGACAAAATGAATTATAAATTGCATAATATTAGATAGATACTTATTTGAGATCATTTCCCGTTTGTGTACGGTTAATGCATCACTCAGCCAAGAAAACGTAGATATATATAAATACAATTATGATTTGCGTTATATTATATAAAAACTCTTATTTGAAATGATTCCCTGTCATTACATGATGAATGCATCAGTAGGCCTGGACAGGGCATATAAAATAAAAAAATCATAGAAAATGAGGCAGCAGCAGGAATCGAACCTACAACAAATAGAGTAGCCGCTTCAAAGTAGTGCTCTTCTTACCATTGAGCTAAACAGCCGTCAGTAATGCCAAAGCCCAAATTACCGTTCCATTTTTGCTTATTCACAGACTTTATCTTCTCTATTTGTTTCTTATTCTCGGTCTGTATCAGCTCAATTCGCTTCTTCTGACGCGACGGTTATGTATTGAGAATTGGATATTCGCTCCGACAGAATGATTATGAATTGCGTTAAACTATTCTGGAACTCTCATTTAAAATTATCTCCCGTTAATACATGGTTAATTTATTATTCAAATAGTTAAACTTTACCAGCATCTACAAATTCTGAAAATAAATTGGACTGATTTAGATGATATGTAAATGTAATACACAACGTGGGCAAAAAATTATTTTCTCATTTTAAAACATAATTATTCAAAAGACTAAATCTCAAACAGTATAAAATGATACTTGTTTGGAAGTGTGAGTTAAACACCTGATTTTTCTTCGTCTTTGCATGAAAAAAAAAACATGTGTAAATCGAAATAGTAAATACAACTCAAGTGGAGTCGTTGGGTGCATCCATGAAAGAGAAAACAATTAATGCCTAATGAACAAAAACTGCAACAGAACGTTTTTCAACCTCATTGTACTAATCTTTCAATTTCCTCCTTGGGTACTGGTTTCCAAATGGCACTGAATCTGTAAACGAGAAATCGTCAATTATTCTTGCAAATCTGATCACTTCACTCTAATTTGAATATTGTATTTGAATTCCTAAAATATGGAGTTGGGTCCCAAAATTTTCTGTTTACACTGAATAACAAAGGGGTAATTAGCGGCCATCTTTGACACCATCTTTGAAAATTTCCGTTTTCAGCGGTCAGACTGTTTTATACTCATTTTATGTTATCAAGCACATTTCATACTACGGAAACCATTGAGAAATCTTTCATTGCACTTTAGGAGACGAGGGGATCAAATCATATTTCCAATTGACTAATCTGAAAGATAGACCATTAGTACCAAGTTCTTCGAAGATGTGCATTCTCCGACATATTGACAACAACTTAGCCTCAGGTGCTCAAATAGTGAACAATGAAAGTTTTTTGTTCAGATAGTCGAATTTTCTTGATGTACACCCACCCCTCCCCAGATGACTGAGCTACACAATCTTCCAAAAAGCTTTAAAATTTTTAGTTTCACCGGATCAGTAACTGAACCGTGAAATTTAGTCGTGAGAACTCGGGCTAAAGAGTTGCCTTTATATTTGACAATGGTTGTACATTTATATAAGTTTCTTCTTTTCTCTGTATTAATTTGTTTTATATATATATATATATGCTTATATATATATGCTTATATATATATATATATATATATATATATATAAACATATGCAAACAAGCCCACATTTTCATTTATATATATATGTGTGTGTTCGCGTGTGTTTGTGTGTGTGTGTTCGTGTAAGTAAATGAATGTGTTCGTACACATGTGCATATATATATATATATATATATATATATATATATATATATATATATATATATATATATATATATGCATTAAAGATCAACAATGCTCATAAAATAATCCACGTATCTTAATCCTTTAGTAACCAAAGTGTCTAAACCGGCTTTAAAGTAATCCTTATCTTTTTTCCGCTCTTAAAACTTACTCTAAGCCACTAATGTGTGTCAGTATGTACGTGCACATCTATTTTTTTTATAGGAGCGTGTGTGCATCCCTCATTCGTTGCATTCATGTGCAAGCATTCTTGTATGTGTTTATATGCTATTCCTATAGATGTACAAACGCAGATATCTATGAATGTACAATGTACGTACGTCTTTATGCTTACGTCAGTGTTTTGAGATGAGACTGCGGTTCATAAAATCGAAGCACTTAAAATCACGTACATAACACATTTTCTCTCTATCTTTCCTCCCCCTCTCTATCCCTCAACCTCACTCTCTCTCTCTCTCTTTCTCTTTATTCCTCTCTCTATATATATTTGTTCTTCATACGTATATGTATGTGATATTGTGTACGTAAAGTTCTTTATGCATGTCCATGAAAAGATGTGAGTAAGTAAAGAACTACTCTCTACTCTCTCTTTCACTCTTTCCTTCTGTCTTTCTCTGTTTTTCTCTTTAGATATGCACATATGTATGGAGATGAGTGCAAAACCAATCTGTGTCAGTATCAACCATTAGTTAGCTATACACATCCTTCTATTGATATATACATTCATCAACGTAAGTATATTTCAGAGAATGTATATATATATATATATATACATATATATATATATATATATATATATATATATATATATGTTTCTTCTCGAAAAACAGATAGATAGATATTTGCAAATGTATATATATATATATTGATGTATATATGTATACGTACATACACACATATATATATACATATATATATATATATATATACACACACACACATATATATATATATATGTGTGTGTGTGTGCGTGTGTGCGTGCGTGTGTGTGTGTGTGTGAACAATAGAGAATGACACAGACTCAGGAATTAAATTATATGGAGACTATTTTTGCTTATTTATTAATTCATTGATTGATTAATTAATATCCTATAAATGTTTCAGGAGGGAGTTCCCATCTTCAGTAGCATGTGTGTACTTTTCAATGGTCGAAGGTTTCCCATGAAAAATCAAATTTAGCATCAGATGTTTTGCTTTGGAGGCAAAAATGGAAATCAAGAAAGAGGATTCCTTTTAGATCATTATGGTGAGTCTGGACTGTGTTCGTTCTGAGGTGAAGTCTATGTTGGTATCTATCCATCTATCTCTATCTCTCTCTCTATATATATATATATATATATATATATATATGTGTGTGTGTGTGTGTGTGTGTGTGTGTGTGTTTATATACGCACCTCGAGGCATTTATTGTGAATATTCGGAAAAAGATAGATACGTACTTGTATATGCAATGTGCGCTATCAACTGTTTTTGTTAAGTAAACAAATGCACAATATTGATACATATATATATACACACATATATATATATATATATATATATATATATGTATATATATATATATATGTATATACTTAATGAACATATATGTTCACTTTCTCAAGGATGATTTATATGCATGAATGTATGTATGTACATAATAGCTAAGTTGATAAATAAATCGTGAATGCAGCATATGCTTGTATCAACCGTTGGGTGTATGAAATTATGTATATGTGCATGCATACATCACTATATATATATATATATATATATATATATATATATATATATATATATAGATATTAATATATATATATATCATTTGATGCATATATATATATCATTCGATGCATATACATACATACATACATATATATATATATATATATAAATATTAATATATATATATATATCATTTGATGCATATATATATATCATTCGATGCATATACATACATATATATATATATATATAAATATATATATATATATATATATATATTATACGCATACTTATATACGCATTTGCACGAGAGCAGACTTTATGAGTATCTTAAAAGAAGTCATCAATATCAACTCCTTCCCACCTCACTTTCTTTTCTCCTTACGCTATGTATACTCCTTCTGTTTCAAGTAGTCCTTTGTCATAACCTGCCTTACTCTGCGAACTAGCGGCTGCTGTGTTCCGCCCATGTTTATTGCTGCTTTTAAAATTACTGGATATTCAAGGCACCTTGCTTTTTTGGCATTTTGCCGTTCACAGACACAAAAATAAGACGTCCTTCAGCCAAACACATTGATTTTTACATTAACTCGAAAAAAAACTTTTTTTATTTCCTTTCATCTCTGCCCGAACCTCTAGTTTCTGATCTTCTTTCTCCATAACTTTCCAGATTTTCTCTTTCATTAGCCGAGTTTCAGGAGTTCAGTGCCACCAGAGCTCACCAGAGCATAAAAAATGATATTCATATATATATATATATGTATATTTATATATATAACTGTTTTGTTTTTAAATCCCAGTAACGTGTATGTAATGAACAACTGAGGAACTCCATAAGAAAAATCCATTATAATACCATGATATCCAATTCTGTAAGACGTATAAATCCATTTACAAATTTTGCACTAATTTCATTGGCAGATATTTAGAACTTACCTGACTGAAAGGACATTAAATTTTTGAATTGTTTTTATCATTTTAGTGCTTAAATCTATGAAGCTTTGCAGACACTATAGGTATAAATATATCTGTATATATAATTTCCAGATGTTATCGCGAATCATACTTGTGACTCATAAAATGAGTAACATTTGAAACGACATAATACGAATGACCTCTGTACGAGACGAACTGGCCTAATTCATGGTGTAGACTCGAAATTTGAGGAAAAACAAAGGAAATAAATGAATATTTTCCCACATTGTGGACAAATCGATAGATGCATAAGAAAGATATCACCTGGTGAACAAGTCGTAAAATAAATTAATGTATCTTATAATCTATTGTTATATATATATATATATATGTATATATATATATATATATATATATATATATATATATATATATATATATATATTTATATAAGTTGCTGAATACATGCAATAAGCAGCAATACAAATTAGGTGCAATATATGATTATATACATTGAGAGGAGGGTGAGGGGTATACAGGGAATGGCCAACATCTCAAGCACCTTAGAAGATATCACTGCGCCCCCGAAGCCCTCGAAGTTGACAATTGCTTACTCTATCCACTCTCTTTATCCATCTGTCTCCCCTTGCTCCCTTTTTTTATCTTTCGTCCTTGCTCTCTCTCTCTCTCTCTCCCCCTCTCTCTCTCTCTCTCTCTGTCTCTCTCTTTGTTTCTCTCTCTGTCTCTGTCTCTCTGTCTCTCTTCACTTTTCTCTCAAAATATATATATCTCTCTCGCTTTATTTTACAGTTTTCGATCTACTTAATTTTCAACTTCCCCTTACTCTCTTCCTATTTCAATCGCTAGCTCAATATCTATCTCCCGTTCACGATTCCTTACTCTACCTCCTCTCTCTATCCTGGTTTTCTTTCCTCGTTCACACATTTTTTCCTTCCTTTTCACTCTCTATCCCTCTCACTATTTTCTTTGTGCTCTCTCTCACTCCCTCTCTCTCTCTTCTCTCTGTCTCTCTCTGTTAACTTTACACTATCCTGATTCCTCACACTCCATCTCCTTACTCTTTCTCCATATATATATATATATATATATATATATATATATATATATCCATTGTTTCCAATTCCTTAGTGCACCACGTCTCTTTTTCTTTCTCTCTCTTCTCGCTTGCATTTCCCTATCTTTGTCCCCACTCTCTGTTTTTCACCTCTCTCTCTGTTTTTCACCTCCCTCTCTCTCTCTCTCTCTCTCTCTCTCTCTCTCTCTCTCTCTCTCTCTCTCTCTTTACTTAGCACTCTTCTGTACTCGTACTCCAAATCTTTTCCTTACTTTCTTATTCCCTCTCTTCCATCTGTAACTAATTTTTTTACCCTTCCTCTCTTTATCTTCTTTTTCTTTTCTTTCTTGCTCTTTTTTCTTCTGTCTCTCTACCTTTCTTTTCCGTCTTTTCACCTCACATCCGATTCCTCCTTGGTCTTCATCCTTTCTTTTTCTCTGTTTCTTTTTATTCTCTCCACTATCTCCCCTCTCAATTCTAAATCTTTCATCTTTCTCCTCTCTTCATGGAAATCTTGTAGATAAACAGAACAGAACCCATTTCTCCATACAATATTATCCCTAAACTATGTGTCCCATTTCAACTCACTTCGTGGTAGTTCCTGTGAATGGGAATTGCAAACTTTTGCAAAAACAAGTCGACCCAAGTTGCGCTTTGAAAGTGAGGGTGAATTCTTCATTGGTTCTCGGTGGTTTATGAATTATCTCATCAACAACTAAAAGCGATTGACAGTTGGACGGAAAATTCTGGACAATGGAAGCGTTATCGATGCAATATATTGTGACTTCACAAAAGCTTTTGACACTATGTTACATGGTCGAAGTATGGACTTTTTATGTCACTATGGAATGAAGGATCATGTGTTATCTTCGACGCGGGATTTCTTGTCAAATAGGAAATGACAAGTGTTTGGTTAATAGTTCAAAGTCAGCCATAATCGATGTTACATCAGGTGTTGCCAAAGATCGATTTTGAGACTCCTTCTTTTCCTGATCTGTATCGGTTCTCTGGTGGTCGAAGTAGAGAATGTTGATTTATATCTTTATGCAGATGATTTGAAAAATTGCAACTAGATTGCGTCCGAGAGAGACGTCGAATCGCTACAGCAAACCATACGACTGGCCGTAACACTCACTCCTACAGTTTCACCCTGATAAATGAGTTGTAATTCAGATCGGGTTGAATCGAAGGAAGCTCTCTACTAACACATATTACGACATGGATGTAGCGAGGCGGAAAGCTTTCCAGGACTTGGGGAAAAGTTTTTGTCTGCGAATCAAATTTCTCTAGGATTGTAGAAAAAAAACGCTAATGCGGTGGTGGTTATGATTTGCAGAAATTTCATCTATCTTGACATCAATATGTCCAAAAAGTTATTTACGTCGATAGTAAGACCGAATTTCGAGTATTAAGCATCAGTTTGAAACCCTCATATGAAAAAAACGAACGATGATAAGTAAAAACGTTAAGTGATGAGCATAAAAAATGATTCTTGGATTAGCGAACTTGTCCTACTAAGATGGGTTACTGGTTTTGAGACTACTGACATTACACTACCGTAAATACAGAGGCGATATGATCGAAGTGAATGAGATCACACGGTTTTTACGTCGAGGGCGCAACGCAAAACTTCCTGTATTTTCGGTGACTGGTCACTCGTGAGATTGCAGATTTAGAGGATACGGATTTAGGGGTCACGAGTTCAATGCATACGAAGATGGCTGTGAAAAAAAGATGTCAGAAGATTCTCTTTCAAGTGCCGAGTCACTGATCAATGGAACAATTTTCCAGCGGTAATAGCAGAAGCACCAAGTATGAGCGCATTAAATAACCGCCAGTACAGACAGTGAAAGCAAAAAGGAATTATTTACGACCCGGATGTAGATTTTCATGCAATAACATCTCACTGCTGCGATTGACATATGTTCAAATCTGGTACAAGTATATCATTATTGGTAGTAATATATTTTTGTTGTTGTTGTTGTTGATGATGATGATGATGATTTCAGTTTATGTAAGTCACCAGCCAGGTCTCCACAAGAGACCCAAGCCTGTCAACCTTAACAAAATTATGACAGTCCAAGCTCAAGAGAGACAGGGGAGAAAGAGGACTGGGCTTTCACATATACAGACATTACAACACTTTCCTGAACATACTATATATACATAAAGTGACGTGTTCTGGTGGTGATATATATATTCACGATGACAAGAATCTTTCTAATAAAATGTGTACCAGAGGCAAGAGCTATTTTCTGTATTCACACATGCTGGGCGTTCCATGTCAGCAAGTTCATCGGTATTATTTTGGTCCTGATTTGTCACATTCTACAGATTTCTATTTCAAGGTCTTATTATCATTATTGTTTCATTTTCTACTTTCGATGTCTAATGGAATTCGTGGCAGACCGAGTTTCGGCGAAAACTCAGGGCAGGCAACGATATTATGACTTAGTAGCCACGGGTATATTCCCCCACCCTCATCATACAGACAAAAAGCAGGGGTCAAAACAGGACCAGTACAGGAGACCACACAGGAGACAATACATAGTTATGCAACAGGAAATACTTACATGGACAGTGCTTTGCGAACGATATGTGCGGTGCCTGTGAGAATAATGTTCTGCATCTCATAGATGTTTGGGTTTCCTAGTATTTTACCTAGGTATTTGTCGGTACCCTTTTTCTATGATCTCAACGGGCTCCTATATCAACCGGTATTTTCAAAGTCTCAGGTTGCCTCATTTTTGTGATTTCGATTTCAAGGTCCTTGTATTTGAGCAGTCGTTTTTTTTTTGTGTTTTTTTCATCATTATCATCATCATCATCATCATCATCATCATCATCATTAATATCACTATTATCATTATCATTATTACTATTAGAAGTAGTAATGTATTTGCTGTAGTAAAACGTCGCTAAATGGACAATTATATCGATTCGGCGTAACATATATTCAATACAAGAGTTGCTCTAGTCATCTTCAATCGGAATAGAAGTAGCACTGGAATTTGCCCCTGCATCTTCCTGATTGATTTTTAGCTGCACTAGCATCCCTAGCATCGATTGCCATCTCTGACTGACAAGCTGACATACCGAAGCGATGATTATGTCCCTTGCTCGTGGTTGCCAATTTAGATGTTTCCCATCTAAATCCGCATGTTTTGGGTTGCGTCTAGATGTCAGCTATAGCTATTTAGCAGATTTTTAATGAAATGACTATCATTTCTATTCCAATTATATCAATAAAAAAGTATTGTTTCTAATAAGTTAGGAAATATCTTATTAAATCTAAAACTGATGATACATCATTACTATTAGCATGTAATATATTTCAAAGTTTGTTTTTAGTTATAAATCTTGGGAATGTTTTTAGGTGTTTTAAGATGTTTTCGGACTTAATCTTTTTTGTAAAATCCAAGATCAGGGTTGCTAATTTAGATACCTTTTCATTGTTTTTCCGAATTCGATTTTATAGTGGATAATTCTTAGATTTAAAAAAAATTCAACATTTCAAAGATTAATATTGATAATCCTGATGATTTTTCGACCTTCAGAGTCACTACCAGAATCGAAAAAAGGAAAGATCACATCTAAATTGGTAGTTTGAAACACTCCATTAGCTAGATTTTAACATGAGAAAAGAACTAGTGCATCTATGGTCTGACTTTCAGGCTTGTTCTAATATTTTTTTCTATCATATTGATAAAAAACTGAGCAAACTTTTTTTGTTACCCGATACGTAGCTTCTGTAGAGGATCAAGTTTGCCTACTTGTGTATAGAACAGTAATCCTCTTTTAGGAACAACGCTTACGCAAAGAATTGAATCCTAAGCGAAGGAGAACAAAGAAGAGAAAATAAAAAGATAATTAAAAAAGAGAAGAAAATATCCGTGCCTCGCATTGATGAATCACCGTAGCCAACGCATGTACCAGAATTAATTATCTAAAGATGACCTAAAATTCTCTTTAAAAAATGGATCTTCCATCAAATATAACCAATGCGAGATTTTGGTCCAAAATGACCTTTGAGACCAGAAAAAAAGCACTCATTGAAATATTTTCATATGGTCCCGAACGGTATACACTAACAAGATTTTAAGGTTGTTGCCCCAAAAATATGACCAGGAGTGCCCGGGTACACACGTAGATTCACTAACGAGCAAAGAGAGGAGTGTCTGTAGCCTAGCTGGCCTAGAACTCCCGTGATTTTCGTCTCTCTGACGGACTCTGTCTATCATGACACTGGGCATTTTTATTCTTTTTTTTTCTAATTCAATTTAATTTTCAATGTTGCGTTATTGACTGACGGTTGGGGCACTGAATAGATATATGTTCTAAATTGATGGCGCAGTCTGAAAAGGTTGAGAAACACTTGTTTACACGCTTCTGCTTCTTAACCTCGGCTCACTATTGGGAACGTTACATTATATCAACCCTTTCTTGGAATCTTTTGTAGCACTAAGATCAATATTGTCACTAAAAGATCAATATGTGTATTATTGTTGCTTTTTCACAGTAGAGGATTCTGGTGAAGATCAAGAGTGATCAAGTATCCTGGAATAGTCAGAACATTCCTCAGTATTCAGCAGTATTATGATCTGAATTTATGGTGCAATTACCGTACTCAGTGACGACTCGGACAATGGTAATCGTCGGCCAGAGTTCGAGTGCCAGTGTTGTCTACTTTATAGTAATGTCTTTTGGAAAACAATTAAGAACACCATCTTCTTTGTCATGTCCAATAAATTTTGACAATGTTCTGATAAATATATATTTGTTTTGTGGGTGTGAGGTGATCCGATAGGATATTGATAAAAATGACAATATGAGAGACCTAGAGAAAACCCATCTGTCACAGAGCCCATTTCATCAAAAATATACATGACTCCTCGACACGAATCAAAGCAGCCATTATATCCCAATGTAATACGTTAATGTACAAGTATGGACATTGCCAGATGGCAAACCCTCTGAATGCATTATTTTTGAAACAGGATCATGTAAAACCAACAGTACAACATTAACATACAAGGAATTGGCTAACACCGAACAGATTATTGAAGAAATGGTATGATCACACGCATACCAACCCTTTACGAAAAGGAAAAAAGTCGCAACCACAACCAAGCAAAAAGATTAAAAACAACACTTCTTGCTCCACCACGCTCTTTATATGCCAATACCTATCCATTAAAGGCTAGACACCACTTCTCCTTCCTATAAAAAGAATTAGCAAAACCTTCCCTGGGATCTGACCATTTTCATCTTGACCCCTTCTCTCACAGACTTTTCCTATTTCAGACCAAACATGGCTCTCACACACACAGATATAAACACCTCCCTTCCCACTTTTACTAGACAACCCACAACACAGAAATATCCCATTTCTGCCCCCAATGACAAACATGTTAACATGTTATAATTTTCCCTGCACTGCTGCAAATTTCTCTCAGAAGGATGGCTCGCAAACATCGAAATCTATCGGAATATGTCAACGTGATTAAAAAAAAATATTTCAAAATTTAGCACCTACTTTTCTCTAAGATGCTTTTCTTCGTCTTCCAATTGTCATTTTCAACAACATATATATATATATATATGTGTGTGTGTGTGTGTGTGTGTGTGTGTGTGTGTGTGTTTGTATAACTTCTTTCCAGATACACACACACACACACAAACACACACTCAGAACACAAATCTCACACATAGAAAAGAACCAACCTTCACCACACTAGTACACAAGTGTCTGTCCCCAATCCAACATTGGTAGCATAATGATAGATGTATGACCCCTCACCAAAGTACAAAGCTTTCCATGCACAGACACCCTCATGTATACTCCCATCTGATCCTCTTAAAACAAAAAACACTCGGGTTCGTTTTCATTTTCTTTTCATTTCTCCATTTTGCTAATGATGTGGGGTCACTCCCTACGAAACGTCTATGCATAAATACCTATTCATACAATCTGTACAATATATATATATATATATATATATATATATATATATATATATATATATATATATATATATATATATGTATATATATATATATATAATCACATTCTCTTACAGTGAGTAAGAAAAGGAGCACACAACGTTATATTGGAAAACTTTTTTCTTGCATTACAAAAGTTTCTTTTCAGTATAATCTTTTTCAATAAATCTTATTCATTGGTGAATATTATTCACAAATATTATGCAGTTACTTTTACGCCTTTGTTGGATGGCTTTTCAAAAAGCAAGCAAAAACGTCAGTTAAAACAAAATGAAAAAACCGATTTAGCATAAATTTGCACTATGAATCGAACCGAACCCTTTTTGTCTCTGCGTAGTAATAAGTGGACAGTGGGCCAGACAAATACCATAAAAAGGCTTGGAATTTGAATGCATTGAACTTTCATAGCTACCAATGAGCGAGTTTTTGCGTGTTAATGTCTTTGTACGTTCAAGCGCTCCTGGACATACAGACTTATCTACAGACTTGAAAATTAGTATCGGAACACCATTACACCCCTTCTAAAAAGTATTTTATTTTGATATTTCAGAAAAAACTTTTTGGACCTTTTGGGGACATCATTTTGACAAAGTTATCAATAACATCTAGATTCTCCAGAATCAAAGGGAAAAAGGTAACAATTTTCATTATTTCTTTTCTTCAAATCTTGCCTGAGGTTAAAAATTGCAATAACAAGACTGACTTTTGACAAGTCAAACTGCAAACTGATTATTGCAACTTTTGTATCATATATACATATATAATACATTTAAAAGATTCTTTTTTTGTCCAAATGTATTTATTTATTCGATTGAAATAGGCACGTGTGTATCTGTCAGACTTGTCAATTTAGACCAGTCAGTGAAACAGCCTCATAACCATCAGTTAGATGTAGGTTCGAATCATGAAAGGAGAATGCTGGTTTTACATATCTGTTCACACCTCTCCCTTCATTTTGGTGAAGGTTGTTGTTGCTATGGTAGGAAAAGAAAGATGATTCCAGACTTTGTACTGGACTTCTACAACATCTATTCGAGTACAAAGCTGTTAAAGAATAAATTGAGATGACTGGATAAGATTTTCTCAAGTAATGAGGTTTGTTCATTTTTGAGATACTTGCTGTAATATGAAGGGTGATAATTATCAAATAATTACCACAAAAATCTTATTTATTCAGCTGATTGCATACGTAGTGGAACACGTGTTGGTACATAGAACAAAAGAAAAAGAACCATTAGTTTTATCGGGAATTTGTCGTTGGCTTGAGAGAGAGAGTCTCGTTTACGAAGAGATTTGACTCACCGAGCTAATCAATATACAAACAAAGATGCCATGATGAAGGAGAAGAAGTTGATGAGGAAGTCCGTGTGCAACAGATTTTTAAACTATGTTGAAGAGAAAACATCATTTGAAGTTTTCTACTTCTGTCTCAATTTCAACTCCTCATTTTTTCCGTCTTAAATATGTGTCCGGGTCTTTCTAACGTGTTGTTTTCGTTTCTTATTTTTTCTTCGTTTTTAGTTCATTTTGTGACTTTAACCAACTGTTTACTTCACAATAGCTTTTCTCTGAATATTTGTGACACGTGTTGATCCGTTTTTGAAGTGGTTACACTATACATACATATTCACACGCAGAATCCTGGCAGTAGAGGAGATTAAACAATAACCATGGTCTTATCATCTCTTTTATTTTTCGACCAGATAAAAAAAACTGTTCTAAATGAGTCTAGTAGAGCATCAAAGCCAATTTTCCGGTCTACAAAACGGTATGGCCAGGAATACTGGTACATACGAGCATAAATAAATACACAAACACATAAACACATGCACATCTAAAAACGGATAGAACCCTTTGTCATCTTTGGTGACTACAGTTGTTCAGCGTTTCTCTTCGAATGTGAAATCTCAATTGTTTCAGCAAATTGGTTACCATTTATGGCTCCAATTCTGACCGCCGTACTCATAAACCATCATGTAAGTCAGTGGTGTAGCTAGAGATAAGAGGGTGGGCTTGGCACCTTGGGGCACCCCCTTCAAATTTCAGCGACGTTTGACAAAAGAGGAAAATCTGGAATAAATAGACATACACTATCGCTTAATTAGTGAAAAACAATCTCAAAGGCTGAATTATTACTTATGCAATACGCGTATGTACCAATATCTTTTTACTGAATAAGGTCAGTAAAAAATGTAATAGACATACTATAATTTATAACGGTCTTAGTGGACCCTCTATAGGAGTATCGAAGGGTGAGGGGTTCGAATCGCCTAGCTTCCTACTCTCTTTACAGCTACGCCTCTGATATGTTTTTTGTTTTTTGTACTTAGGATGTTGTTTGATTAGAATCTTGGAAACGAATGTGTGGCTTTGCAGCTTTTGAAAAATAATAAAATGCGCCAGCGATCTGTCAGTGAGACTGCTACGTACTGGTTTACTTTAATGCTTCAAAAGATCTTTTATTATAAGCTCTCGTCTGGCTGATCTAAAGCGATAACCATTACTTGGCCGCTGCTGCTGCTAATATACAAATGGTTTTGTCAGTTTTCTTGTGTCTTTCATCTTCCAATCATCTTCCTGAATAGGAGTGAAAACGTATGTTTTCCCCCTCTCTCTCTATCTGCTTTTTTATTGGTTGTATACGATGACCCCTCTATTTTTCCCATGGCCTGCGCGGGACCAAAAAGCCCATCAGCGACAGAAGAACTAGAGTGTGCAAAAAATAGTATTACGTCTGCGACGATTATTGATTTCTAAATATCATAGAATACAGGTCAGTCACTTGTTACGTAAAATGTTTAAAAAGAAAATGATTTATTCGGTGTATTATTTATTCATCATTATTTAACCCTCTAGCTTTCTTTATCAAGCTAATTGATAAATGAGATATAAAATATAATAGTAGGACATCAGTCTCGTTATGATTATGATAGAAAAATTTAACCATGTTATTGAAATCAATCAATATTTTTCTTTTCGAGAAACTTTTCCCGTATCAAATGATTGCAACTTACTCCTACATCAAGTATCCGTCGACTGATTTTTTTCTATACCGAAGTATGGTAAATAATTGTGTTTTGACGAAAGTTTTTGCAAGCAAGGATCGCCTTATTTCACTGCACGTAAATGGCCTGCTAAAACACCTCGATATGCTTAGCACTCTTACGCCTCCCCCCCCCCACACACACACACACAAACACCCATGTTAAAACAATGAGAATGTCCTTCGATCTGAATTCTTGATACTTTGCTCTTAAATACCTCAGGTTGCACATCCGTGTCCTGGGCATTTTACTATGTTCCATAACGGAATTAGTATTTCATGAGTAAAATAATCGATGATAAATAAAACTTGCATATTTAAATAAACGTTTGCATTGAAATTTAATGCTTTTAGCATCATCGGAAACTTATTTGAGAAATTTTGGATCAGAAATTTTTGCGTACATCGACTTGGAATCTCACTTCTCCATTCTAGTGATACCAATTTGACTGTTTGGGGGTCAAAATTTAGCCTTTTCCAGTTATGACGGCCTTGGCGTCTGTAAACATTAGCAGTAACTTTACCTGTAACGATATTACGACTGCAAATATTATATTTGACCAGGACCAATATTTTGATCGTAAAATTGATGTAAATATTACTAGGTATAAGATTTGAAGCAAAAAGCTAGATGCAGAATTAGTGGCTAAACAAGAAAAAAAAAGCAAAATTTAGTTCCAAAAGAGCTAAATTGGAAACACAGCTCGATACGTATATTCTGCTGAATCTGTTTGACTGATTAGCCATAAGAACGACTCTACCTCAGAAACATGGGTTTTACGAAAATACAAATATAAATCATGAATTACTCATAGTTATTCATCGATTTCACCCAAAATTCTATTCCCAAAAGTGGGCAAACTTTGCAGTAAAAGAATTTTCATTTTGCACCATTTTTCTTTTCTGGACCATGTGGAAGAGTTAGATTCCATTACTTCAATTTCTAATTTTTGATAATTGATCTTATGGGCTTAATTTGGTCAAAACACTTTGTTCTCGGCAGACAGCTTCTTATAAGTTGAGTAACACTACTCACACGACTAAAATTCACCTGAACTCCCTGATATTAAGCACGAATAGAAGACTGTTCAACATATTCAAGTATCATTTTTGACATAGAAATACTTATAAAAAAGATAAATTGCTTTCACAAAGTTTTATCATTGAACATTTTTCTATACCAGAAACTTTTAGAAAATTTGCGTTGAAATGAAATTTTAATGTTTATCATAACGTTTTTTCTTGCACTCTGGTCGTATGTCCATGTTCGTGCCATAGATATTTCTTTGTTGCTATTAACCTGAAAATAGAAACCAAGATATTTTTATTTTTTCTCATCAAAGAACTGCACAAGATGTCTTTCTTACAGGGACTTAAATTTTTTTCCAATTTTACAATAATTCGCAAAATGTCTGTCCACCCGTGTTAACAAAATTCAGGAACCACAGAACGTATCCCAATGTGATTCAATGAATGTACTGATGAGACCCTGAGCATGCTTTTTTTTGTAAGATAGTTTTTCAAAATTCACCAAATGTATGTCCGTATTTCTGTGTTAGCCATATCTCAAGAACAACGAAAGATATGGCGCCGAATTACCTATAGTTTCTCATAGTTCGTATCTTTCGAATATTCTTCTTTGAGGGTTAAAAAAAGATGATGACACGGGGTTTGCGTTCGCGCACTACCCGATGTAGATGGTCCGATCGCTATGTTTCGATCCAGCTATATAATAATAAAAGTCTGATTCTGCTTATATGCGTGTGATCTCTGGCTGTCTCAAATGGTACATCGTAACCAGAGGTACAGAATCAAGTTATCCCTAAAATAAGCAGTTTTTGGTTTCTTATAAGGGTAAAAGGTACCATTCAGTCCTTCAACAGGAGTTAGCTGGAAACTTACCCATTCAGCTAGTTAAAACAATCCTGGAACGACGAAAATAAATGGTAATCTGGATATGGTAATGGTATTGGTAATCAGTCAAGCTGTAACAATTTTTGCCCAGTCACTAAAGAAACAAGTAGTCTGGCATTATCCTGACGGAAACATACGCTCTGTCACTAATATAATTATGGGTCCTTTTTCGTTGGTCTTTTTTGGGATGCGTCCGCACGCGTCTCTGTAATAGGGTCTGTAGTTCGGAGGGTTCGTCCCTGATATGTTCGATATTGATTTTCGGCACATGGTAGAAGGAATCTTAGCCCTGCATCTTCAACGTGCTCCAACTTAGACAATAAAACTAAATCGGGAAGTTTCTACTCGTACACGTCATGTTTTAGTAGGGGGCTCAATTGAATATACAATTATGATGAGGAATTTGATGCTTATTTTATGGACACGTAAAATTACATCATTCAGAGCATTAAAGAATTCAGTGATGTTATTGAAATTCAAAGAACGAAACGTTCAGATCAGAATTTCTTTCTTTAGGTAGATATTTTTTTTTACCTGATCTCATATTGGTACCATGAAAATACTATCTGTGGCCGACAAAATACAAAATGACTCGACTACTAGACAAGTTTAGAAAGGATTGGCTCTGCAATGCCCATGATAGAGAGGTTTGGCGAATGATGGGGAAGGTCTATGTCCAACAACAGGAGCTAAACGGCTGATGATAGATGATGATGGACCTTGTTCAGACAATCAATAGCGGAATCAATGAGGATCGAACTCACGAACAAGTGTAGCAAGCTTAGCATCGCAATACAAACCATCAAGATTATCTAGCTGACCAATGTTTACAATGTTTGTCCATATCTATCATAAAAGATCTCCTTGCTAGTCAAATTGAATAGAAATTCAAGAATACGTTTAGATCAAGATGTTGTTTTAGTTTTTTTTCTTTAAAAAAATATACTGGATTCGTTTACTGGGAAGAGTGTATAGTTTGAAATACCGTGTCAGAAGCTTTTTACCAGCCAAATTTTGACTCGTCATTGGAAGAGTCGAGTGTTACGGACAGCGTTTCCAGAAAAATGAAACTGATCTTCACTAAAGAAGAATATACTTCACAGTTCATTAGAGAGAAACAAGAGATATAGGATCCATTAGGAGACCTAAATGGCACTGGGCAGATCATGTTATAACGATATCAGACAACCCGCTAGACATCACGACTCAAAACGTGGACCCCCAACGATCGTATGCAAAACTGTGAAAAATAAGATGTTGCGCTAAACTAGACAGTATTGGCTCCGCGATGCCCACGATAGACAGGTCTGGTGAATCTAGGGAAAGGCTTATATCCAACAACAGATGCTGAAAAGCATACGATGATCATAATGAATAAATCTTACAGAGCATTTTTTTAATGGGCGGTGAATGAAGAAGATTCAATGAAACGTGTTTTGGTTTGATATTCCCGACGGAAATAAGGACGAGGTTTTATATGGCATCAAATAAGGTAAGTGGGCGAGTCGATTCTGATAAGTGTATTGCATAAGCTTTAGTAATATGCATAATAAAAGAACGCGAATGGGCGGTGCCAAATGATTGACGTTTCCCGAACATCCAGGGTAAAGTCAGTGATCAAATTAGACTCCGCCCCATCAGTTTGCACAACTGAAAACTTACAAACCTACTCTCTTCTCCTGTCTATTTCAGTCTGCACCGTTTTCTTCCGAACCTCTGGCTCCCAGACAAAATTCAGAATTAGAACCCGAGGCAAGTGATCTAGTATGGACCAAACCAGTCCAACATCATCCATTAGCGGGTGATAAATTTTCTAGGCCTTTGGGATAACAGATGAGAACTGCAAATCATCCAATTGTTTTTGCTCGTGTCCCAACTAACAATTGTTTTTTTTTTTCTTCTTCATTGTAGACTTGATCTTAGGTTTTTCTTCTTTTTTTCTTTCCTTCCTTTTTTTTTCTTTTTTTCTTTTTCAACATTCGTTTCTCCTCTAGAAATCTCCATTTACGGCCTCGTTGGGCTTCGTTCGCTGGCATTTGTTTTGCTTTGAGAATGTCCAGTTGGCAAATTGGAAGGCAAAAAACTTTCTTTTTTCCCTTTTATTTCAACCCCTTGCGACATCCTAACGATACATGCTCACATACACGCACAAACACACACACAAAAAAAAACACACACATACAGATATATATATATATATGTATATTATAATAATAATAATAATAATAATAATAATAATAATAATAATAATAATAATGATAATGAAATCCAATACTAATACACGGATGTATATTTGTGGTTGATATTTATTCACAGAGATCTTAATATAGAAACAGACAATATGGAATATGAATATAAGTCTTCATTTATAATTATTGCATGCATGTATACATGATAAAATCCATATAAAAAACTATGATTTTCATATATATATATATATATATATATATATATATATATATATACTGAAGAGCCAAAGCTATATGATCAGTGACACATGGCTAAAATGGTAGCTATTGTCTCGTATTAGATGTGGCTTCAGAGGTATATAGTAAGATAAGATAAGTGATTTCAAGTACTTTGGTTTTGGTGTGCTGAATGCTGCAGATATGGGGAAAATATTTGAATGATTTTGATGAAGGGCAAATTGTTAGAACCAGAACACTTTGTCAAATCATTTCCGAAACGGCATAGATTATGGAGTGTTTATGTCCAAGTGTACCAAGTACATTGGCAGTTGCCTTAAGAGAAAATAATCACCAACTGCTGATAAGGCATTCTGTGCTCAGGACGTATCGTTGCAGGTAGTGAACGGGAGCTTTCGCGTTCGGGGCGTGCCAACAGAAGTGCTATGGAGCACAAATTGCAGGTAGCTGTTATCAAGGTGAGGGAACGAATACGTCATAGCACACGGAACATTGATATTTGTTAGAGTACCGATGGTAACCAATGTCCATTGCCGAAAACGTCGTGGGGAGGTGAGTGTTGGAATTGGACTTTACATCGATGGAAGAAAGTTGCTCGGTCAGATGAATCTTGATTTCTATTGAATTAGGTGAACGTTGGGATGTGCATGCGTCGTTATGATACGAAATGATGGCACGGGGTTGCATTCTGAGGAAACCACAAACCTGTGGACACTGTGTAACGGTTTGGTTTACTTTCTGCTCGGAATCATCGGGTTTTATCGTTCATGTGGAAGCTACTTAATCGAATAGCACCTACTTCAACATTGAAGACCAAGTACAGCTCTTTGAGGCAATGATCTTTTACGAAGACACTGGTGTCTTTCGGTGGAACAATGTGCCCTGCCAGAGTACAAGCGTTATACGGCAATGGTTGCTGGACAATATCCCCTCACGTCACCCCCCAACATTGTGCACGCGTGGTATATGTTGACCAGCAAGTCCTCTCTGCAGATCCTTCACCACATAACTAACAACACTTGAAGGACATGGCACGAGATTCCAGACCAAATCTTGTAAGGTCCATGCCAATTCAGGTAAGAATTGTATTGCGGGGAGATGGTGGTCCAACACCTTATCCGACTGGTGGCCATATTATTTGACTATTCAGTGTATGCATTGATAGAGAGATAGATATGATATGAAATGATCATATATTGCGTTATGTTATATCGATATATATATATTTGAAAGGTTCTCCCGTCAGGGCCTCTGCATTACCGGCGGCTGTTTAGCTCAATGGTAAGAGCAACACTACGTTGAAGTAGCTAGCCTATCGGTTGCAGGTTCAATTTCCTGCGACTGCCCCATTTCCTCAAATTGTTTATCCTATTTACGTTGTCTAGGCCAAATGGTACATCCACCGTGTAATAATTGGAGATCATTTCAAATCGAGTTTCAATATAATAAAACGCAATTTATAACCATTTCTGTAGGATCCATTTCCATATATTATTGATGTATATATATATATATATATATATATATATATATATATGCACACACACATACACACTCATATATATATATATATATATATATATATATATATATATATATATATTTATAAGTACTTATGTATAATTTCCACCATTTACTGTTCTAATTTGCCAATTTTATCTCATTTCTGTCTGCCATTTTTAACGATTCTCTTTTATGTTCAAATTCTTTTCATTCCAGTCATATTCTACATTTTTTGTTTACTTTTTTCTATTTCTTTCTTCCGTCTTTCTCGTTCGTTATAATCTCTTTCTCCAACTTTCTTCATTCATTTCTTTCTCGTTTGCTTTTTATTATTTTTCAAATAATTTTTTTTCTCCGTTTCATCCTCCCTCTGCTATTTTTGCCAACTTCGTCTTACATTTTTTTTCATTCGTCTAACTTCGAGATTTTTTTTCCAGACAAGTACAGAGCAGGGGGCACAGGTATGCCAGTTACCATGGGTTTATGATATAGAAGGGTTTACCATCCCAGCCGGGGCAAATACTATTTTATTTATTCCGTGACTTTTCTCTGTGTTGTCAAACTCGAATCAAAAACCTGAAGTTGACTTAGTCCTGCAACCATAACTATAACAACCCTCAGTAAATTTAGAAGAATCAACATTGACATTCCCGTACAGTGATTTGAAATCACATTCAGCCGATCAGTAGTAGTGACTCTTACCGACTATTTTAAATTGACAAGTCTTACATATTTACCGAATTTCATGTACGAAATACGCATTGATTTGTTTCATTCCAATAAATATATACATCTATTCTAAGAGAAATTATATTTTTCTATTTATTATACATACAATATATAGTTGCAGTTATCATCTTCGGGATAGAAACAGGAGTGGTGTCTGAGCCTGCAGCATTTTACTTCCCATAACCTTTTTTATAAATTGTTCCAATTCTTTCATTCTGTCCTGCTTCTAGTGAGTACACCGTGTTCATTACATGCACACGGCTGACCCGTCTGATAGGTGTAACTAGGGCATGAAAGCCGAAATCAAAAATGAAAAAATAGTCGTTTGAATACAACCCTAGGCGTATATTTTAAATTTACCCCCGCGGGGCATTAAACCCTTGTGCAAATTTTAAGTCGTCGACTAGAGCACCTGGAACCCTTGCACCGAGTCATGATAAATGATATTTATTCAGAGCCATGCAAAGTACACATGGATCATTTTCGACCTCACAAGACAGCACAATATATCAGGGGGGACAGACGGATGAAACATCATAGAATCCATTAGAAAACTCAAATGGCAATGGCTGGTCATGTTGCAAGAATTTACCTCCTCCTCTCTCTCTATCTCTCCCTTTCCCTCTTCGTTCATGTTTTCCCTTTCTGAGTCTTACGCTTTTTTACTCGAATAAACTCTCAAACTTTCTCCTTCTTTTAATCTTCCTGTCACGCACTCTACAATACTAGTAGAGGTGACCGAAGCTAGAATTAATTCCATTGCGAAAGGGGTCACCCTATTGGCTGTAAGATGTTCATATTACAGCTTAAATATTGTCTTTGTTTTGAGGACTTGTCAAGTTTTATCACTGTGAGATACTGTACTATAGCTCCAGAGTTGACTCCTCGCCTTCTTTACCCTGTATGTTTCATTTTCAAATTCTTTTTACTTGGATTCTTTTCTTTTCTTTTATTTGTCTCTTTCTATCCTTCCCTTTCAGCATTTTCTTCTTTCCCTTCATTTTTTCTTTTTTCACCCCCCCCCCGCTCCTCGAATTTTCCCTAATTACCCCCTTCCTCTCTGTCTCTCATGCACACATACACATTCCCATTTCCCCTCCTGTTCTATTTTCCCCGTTCTCTGTACTCTTTCTTCTTTGCACTATTTACCCCCTTTCTCTCTTCCTTCCTCTTTCTTCTTTTCCTTCTTTTTTTTTCAACCTCTCCCTCTCTATCTCCCTTCTTCTCTTTTCCTCATCCTCCTCATCCTCTCCTTCAGGTCTTGATGTCTTTTCCTCTTTTCACCAACGTAATTTTCGAGAACAATCCTCGCCAAAATTAAGGTTGTAAACCGATACGTAAAACTCACATCTCCTAAGGCAATTTGAACTCACGACCAACATATTGCCAGGAGGCTCTTCTACTGACTGAACTAAATTGACATATCTTAGATATTAGAAAGAAATGCATCATACAGATAAGCAAATGCTTAATTCATTTTTATAAATAAATATATTCGTACATTTTTCTGTATTTTTTATTTATTTTATATACAATGAAAAAGTTGCAGTAATCATCTTCAGTCGGAATACAAGTTCGAGTCGAGTTTGAGCCTGCAGCAACCAGTCTTGTCTCTCCTCTTATCTTCTTTCCCTCTCCTCTTTTTCTTTTTTTTCTTTTTTTTTCTTCTCTCCTCTGTGTTATCTTCCACCTTTTTCTCTCTACCAGCAATTCAATCTGCCAAATTCTCAATTTTTTCGCCACCTCCCCCTTACCACCAACACCTTAACTAAACGATGTTTTATGCGCAGGGGTTCCCAATCGCTCCCGGCTCCCCATTCGCTGCCTTTGAAGTCCCTTGATGCACTGCCTGATGTACGTTCAATTACCGCTCTACAACCGACTGCCACGCTAATCAGTTCTTATCGTGGATTGGGAAATCGACACCCTTTCCAAAAACAATTGATTGCTATCGATTTAGTAAGAAAAAATTATTACCTTATCTACATTTGATTCCGTCTCTGGAAGACGTGAGGAGTTCAGCCAGCAAATAAAGCGAAATTTACTGCTCTATTTTATGATAATAACATCATTCTCTCATTCTTTTGTATCTCGTCTTCTTTTCGTCAAATTCCAGTACAAAGTCTGGAGCAGAATTCTGTCAAACTCTAGTGCAAAGTCTGAAGTTGACTTCAGTTAAAGAGTTGACTTTGTTTTCCAGCCCTAACAGGAACAAGAACAATCCTTACCAAAATGGTGGGTTTAAATCGATGTGTAAAATCCACATATCCTTATTGCTATTTCAACCTACGACCAACTGATTGCCAGGAGGCTGTCTCACTGATTGAGGTAAATTGACAAGTCATAGATCTTCATGAAGATTTATCATGCTGATACGTACAGGCTGATTTTGTTCTAATAGGTATATACTAGGGAAAAAACTCCTCATTTAACAACACACAAGGAAAGCGCAGTCTTAATATTCCCTAGTACTCAATACAACGAATGGGTTATTTACATGGACACCTCATTCTTCACAATCGATTTGCGCTGTTTATTGAATGTAGTAGATTCACAGCCCAGGTTACGTTGAGATTAAAAACGTTTAACATTTGTTTAACCACTAAAAGCGGAAAACTGTGTAAGAACTTTTCTTTCGAAAAAATCTTTGGTGCTTCAAATCAATAACACCATCATTTCTTTTTGGAGAGAGTCAATTTCGGAAGAATATAATTTTTTAGTTTTCGGTGGGGAGAGTCTATTCATATTCTCACTTCAATGCTGACTTGAGCCCTCAGTTCACATGAGTTGTACGAAAGTACGACTTTGAAGTACTTAGGTTACTTCCGATTTGAAAAAATGTTTTGACGATAAAATATAATTATTTTTATCTGTGTTTTGATTAAATAAACTTTTGATCATATTTAAAGTACGCATTTATGTATTTATTGTAAAATAAAGATCACTTTCAGTTCGAGAACTCAAATCTTTGATTGCAAAAGAAAAGCTGTTTTATATCTTTGTTTGATTAAACACGCTTTTGGTCAAATTAAAACTACGGTAAAGAAAGGTAAGACTTCGCCGATTAGGCCTAACATGTATACCAAACCTGATTAAGCACTGATTATTGTCCAGTGCTAAGCAAGCTATACCCAATTTAGGCAAGTTCAGTCCTCATTCAGTTGTTCGCTTAGAAGGACTCGATTGATAAACTAACGCAGCATTACTGGATGATTAGACTGGTGAAATACCCGAGAGGGCCAGATGTCAGACCCTCATCGCCCATTCGGGGTTGGCACTTATCAGATGAGTCCTTTTATGATACGAAACCTAATCAGTCTTAGCTTTTTCTTGATTTTGTTTTTTGTTTTTTGCTTGGCTTAGCTTAGTTTTGGCAAAATATCATAAACATAGGACAACCAGCGAGGATCGAACTCACAACTCATTACTTCAATTGAGCTTACTTTAGTTCTGGTACAATGTCACAAATATGGGGAAACTACTGAGCTCGAACCCATTACTCCTGAAATGCAACAAGATCTTTCTGACCATGATTCCATCACCAGATGCCCTCATCTTTTTCCTGTTAAGTTATCAGAAACTGTCTAACTCCAGTCTAAATCTGAAATAAACTTGATTTTTTCGAGAATAACAAGAACAATCCTCACCAAATTTAAGGTATAAAAATCAACATTCCCGTGTTGTAACTTGAAATTAGTACCAACTGATTGGTAGCCGAGCCTTGTACCAACAGAACTAGATTAACAAGTCTTAAATACCTACCAAAATACTTATTTCATTTTGATAGATAAACATATTTATTAAGTAAATATTGAAATCATGATCAACTCATTAGTAGCGGTGGCTCTCACCGACCGAGCAAGCTGATCGAGTTAGAAATACGCTAGGATTTCTTTTTCATTCTAATTTTCCAACCGTGATTCGAAAGTGGTAGCATGCTTTCCTATCGACTGAGCCAAACTTGAAAGTCTTGTTTATGCGTTCCAGTCATATTATTTTCTCTAGAGATTTGAAAATTGGCATCAGACTGAACTCAGCAAGACCACTTATAAAGATGGTTCTTTTGATTTTGGAAGAAAAGACTTCCTTCAACATTTTCGGGCTTTGTTCTAACGGGTATAGTTTATCGATGAATAACAGCGAGATTTTAGAAAAACGCAGATGTTTTTAGTCGTTTTTTTCTGCTTTATTTCAGTGGAAAACGACAGTGGTGTCATAATTACAATTTATTCTGACCATATGTATTCTTCGAAGGAACTTTTTTTTCACATGGCATCAAATTTTGACGCTACAGCTATTCAGTTATTGATTGTGATGGCGATTTTTTTAATGATTTTTTTTCTCTGTTTATCATACGTGCAATTCAAATTGCAGTAACCGTTTTCAGCTGGAGAAAAAGTAAGGGTGGAGTTTGACCCTGCAGCAGCAAGGCTTCTATTGTACTTTTTTTTCTTCTCTATAAATCACGCTGTTCTTTTGTCGTGATGGTTTTTATTTATCTATTTTTTGTTTGTTGTTGTTTTTTATTCTTCGGAGGGAGTTGGGGCTGAGGTCTCTGCTTCAAACCCGATTCTTTTCAACGACCGTAATTGGTTTGAAAGCATAACATTGCATAATGGTTGTTTACACAAAAAGGCAATCATTACGCTCTGATAAATGAATACATGCATTCAAACATTTGATAAATGGTTTGGTAACTTCTTTTTCCGAGTCGATAATCATTACACAAGATCGATCTTCTATTTATTGAAAAATAATATGATTAGATGAGTTAGCTCGTTGGAGAGTTAGTGTGTCTACTTTAAATCTAAAGAGATAGGGGTCGATTCTCTTTATATGTTTGAAAACGTAATAAAAAAAGATCTATTTAGACAATAAACACCCAATATATATATATATATATATATATATATATATATATATATATATATATATATATATATATATATATATATATCTTTTGAATCAAATAGGAGGACAGTTTAGGATGGAGACTATAGTGTCCATTCTACAAAAAAGTTTCATTCTGTAAGGTTGATTCTAGTGCACCATCAATGTAGCCATGTAGAGCACGACTCAGATAAAATCTATATCCTAACCAATCAGTTTTCAGTGCACTGAGCTGTCTCTGGGATCCTACAGGTAAATACAGGGAGAAGATAGGAGAAAATTGACAGCCATCACTCAGTTCTATGATAGCTCAAGCATACATATCCTTGAGCTGACACCAAATGATGGGTCCTTCTATCTTTGCCAGACTTCTGCTGTAGTACCTAACTGATGGGTTTTCTCAAACCACAACTTCTACACTATGTCACCCTAGCCAAATTATATACATATACATATATATATATATATATATATGTATATATATATATATATATGTATATATATGTATATATATATATATGTATATATATGTATATATATGTATGTATATATATATATGTATATGTATATATATATATGTATATATATGTATAAATATATATGTATATATATGTATATATATATATATATATGTATATATATATATATATACATATATATATATATATATATATATATATATATATATATATATATATAGTACGAAAAGAGTAAATCCGGTAATTGCCAAAAGTATGCCTATTGAACATCAGATTTGAGGGGAATAAAAAAATGAGGATTATTTACATATAGTACTCTCTCTCTCTCTCTCTCTCTCTCTCTCTCTCTCTCTCGCTCGCTCTCTGTATATATGTATATGTATATATATATCAGACTCATGGTTTACACAACAAATTTGTTTCACGTTTCTCATCGTCAGGTGGATCGTGTTTTTATAATGTAAATGTATTATCCTCTCATTTGATTTCACTATCTCTCACTTTGACTTTTAACTCGAATTCGTATAAACAATAGAATTGGGAGTGAAAGTGAGAGATACCAATTATGGTATCAACTATCATTTCCCTAAACAAAAAATGGTCTTCCTGATGATTTGAAACGTGAAATGAATTTACCTCATACATAATACAGTCGGGACACACCATTATGATCTCCAAAGAATCCTCATTCTTAATTTCATTTTCACTTTCAAAGCAAAACATGTGATGCTAAATTTGTTTTCTACGGAAACCTTCTAACCATATCGTTCACTAATATATATATATATATATATATATATATATATATATTTATGTAAATTTATATATGTGTGTGTGTGTGTGTGTATGTATGTGTGTGCATGTGTACTGTGGATTGGCGTTTTAGAACCAGCTGGTCCAATTAATAGAATAACTTAACTTTATTATGCACAAAATACCAAAGGCGTTTTTTTTAATTCAAGGGGAAAAACTTTCATAAACCTAGAACAATCTGAGTCCCCTTACATTTCTACTTTTCTTTATCTTTTGAATGTTCAAGTCACAAACTAAAAAATATAGAGAAGTTAAGTGTTTTGAGAATTGAAATATATATTTTTAGTATTTCTATTGGATTTTATTTTCTTAGCTGGTTATTCGGTAACACTGCAGCTTGGTTCCATTAACAAGTGCGTTGGCCAAAATAAACGGACGAAATTAGCTTTGATTTCATACGGTTGAATTGGGTCTAACAAAATTGGTCCTATTGTGCGGTCTGTCTTAGAGGACGTCGGCCCTATTAAACGGAATTTACATTTATATATATATATATATATATATATATATATATATATATATATATATATATATATATATATATATATATATGTATATATATATATATCGAAAGAGAGCGGGAGAGAGAGTGAGGGAGAGAGAAAAATTCACTTTCATACCTTGGTGACTCACACCTATATCTTCATATATGTATATGTGTGTTTTTCTAGATATTACAGACTATATTTCCCATTATTTTGGGATTAGAGGTCTACTAATTTTATATAAGAGTTATTTGTTTTCTATTTTGTGATTTGATTTTCTTCTTCTGTTTAGATTTACATCATTAACCCAGTCCTTTAAACCCTGATAACATGGAGTCACCTTACTTGTCTACAATGGAGGCCATAAACTGCAGTCATGGAACGTCAAGTAAAAAGATTATAGCTTTCGTAGGTGAAAAACGGGGAAAAGAAATGAAGAGAATTGATCATTTCCCTCTGGAGTAAACACTTAATTTGCACGTAATAATGACACTAGACCCGTTCATTCTGGTTTATACTCATTTCACTCTATCTTTCTCTCTCTCTCTCTCTCTCTCTCTCTCTCTCTCTCTCCCTCTCTCTGTATAGATTTCTCTTTCTCTCCGTTTATTCTTTATTTCTATTTGTTTTCTCTCTCTTTCTATTGCTCTTTTTTCTCGTCCTTTATCAGTCTATTACTCTCCCTATATATAAGTATGTGTGTGTATATATGTGTGTGAGTCAACAAATTCTTGTCTTTAATTCTCTTTCTGACGTTATTTGTATTTGGCCTCTTTAATCCAACACTTTTGCGTCCACAGAAATTGTTGTGCCCGTATATATTTACATATATATGAATGTATGTCTCTACATATATATACATATATATATATATATATATATATAGAGAGAGAGAGAGAGAGAGAGAGGAAGATGTGAATATGTATATATAGACATATATATAGAGAGATAGATAAATAGATAAATAGAGAGAGGTGTATATATTTTTACATAAACGATGCACTCTGGGTAATCAACTGGTAATGATGAAAGGATAACTTTATGAAATAAGCTCTCATTTTTATCACTTTATATAATTTCCCGACAAATTTTTCCATTTTATAATTAATGGCAACGTTGAGTTCTGGACTTGTGGAAGAGAAACGCAATTGATAAGTGTTTTGTATCATATATGGTCGGAAACTGACTCTGCCTTAAAAAACAGCATATATATATATATATATATATATATATATATATATATATATATATATATATATATATTGTCAAATTTTGTTATGCAAATCAGTGTTTTTACAATAAAATTGGTACTAACTAACCGATATCATAAAGATATTTTTATACTTATTTGATAAATATGCCACGTGAATTTCAGTTTATACAAGTTTTTATTCAAAATATCCACAATAACATTTTTGGCAGCGTGAGATTCATAATTGAACATTAATGTTGTTCATTATTTTATCCATTAATATACACTACAATAAAATTATCAATCTTTATTCTTTTAATTTCAGATAAATGAATGTTTCCCTGGGTTGTGAAAAAGACGTAACTCCTGAAGAAAAACGAGATATCGTGAAGTTATTGATTGATGGGAATACAACAAAGTTGGAAACGGCCAAAAGGGTGGAAAGTGATCGCAGAACAATCAGAAGAAGAAATTGAAAACATTGGCAAGATAAGGGCATTAGCTATTATCTGATAGTGAGGTTAGAGGTACGGTTCTTAATGGAAGCAGTCAGGAAAAACGACAAGATGGAGTAATGTTTTGGGCTAATATTGTCGGTAGTAAAATTATAGACCCCTTCAAAGTCGATGTTGAGTTCAAGATAAACGCAGACAATTATTGTAAGTTCTTGGATATGATGGGTCTTTTTAATGGTACAGGTGACAACCAAGAAACTTCAAGCTGGTGAGTATATTCATGCAGAAAATTGTTCTCCACGTTCTACAAAGCTGACTATTGCCCACTTGGCCAAAAGAAAAGGGTTAAAAGACACCAAATTATTGCAATGGACCTATCCTTTCCAAATATAAATCGAATGGATAACTTGTGGTCAATCATTGAAAGAGATGTATATGAGAACGGAAAACAATATTCAAGCAAAGAAAATCTCTTGGGAGCAATAAAGACTACTGCAAGTTATGTTCAGGCCAAAATAGATGAAACATCCAGAAAATCGATGGGTAGAAAATTAATATCGTAAAATGTCAAGGCACCCATATTGACACGTAAAAGGATAAAATAATAATTTATCCAGGTATATAAGATGTTGTGTTAATCAAATTTATGTTCCTATGGCCAATATGTTTTGAATTTATCTATAAGTTTTTAGAAAAGTGTTTGTTTGCATGATAAAACCTAAAACCCACTGAAGAGATAATCATCAATATTTTCAATACGAAATGAATGTTATATGTTGAAACCTAGCGAGCATATTGCAAATATATATATATATATATATATGTATATATATATGTGTGTGTGTGTGTGTGTATATATATATATATATACACACACACACACATATATATATATATGTGTGTGTGTGTGTGTATATATGTACATATATATATATATATCCTGAAATTGTTATCAACATTGGTCGGTCAATACAAATCTTATTGTAAAAAGTTCGACTTGCAAGATAAAATTTAGAATACATGCACACACACACACATACACACACACACACGCACGCATATATATATATTTATTTATTGAGAAAGAGAGAAAAAAGGGACAGACGGACAGAGGGAGGAAGAGAAGGATATGTTCTAGGAGAATATACAAAACGGAAAGAGATTGAATGTGTCGAGAATTCTTTCTATTAAAGGGTGCATTTACTAATTACTTTGAGATGTTCTAAGTGGTCTCAAGTTCTTTCCTGTTTTTGTATATTGTCGACTTGGTCAGATATACATCTTTTTTTCCCATTATATGTATATGTATATATATATATATATATATATATATATATATATTGTTGATTCAACATTTTCATTGGTTTTTCTCTTGGCTATATAAGCGCTGTCAACTGTCATTGGTAATTTTCAGGGAGTATTCGAAAGGATTTTAAAGTTCAATGTTCATACTAATAGTGATAAGAAAATATTTCTTTAAAATATAGTGATTCATAGTTTCTAATGAAACTTGCTTGAAAGAAAAATTAAAGCTAAAATGTACATTATATATAAATATATATGTATATATATATATATATATATATATATATATATATATATATATATATATATATATATAGCGTCTCTAAAACGGACGGATATAAATCAAAATCCACCTTGCATGTCATATTTAATTCCACAAAATATGGACTTTGATACTCATCTTTCGGGAAAATGACCAATGATGGCTCTAGAAAGAATACTCCAATGAATCTTGACAGTTCTTATATTCCTGCGATTCTGCATCGAGGTGCCTTAAAGAATGGTAATGAAATTGAATCGACAAACTCCGCCTGTTGTGTTCAACAAAGCACATTTGAATATTCATTGAATATTTTGTTATCAAGGGAAAAAAAACACTTGTCAAAAAGTATCCAGTTCAACATTCATATTGCGACACAATCTGAATAAATATAACACAGTGCCGTCCCTTTCCTTTCCTTGTCTTGTGGTCTGAGATAAACACAATGAAGAGAATAAACATTGCTCACTGCACAGGGCAATGAATAAGCAGCAGCAACTGGGTAGAGCACAACTGAGTGAAGGACAATTATACAGAGGATAACTGAGCAGAGGACAATTGAGCGTGGTTATAATTGAGCGTGAGACATTTGAGTGAATCCCGAAGAAAATTAAGAGAAAGCATACATACACAACTACATACACGCATACAAGCATACACATATGCACATACATACATATACATATACAAATCCACACGTACTCATACTCAGACATAAATATACACACATATACAAACATACACCTATTCACATACATATATATATACATATACACATGCAAATGAATACATACACAAGCATACACATACATTCATATGCATATATATACACATATAGATGCAAAAACGTACAGATATATACACATAAATATGTATATACATGCATATACACATACACATATATAAACATGCACACGTACATATATGCACGCATACATTACATTTACCCACGCATAGTCAACTAAAAAGTAAATATATTGATAAAAAGAATTCAGTGATGGAGGGAAAGCAAAATGAAGCAACAATCAATCTCTGTGAACATGTCAGGTTCATGCGCGAGCAACGGCGCACGCATGCGCAGCAATCTTTGTCAATTTACTGTAATGATTGGATAATAAACCGGTCTTGGCGGTGCTGAAGCGGAAAACGAATGTCTTTCATACCATCGTTGAGTTATGGGTGTTTGGCATGTCTGGTTAAGAGACTCGCTCGGCAGATTACAGTGATTCTCAAGGAAACTTTCTTGAATTGCCAATTTCCTTCCTTCCTTCCTGTCTTCCTTCCTTCTCCCCTCATTTTTTTTCTTTCTTTGTTCTTGTTTTCTCCTTCACTCTCCCTCATTCCTTCTTTTTTTCATTCGTTTCTTCAAGCGCGTTTATTTGTATACGTTCATTGAATTTTCATTGCATTTTTAGTACTAGATTTAAGTACTCTAATCCGCCACAGATTCATCCGATTATAATTGAAGTGGGTGCACCGCAGTTACTCAAAAACTGGCCATTGTATTAAGTTAATATTTGCCGGATATATTGGTAAACATGCAAGTTCCGATTTTGAAGGTGTTTTGGTCAGAGGTTCTGGAGAAATCTAATAAAATCCATTTTTAAAAACTACAGACTATAGATCTTCTATATAAAATTATAAATCTACATTTTGATATAAAATATCTAGATTGGCAATAGATTTAAATGTAGATAGAAAACATCAATTGAAGCCGTATTTTTGTACGATGGACGGTAAATTGTTTTACATGACTATTATATCAGACTGCTCCGCACAACATAAAGTTCGGGATCTAAAGAACACGCACTGTTGGAACAGGCACAGCTTTTGTAATCCTAATAATGATTATCATTGATTTTTCATACATTTGTATGTTCATTTCAGATATCTAGTGGTCATGATTAGAGACTAAGTGACAGCAAGTCTTCTCAAATCTACAGTTCTTTTCTCGGTGTCCTCACAGACCCCAGCGATTTCTCTGCCTTGCAATCAATCCAATCTCGCCTCCTGTGCTTTGACACAGTTCTTAGTACACCAAATATCATAGGCACAACCCAAAGTATCACTTTTTGAAGCTCCTAGGCGAAGTCCTTATATTCCAAATTTCTGCTTTCTATCAGTCTCACTCTGTGGCCTGGTGACAAAGCCAAATGTACGGTTTGGTAGATCCCCATCTCCCTTTTTATGGCTATCAGATCTTGACTTTCCACCAGGGCAGGGCGGTCAGTCTAAATCTCAAAATCAAAGAATATCTTATCCTTTTTGTTTCTACGACAGTCTCTGGTTTAGATATCAAGGTGTGTAATTTTTGTCAAGCACCTATCCAAGTCGGAGGCTTGAGTTGACTTTGTATGTCCCTCGTAAGAACAAACACGAAGTCATATTCCAGGGGAGTAAACATTTCACTCTCAATCGGTCCCATTTCCCCACTGTGATTTCGAAAGCCTGTGATCGACTGTCTATAGATTGCGAACTGGTAAGTCTTAAATATCTCGAATATTTCTGTTACAAATACTCAAGGGATTGTCCCGTCCTAAGGAACAAAAAACATTTATAAAAATCAACCCATCCCCTTAATAATACAAAAGTTGCTGTAATCATCTTCATTTTGAAAAGAAATAGGAAAGGAATTAGACTCTGAAGCAGCCCGGCTTGTCTTATAGAACTTACCAACAATAAACGCTTTTTTTCCTTCTTGCTTAATGATATTGCCAATAAGTGATCTTACTTCTATTTCGCCAAACAATTGACCAATTATTCGAAAGGGGAATCGGCGCCGCCGGAATTCCCTCTTTGTTGGAGCCGGTCGGAGGTGGTGAAAGCCCGGACAGGATAATTGTTTTCCCATTCACAGCCGGCAAAGCATTGATCTAGAATGCCTCTTGCAGTGATTCTTTCGCGAACGGCAATCTGATCTGGTCCGGCCAGTGAGCCAGGTATTGTCACCCAATAGGCCGAAGAGCGACCAAACATCGCCCACTGACCGATTGGTACGAGTTTGTACAGGTTGCGTGAGACCACCTGGCTTTCTAGCGTGTGACTATGGCAGTCGTCTGTGGCAACACGCTCCCCATAGTGACTGTGGGGACCGACAGAGTTGTCAGTTAGAAATAGGAAAATGACATATTTTTATTGTCATTATCTTAAAAGAGAACATTGAAGAAGGAAAGACTGATGTCACTGTTATTCCAACAGAAAGTTTGGTTTCTTTAGAATGATCCACACGCATCACCATGAAGGGTCCGTTGGTCAGTCAGTTGATCCGTCCTCAATATTTTCGAAATTGATTTTCGGGACATGTTAGAAAGAATCTTTTTTTTGTGCTCACCTGTGCTGTAACGTATAGAATAGAACTAAATCGGGTAGTTTCCACCTTCTACGTCATGTTTTAAATTGGGGGCTCAATTCAATACAGAATTAAAATGCAGAACAAGTTCTTAATTTTACGGTCACCTAAAATTGCCTCATTCAGAGAATTGATAAAAATTATCTGATGTTGTCTTGGAAATCTGAATAACAAAACAAGACGATCTGATCAGTCATTTTTCTTTAAGGAATTAGTTTGTTTTTTTTTACCTCACCTCATATTGGTATTATAGAAATACTATACGCACAGATACATGTCAAAAACGCAATTGCTATATTGTCACTGGCGTTCCCGATGTATAACTGTTTGCAATATATGCATATTGTACAGATAAAGATATGTATCTATTAGCAGAAACGGATACATAATCCGACTGAATATTAATGAAAATACGATATTTTTTTCATTCAAAATTATTTGAACTGACCTCTCGTTATTACACAATGAATGTGTCATTTGGCCTAGACAGCGTACATAGAATAAACAATCAAAGAAAGGGACTGCTATAGACTTGAACAGTGTTATAAGTATTCCCCTTCAAAGATTTTTTATCTTCTGAAAAAAAGCTTCTTTAGACGTTCTTGAGGCTTTATTCTGATGAATCTAATAATAACATCCAGATTCTCCTGAACGCAGATATTTCTAGGAGTGTTTTTAAATACCTTTTTAGATGTTTTCTTAGGGAAAACGCCAGCAATGTCATTAACAGAATTTATTTTGACCGTGTCTATTCTCTGGTGAAAATTTTCAACATGACTTCAAATTCCGACGCTATAGTTGCTCAATTATCGGCTGTAATGGCGAGGTTCACTTTGATCACGCTTGACGCAGTGGCTATATCTTCAGTGTCAAATACTTTCGTATTCATGTACTGTATACGTATGATACTACCATATTCGCTTAATTACTGTATTAAAAAAATAAATCCAATTAAAGCTAAAATCGTTACTCTTAAACAACTAGCCTTTCATTAAACCTGACAGATATACTCTACTATTGTAATAGATCAAGTGCAGCCTCCCTAAATCGGAATTGATAGTTTCAAGCATTTAGTGCAGGGCCTCTGAAACTACAGGACCTTGCTATCTACTTAATCCTGCTCTATAAATGTGAACTGACGATATTTAAGTAAAAAGAGTCCCATAATTTACTAGCAGATGTAATTTAATAAAGGTAACCATGAAATATGAGCATATTGTTATTCAAGAGGAGAGGAAATGTATGCCTGATTACTAGAAACCATCAACAAAAACTGTCACCAAATGTGTCAGTATTAGATTCCTACAGTTTTCAAGTGAGTCTGGCTGGCTGCTTTGTAATGTACGTGTCGCGTTTGAAGGCCAAACCAATGGAGCCAGAGGGATGAAAATTGATACATTCACTTCTTATGTCAAGAAAAAATGGTTCCGTGGGGTCTAATTCCCCTCCAAAATATATTTCGGGTGAGCGGTATTTCATTTCATAATGTTAGTTTACGCTAAGATAGTTTCTTAGTTTGTGTCCAGATGGATTCATGCCTTTTATTTTTCAAAAGTCAGACAACAACAAAATACCAGACAAGTAATTCATTCATTGATTAGCCTTTTTCCAATTTTCTTAATTGATCCCCTTAATATGACTTGCAGCCAACGAGACAGTTTCTATTGAGTGACTAATCAGACATGTTCAATTTAGTCTATTTTTACTCCAACACCTGATTTTTATATAAATCCGATAGAAAAGCATTTTCCAGTGTAATTAACAAAAACGATGAAATTTACTTTGTGGGTATAATAAATAGAATAAGAATATAATGAGATAGCGTCGAAATTGAAGTCAAGTAATAAAATTCCTTCGAAAAATAAACACGGTTAGAATAAATCCTATTTATAACATCATTGGCATTTTCCACAGGAAAACGTTGTAAATAGACATAATAAAAATACATGTAGAATAATCTAGATTCTTGAGAATCTAAGAGGTATTAATAAACCCATCAGAATAAGACCCGATAAAGTTTGAAAAAGTTGTTTTTTTTCCAAAATTCAGGATTTGTTTTTTTTTGTTTTTTTTTGTAGGGGCGCAGTGGAAAATTGATGTTAATTTTCAAGACTTTACACAGGACAGTAGGGTCGGGAGTGCTTGAACACACAGCCTAATTCCCGTCAAAATAAGCCAAAGAAGCTCTTTTCCAGAAATCAGATAAACACTTTCAAAGGGGTTTAGTAGGGTACTTACCAATAGACAAAACGGTGCGGCTAGGAGCGCTTAAACACACGAATTTCAATTTTTGAAGTCCGTAGACAAAACAACAGGGACGCATATAAAAAGGGATAGAACCTCTTCGCTATCTTTGATGGCTACGGTTGTTCAATATATTTTTCGATCTATATGTAATTATCAATTAGAATGAAGTAAGCCCTTTCATATCAGTAAGATGAATTTTCGTAGATATTTAGTATTTGTTAGTTTGGCTCGGTCGGTGAGAGAGACAGTTATAAATCACTTGGTTGTGATTCTAAACCACGTTTGGGAATCTTAATTTCATAAATGTATTCATTCATTGGAATGAAATAAGCCCTTGTGTGATTATGAAGATTTAGCTCTATCGGTAATAGCTGTAACTACCAACCGGTTTGTCATGATTTCAAATTCCGGTAGGTGAATGTTGCTTTCAACCCCGCTTCATTTGGCCAGGATTGTTGTTGTGTTTGTTGTTGCTGTTGTTGAGGAATAATAGCAAGGTCAACCCCAGGTTTGGACTTGTGTTTGACAATAAAATACGTTTGAACTTATGACATCATCCTCTCTGCTAAGAACCTTCACAATCTTCAAATAGTTCAACTAAATTAACTAAATGAAGCAAGCAAAAGAGTTGGCTTCCACATGAACTCCAGTAAAACAAATGTCATTTACAATAAACATGTTGGGGACAATGACACAACGGTTGAAATTGGATATGCAGAGCTGTAGAAAGTAGACCTCTACATCTACCAAGGACATTAGGTCTTCATGAAGCCATGAAAAGAAAAAGAAATAAAGTGAAGAATCATACTAGTTTGGCAAGCTTTCGGTGGAGAAATCTCGACTTTCAAAGACAAGAATATTCCCACTAGTCCTAAAAATAAGGGTATACAACCAATGTATCCTTCCGATAGTCACACATGGAGCTGAATCATGGAACCAAAGCAACAGATTGACCCTCAAACTAAAGACCATGCAACATGCACATGAGAGAATAATGCTCATTCTCACGTGGCAAGATCATAAGTTAGTACAATATATTAGACAAAAGACAGGAGTCCTGAAATCACAGAAACTGTTAAAACAACTTGAATTGCGATGGGATGGACGTGTTGCAAGAATGGCATATAACCGCTGGACATCACGACTTACAACGTGGATCCCCAGAGATCCGGTGCGAGGCTGTGACCGACAGAAAATGGCATGGCGTAATGAGCTAAATAAGTTTAGAAAGTACAGGCTCTGCAATGCCCATGATAAAGAGGTCTGGCGAATCTTGGAGAAAGTCTTAGTCCAACAATGGATGCTAACAGACTGATAATGATGGTGATAATGATTCTGCTACTTTGAATCATCATACTGGTGATCATTCTCCAAATTCTAGTTTTAGTCTGATAAATATTTACCAAGCTTCGCTGAGTCAAGCTAAGGATCAAATGTTGATGGGAAGATTGTATTGCGCCAATCTTCCACGGACACACACACACACACACACACATATATATATATATATATATATATATGTATATATATATACTTATATATATATATATATATATATATATATATATATATATGTATATATATATATATATATTGTCACTCAACAGAAACGTCAACGTGACCGAGGTTTTTGCTAATATGTCATGTTGGCAGTGATTAATTGAATGAAAATGGAAAAAAAAGGTTATCAATGGATACCCTACTACTTTCGCCTTTTGTTGGCCAAGGGTCACTAAGGAAACTCTGAATTTTTCAAAAGAAACAAGCCTGACACAAAATAAGGAATCAATTGTGCTCAAACTCTCGTTGCAAATTGAACCCCACGCTAAAAACCTACGAGAAGAGAATGTTTTTTAAAAAAACGTTGTTTTTTTTTCCTGAATGAAATAAGGAGTAAATGTTTAAATTGTCAGTCTTCTAACACCTTTAATGCAGCATGTGCGTGTGATATATAACCAGCAAGCCAACTTAAAAAACTCTAAACACTTTTTCTGATAGTTTTTGGTTGACAGCGCCTTATAGATAGATAGATAGATAGATAGATAGATAGATAGATAAATAGAAGTGGACATGGCTATATATATATATATATATATATATATATATATATATATATATATATATATATATATATATATGTAGAGAGGGGGAGGAACAGACAGACAGAGACAGAGGTAGACAGAGACATAGATAGATAGATAGATAGATAGATTATTCGATCTGTCATCAATTCTATATCAACTAGTCTATTATTGAATAATCAATCAAGTCATAATACACAGTCTCCCAAGTATCACATTCAGATGACTAAATCAAGTTTAATACTGAACAGCCCGATATCACGTATCGTAATAAATAATCTGGCATTAAGTTTTCTGCAAAGACGGCTAGCATATAAAAAGAACAGGCTACTTCACGCAACGCCGCGTCCATATCTCCTGATTGGGCCATGAACTCTAATGTGAAAATGAATAAAAAAAGAACAGTCTATTATTCACTAATAATAATCTTTCGTGTGTAGACCGCTGTAATTGTTAACACTAGCTTTCATTATATATACATTAATTAGAAAACTACCGACCAAAACATTGGTTTCTTTAGTGTTCAAGTTGGTCTAGCTGGATGTACAGCTATGTATTACACGTACAGACCGTACCAATTGATCTAGGGGGGCTTAAAATTTGATCGTGTCCAGCTTATTACTTCCATTATCTTCTTTAATTCACTCTTAAATAGGTTTTTTCGCGGGGGTTCAATTAGCAGAGTAAGTTAAGGCAAAATGATCCCTTAATATGCGTCCAAACAGCATTCACGTTTGTTTTACGAAAATTCAGAGTTTTTAGTGACCACTATGCAAAATAAGGATCTGAAAAGTTAACAAGTGAGGTATAAATAGAAGCGTCTCACAACATTGACCCCCAGAGATCATATAAGAAACCGAGGGCGACAGAACACAAGATGGAGAGATGAACTGGGCAGATTCAGGAAATACTGGCTCTGCGACACCCATGATAGAGAATTGTGGCGAATCGTGGGGAAGGTCTATGTCCAACGACAGACATTAAAAGACTGATGATGATAAGGAGGAGGAAGAGGAAGATTCAGAAGAAGGCAAGAAAAGTAAGTCATCCATAGCTCAAACCCCATTCTCTATTTTTAATTGTTCACCCCCAACACAGCATACTTACCGAAAGATGACGGTCGTGTGACGGTTTCTATTGGATGACAAACAAGTCCTGTTACATGATTAATCTCGTAATTAAATCATACTTGGTCAGGTCAATACGTCCTTAGCTTTATATCGTCATTAGCTGAATTTTGCTCTGAAATGTTCACTGTATAATAATCGGTATATGCGATCTATGGATTAACGTTTGGATAAGTGAATTGACTACAGACGAAATTATGTTATCTTGAGTATTCATCTAGGGTAGAATAGTCAACCATTATCGACTTTTATTAATTTTAGTTTCTCTCCATTGTTGCAATGGAGACCAACCGTCACTCTACGGCCATCAGTTAACAGCGAATATTGGGACTGAAGAATAACCTGTCGGCAAGACTCGAAACTGATTTGCAATGTTCAATCATCGCCGTAGAGTGGTGGCCTGGATTGAAAAACAGTTAAAATTAAGACGAAGTAAATACTTATTAAAAATCAATTATGGAGCAAGTTATCATTTTTGTAAAAAAAAAATTACTACTTACTTACATCTTAATTATTATTTCCTTTTTATCGCAACCAAACTCTTTCATCAATGAGTAAATGAATTATCAGCCCCAGGGGAGAATTGAACCGACAACTTTCTATGCCGAAGGACGGCTCGCTTAACGCGTGACCGTTCTTACCACTGAATAACTGGAACTCTGCAGTAGTCCACAACAGACCCTGAAACTCAGCATCCATCCTTATCTCCTTTGCACTTTGCTCATTATCAACTGATAGTTCAGTTTCCGAATCCAAATTTGTTTTATCTATTTTATTAGATGAAGAATTGTAAATAATTATCATTCATTGTTTTGCTACTTTTAGCTCCATTTTAATTGCTGTTACCATTTTTATCGCAACTAAGTACAGCTGTGTTCCCTTCAGCAGTGTGTAAATAAATCAACAGTGCAGATGGGAATAAAGGATCAGTTCCAGGCGAGAACCGAACTCAAGAACCTCTGTGCCAGAGGGTGGCTCGCTCAACGCTTGTCATTGAATTCTAGTAATTCAAGGCTAAAAAACAGTTCTTACGCCGTTGTTCTGGGTTACTATAAAGAGCAATTCAGTTTCTCTCTTGGGGTTTCCTTTGAGGTATTGGGGTTGCTTAACTGGAAATTTCGAACCAAATGCGTGATTTGGGATAATATCATAAAATTTGGTACGGCCAAATATCCAATTTATGTAAATGTCTTTCGCCAAAAGTGTACCAAATTTCATGTTTTCTCAAAATGCTCAACTTCTTGGGCAGGCATCCCCACTGAGTAGCCTGATTCATATCAAGTGAATTGCTATCCATAGTTTTGTCTTTTTAAAAGCCTGTAAAATTGTTTTTTTCTGTTTTCTCCCTCTATTGGGTTCTCGTTTCTGCGTTTTCTGTCTCGTTTCTCTTGACCCCCTCTTCTATTGTAATCTTCAAATTATTGTCATTTTCAACTCACTCTGACTTATCATTATTATTATTATTAGTAGTAGTAGTAGTAGTAGCAGTATCTGCAATTTCACACCAGTTGCCTGGTGGTTACCGCTGGAGGTTGAGTGACAGCAAGTCTCCTCAAATCTCCAGCCCACATCTCATCTCTCCCTCGCCTATCACGCCAGTGCTGTGGTTCACACCTCCGCTACCATTTGGATGTTGTTGTTGTTGTTGTTATTATTATTATTGTTATTATTATTATTATCATTATTATTATTATTATTATTATTATTATTATTATTATTATTATCTGGAAAACCGAAAACTATCACAAAGACTGTCAAAAGAGTTTGTTTTTTTTTGTTTTTCCTGTTTTCAAGTTGGTTTGATTCTCGGGGTGACCGACTGGCTATGCATGTGTGTATACAAGCTGCATTAATGAAGATAGAGAACTGAGGAAAAATGTTTCTCAACCCCGATAAAATACTTTTTTTTAAAGATTTTGCTAAATTGATCACTTAGTTTGTGTCTGCTTATTCTTTTCGAAATTTTTTATTTCACCAAAAGGTGAGAGAAATAACATATTCATTGGTTATAGCCTTTTCCAGTTTTTTTAATTGATCACGCCCAACCTGCATGCCGCCAAAAGATTTGAGTCACGTGACGGTTTCTGTCGAGTGACTATCCTGACTTGTCTGTAATAGTAGTACTAGTAATGGCAAATAGTAGTAGTCTAGCCTCGAATTTTCGAAGAAGAAGAAGAAGATGAAGACAAAAAAAGGGAATAAAAAAAATATCCTTCGTAAAAATTAGAAAAAAAAAGAATAAGGACAGAATTAACTCATTCGTGAAGGACAAACATAATCAAGGCTGAATTGAATCGAAGAGTGGGCGGGAGGAAAGAGAGGCGTGAATTGGTTTGTGGGGTATGGAAGTTGCGGACAGAAAGCCAAAAGCTGGCCAATCTGTGCTTTTGTAAAACTTTAGATTGGAGTGCGCAGGTGCAGAATTATGGACGGCTTTTTTTTTTTCTTCCTTTGTCGGAGACCGACATTAAAGAGAACAGAGTGTAACAGCTGCTCCAGTGAGAAAGAATATAATACTTTGAAGATAAATTGATAGATAGATTGATAGATAGATAGATAGGTAGATAGACGGAGGGATATGAATAGACTGGGGAAGGCAAATAGATAAAAGCTGTTCGACAAAGGAAGAAAGGAGAAAAGAAAGGGGAAGATTCTGAAGAATATGGATAGATAGATAGATAGATAAGCGGACAGAAAAAGACTGGGTTAGAAGGATGAAAAAAGCAGCAGTTCGACAAAGAAAGAAGAGAAAGAATTGTTGCAGGCGTGAGATCTTGTGCCAGTCTTCGCAGATCTCAATTGATGTACGAACCACTGCGATTTCCCGTGCAGCAAAATATGCAGATAGGTGTTGGAGCTTACAGCAAATTTTCTATCGCTCAACCTGCTGCCTTCACCAAAATATAATTACGAACAACGGGTCTGGAGAGTCACTCAATAGAAATAGTCACATGTCGATCGTCTTTTGGTAGCATGCTGTGTTTGGGGTGATCAATTAAATAATCGGGGAAAATAGGGTGATCAATAAATAAGTTACTTCTCTCGCATTTTGTTAGATGGTGATCACTTAAAAAAGTCTGAATTTTTGAAAAACGAACAGGAAAGAGTTAATTTGGCATAAATTCACATTGCATATTGAACCTCGTGTTGAAAAAACTTATTGGGGGTAGATCTATAAAAACTAAACAAAACGCTTGTTTAGATATAACAGGGAATAAAATTTGGAAATTTCAGCCTTCTAACTCTAATTGTGCGGCCTATACATGTGATACATACATAGGCCAGTCAACTAACAAGCCAGCCAGCCAGCCAGCCAGTCAGTCAACCAGTTGGTCAGTCAGCCGAACAAACTTAGAAACTCGAGAAAACACTTTTCGTGACAGTTGTGGTTGACATTTTCTAATAAGAAGTGCAGGTGCGTAGATGATTGAAAAGCAAAAAAAAAAGTCTTATATCAAATGGGGGTCGGAGATGAGTGTCCGTACCGTCAGGACTGGTGGCAATTTACTGTGCAGATGCAACGGTTGATGCAAAAACATAAGAGATAGTTAGAAATAGAATGGGGTAAACGGATAGATAATAGCAGATCGAAAAACAAAGAGAGAAAAAACGAAAGAGAATCGCAAAAATTGTTACATACTTATGCTCGAACACAAATATATGCATAGATAGCCCTTACCCCAGGAACTTGTGTTGTGATGTAGCAAAACATATACGAGGTAGGATTAATCAATAAGATACGTGGATGGAATTTGATCTGAATTTTTCGTGGTATGATGTTCAATCTCAGAGATGCAGCTTAACTCAGGTGTACACTAAAAACCCGCCTATCAAATCATGTAATTTGTGAAAAAAGTTTTAGATTCTTGAGATGATTATCATTAGTATGAATAAGTCCGAGCTTATTAGTAGAGCCGAGCCTCAGCGGAGGCTCTTTATGATTATAGGTATGTTGACCAAAGAAATCGCGACCGTCAAGAGATTTGCCAAGATTTCCAGCCATGGAAATCATTGGAGCTCAGCACAAGATGGAAATATTCTTGTTATCATCAAAATCCTTATTAAATCTTTCAAAATCTTACAGATTACCCCAGGAAAGAGAATTATGAGACAATTGAACATCGTTAAATGATTTACGAAAGTTCAAATCAACTAGCGTCAAGAATAGACGGATAAGGATGCCTGCGATCATGAACCAATCAGAATGCAGCTTGGCCTTCACTGCGAAGAATTACACCAGTGCTGACAAATGGGCCATTTTCTGCTAGATCTAGCTGATTCTTCCCCAATTTAGCCGACAAAAATCTGGAATAGCTAAAAAAAACTGGCCAATTAAAGAATATATATATTAAACAAGTTTATAAAATTATTCGTATCAATCTTCCGCTTGCTTTAGCGCAATTAAAGTAATTGCACACAGTAACACGATGTTTTGTTTTGTTTATTTTCCTTTGTTTGTTTTTCCTGTTGCGCATAATTACACAATGTTCTTTTAACGGCTTTAACAACGCGTAATACCCTCGCTCTATGTAAACAATTCAAACAGGATGAAAATAAAAGATACTATTTCTATGTAGAGAGATAGGGAAGGCCTCTAGCCATTCGTAGACTTGAAATGGCTGATGATTACATACAAGCAAAAATGACGGGAATATTTACGTATGAATCGGCCCGGAAGAGCCTGAAGTTGTTTTTTTCGGTAATTCATTTTTTCATAATTCTAGTGTACTAATTTCAAGTTTTCTTTTTTCAAGTCTCAATTCGTCTCGGGCTGTTTTAATGTGTGACTGACATGAAGTCACGAAAGTTTCTATGACGTAATTAACCTTATTATGTCATGATAGGAAAGTAATTTAACCTATCAGAAAACCCGATTTGGGCAAAGAGAAAAAATTTACCGATATGCACATTATATGTATGGATAGCTCGGTTTCGTAAGGTAAGCCTGTATTTTATATAACAGCAAAGAAGTATTTTTTTGTTGAAATGAAAAAAAATTTAAATAGTCATTTTTTGTGTGAAATTCGGTAACAATAAGGCAATTAACTTGTTGCTTTCATAACTCACTAAATTAACGAGTCAAGCATTAGTCACTATGGATCGATTGAAACATTAGTATTTGATGGCATTGAGCAATCAGGAATAAATTTTATTGTATACTATACTATCACCATCATCATCATCAGTAGCAGCAGCCCTTTAGCTCCTGTAGTAGGACGCATATGAACAACAGGGCAACGGTTTTGTAACTTCTTTTGGGGATTTCATGTGTCAGCCTTAACACAACTCAGTTTTCAGCAAAGCAACACTTTTTCACTCTTCACACTAAAATTCCAAATTAAACTCTGATGTATTCAAATTGTCCTCCTTCTAAGGCGTATGCCTCACGTCCAGAATCATTCACATAGACAGTCCTTGCATAAACTATTCACTAACCTGTGTTCGTTCGTAGAGAAAGAAATTGCCAAGCCAGATAGCTTCCTGTGTCTCCCGACAAATGAAGCAGCGATTTTTGTTTCCATGTAAATCCAATCACACCATTTTTTTTGGTAACAAATGTTGGTTTTTACGGGGTTGGGTTGCGAGCCCGACGTCCACAATAGACTGCCTTACAGATCAAAATAGATCTATTTGCCCTGCTATTTGCTTTAGCCGGAGTGTGTTCCAATCTTCGTGTCGTAAACGGTTGCGCCATAAGTCCCTCTTGATAGAGAAACAAATACGATTAATTGGAGGGAGTAGCGGGATTTTTCTTGTCTATAGCATCTAATGGGGTTCGGATTTATCTTGGAGTGGTTCACTAATTGATGCATACTTGTGCTCGTACACGAATATGTACATAAATAGCCCATACCACAGGAGTTTAAATTGTTATGTAGAATGTAAATGTAGTTCCAAAACGCAATAAAAAAAATATATGCTTTTTTAATGAATTTAAAATTCAGTTACTGGATTTTAATATTCACATCTTATTATAACCATATATATATATATATATATATATATATATATATATATATATATATATATATATATATATATATATATATATAAATATAATGAAGTAAGGATTCACTGCACAAAGTTGTTTATGTGTCTATCTTGTTCGGGCTTCTCAGCAAATCCTTACTCCAATATATTTTAAGCTCTTCTCCAAATCAGCTTAATGCTTAATGTTGAATGCCACGATCATAAACCGGATATTATATTATTTCATATTGCATTTCTGATTTTATTATATATATGTATATTTGATTATAACAATATTTCAGATTATCTGCCACTATATAATGAATATATATTATTTGGCTTAGACAACACAAATAGAATAAACAATTAAAGAAAATGGGGCTGCTGCAGGTATTCAACTCACGTTGTCTAAGCCAAATGATACATCCACTGTGTGATAACAGATGATCATTTTGAATAAGAGTGTCTATGTAATATGGCCAAGTTTGACAATCAAGAAGACACAGAGCTGGATTTCAATCTGAATTTCCCACTGTATAATGCCAAAGCTATAGAGCTGATATTAACAACTGAATTAAGTCCATTGAAAAGGAATGAGATTATGTTGAAAATATTAAGTGGTGTTAAATAAATGCTATTTTCATCATCAGATTATAGATATTGATTCACCTACATGCTTATGTGTATGGCGCGTATTTATCTACGTATATGCATGTATATGGCTATATGTATGTATGTACGTATTTATGTGGCTACACAGTTCTTGTTTTTGAGAGTTAAAAACAGGAACATTGCGCTGGAAGAATCAAATGTTATTGCAATCAGCATAACAAGGTATGCTTTTAGTCATTTTTTATGCTTCTGGACACGGAATGTCCGGGGGAACGATTTTTTAATAGAATTAAATCGTT
>OY735222.1:43749042-43754042 GCA_963457665.1 Thysanoteuthis rhombus
ATTCATGAATACGTAAATTACATTCAGACCTATGAAGAATCAGATGCAAGCCAAATTTGACTAACATTCGAACGAGAGCTTTAATTCTAAAGAAGACATTTTGCTGAGAGTCGCAGATGCAATTTCCTTCTATTTGCAGTGATAAACTCGAAGGGATGATTCAAACTACAAAAAAAACGATGTGCACGAAGATAATACTATTTAGATTACGTTGCGTCTTTTCTCCTCTGAAATTGAGTTAATAGCAGTCGCAAGGCCAATTTCACTGAAATCTTTCCTCCACTCCTCTTAGTACACACACACACACACACACACACATATATATATATATATATATATATATATATATATATATATATATATATATATATATATATATATATATATATATATATATATATATATATATATATATGCATGTCGACTGCTATGAATAAATACTGTGCTGCTTGTAAGTATTTGAACAAATAGAAAATTTGCATTTGTGGCTTCGTTTTGAGAGTTAAAAAAACATGGATTTCACGCAGAGAAAAAATGAATATATTGCAATCAACACAAAGGGGAAATTCACTGAACAATACGGAAAAAAAGTGTTTCAGAAAATGATGACAATATAAAAAAAATTATGTAATATCTAGTGTCGTCACCGATCGCCTTTCGAACTTTTCTGAGTCTTTCGAGCACAGTTTGAATGTATCTCATTGTAATTAAAATTTGCCTCAAGTGGCTGAGGCAATTTTCGGGAAGAAAATTGCATTTTATCTCAAGAAAGCGATTGTAATCTTTAGATATTCCACTAGGGAGGGCTTCAAGTAATATTTTCATGGAGTTCTATGAATTTGGTAGCAAAATTGGATCTTTTTGTCGTTTATACATCTAAAATACGTAAGACTGAAGAGGCCATCACTTACTACATATTCTAGGTAATGACAATAACCTACTCTCCGGTGGTGTATTTATTTAGTTCGTAAGCCCTGTTATTCCTTACGATAACCAGTTGATAAAATACATCATTCACAATATTAATAAATTAAAAGTATGGACGCATGTTATTGGTTTTGCAGTGAGTTGTTATAGAGGCAGGGTATACGCTCTTCGTATATCTCCAGCACACAAGTGCCCTTTACCTCTAATCACCCAAACCTCTATTATCACTATTTTTGAGGTCTGAGAACACTCAAAAAATTCCCCATATAGTAATTGCTCCTTCGTTTTATGCTATTCCAGCTCTTTTTTGTGGATACCGGGGAAACCTGCGTAAAAATGACTGGACAGATTTATTCCATTTTATTTGAAATGTTGAAGGTTGTCCTGCATCTATCTATGAAATATTTTTTCATAACAAGTAAATAAATTTTTATATCAAACAAGAAAGAGTTTGACAAGAAACGACTAATTAACCGTTGACTGATCACATTAAGTTCAGTTTTAACGGCGACGTAAGTCGGCATTTCATTGAATGGCAGAAATCTTTTGTCAAGATCAGATTCAGGTAAGTCAACAGCGTTTGTAAGGAATTAAGTGACTCGGAGAGAGAGAGATTAAAGAGGGATAAAAAGTTGTCTTTTTTCTTAGGAATTTCTGCTCTTGTCCTTCTTCTTTTTTTACTTCACACTACGCCATAGAATTTTTTAAATCAATTTCTCGAGAAAAATAAATACGAGAAAGTACAAGAAAGATAGAAAGGAAGAAAGAAAGAAGTCAGACTCCAAAGTGTTTGTAATCAATGTATGTACTTCATATATGAATATGTATATACGTGTCTGTGTGTGTGTAAGAGAGTGCATGTGTGTGCATGTATGACCTTTTGATTTCAAATGAATTATATTGCTTTTCGTGCTATATTTTTCATGCATTGATTATCTATATTTATTTTGGACGTTTTTAACGGGATCGAATTGAGAACGCAATAGGAAAAAAAGTTTTATCATAGAAACAAATGTCAACAAATGCTGTCAACAACTGGACGTACAACACTTGTTTTTTTGTGTTTTTTTCCCCTGTTTCTGCCAGGTTAGTTGTTTTTTTCTTTTAGGGAGGGGCAAGATCACGGTACGTGATCAATGCTCATTATTCTTTCTGGGTCAAACTCTTGGTAAGTTTATATCATAGAGGCAGTTGTTTCTCAACTTAAAAACTTTACCCAAGAGTCCTGCGAAACCATCCCTCGATTATGTTTCTCGCTCGGCTTCTTCAGATGATATATTACCAAGGACATTATCCGTGGATCTCTATAATACTTTTGGACAGTAACAAAGAAATGACCCAATATCGTCAGATTAGTAATAGGTCTACGACATACGTGTGCAGTATACTTGAGATATTGGATATTCATAAAGTCGCTGTGAGGTGAAGTTTTAATGATATTTTCAGGTCCTTGTTCATATACTGAAAGGCAAAATTATCAGGTTTTCCCAACAGGGAAAATATTTTGATAAGTGAAAAATCATGCTATGAATTTAAATGAATAAACAATTTTGTTAAAAAAAAATGCTCAAAACATTTTATCAGCCTAAAATGTGTGTGCGTGGAAGGAAGTACCAATGATTTCGATGTTATGAAAAATTCATCGGGAAATTCATCGAATCAACACCGAAATTGTCTCATTATGATGAGAATACATAATTTACCTGAGGGTTACAAAAGTTGAGGGAAAAACATGGGATATACTTTAATGACAAAATATCATATGAATAAAAGACTTGATCGAAAAATACGAGACATTTTTTCATTGACCTTATACTTAATGGCTCCCTCGGATGTGTGGGTACTAGGTGCCTGTATGTCGTCGTTGTGTGCGCCGTGTACATTAGTTGTGTGTGTGTGTGTATGTATGTGTGTTTGTGTGTGTGTGTTTGTATGTGTGTGTGTGTGCGTGTGCGGGCACACACAAAGTCTCAACTCTAATACAATTATATACATTCATTCATAATTTTATAAGTATGTATACGTTGATATGTCAAAACGGGCTAATGATCAAGCACTTTGATATAAAAAATAAAGTGTGTCCTGCAACTCTCCAGATCATTGCAGTTACCCTCCAGGAACACCGCAGGATAATCAAAACATTTAATTATCCCAGTCTATCGTAGCTCAATCCGCTGACGTACAACTGCGATCATAAGAGGTGACGTCTAACTGGTATATCACTAATCACTCTGTCAATCTACTATTGACCCTCACTATCTCAACATTAGATAGCAGTCATGCAGTCATTCCATTGACAGGATTTACATTCTGCAAAAACGTTCTACTCTATGCAAAACCGCGCTGATCCAGGGAACCTAAAAATACATTAGTCTAGGACAATTTTCGAGAGACCCTGAAAGCAAATCGTGTGAATTTATGGCAAACAGTGTTTTTAAGAGGTATTGAGGAATGCTGAATCTGAATCTACCGAATGCTCATATTAGAAATTGCCGGCAGTGCCTCAAGATTGAGAAATCAAACATGGCTACCGTTCCAAAAGTGTTTATATTGAGAATGCTATAAGCAAATCATGTGAATCAATGATATACATTATTTTTAGGGGTATTAGGCGTGCTGAATCAAAATCTGCTGTGTCCCAGGCTCAAAATTGGCCGACTGAGCTCGAAAATAGAGAAATTGAGAAAGTAGAAATTTGAATGAGATGTGTTTTTGTAGATTTCCATATATGCAGACTCCAATGCCGTAATCTGTTCTTAGATTGAACGAGCAGAAACAGACTGAATTTTTACCGTATATCAGTGATGAATATTTTGCCGACCAAATAAAATCCAGAAAGAGGTTGATCATAAGTGTCCAGGATTTTATTAACTTTGTAGGGTTTCTTTTTCAGATAAGTAATCATATCCAGCAGCCAATATACGGAGAACCAGCATTCCATTACATGATTTTCCTTCGGGCTTGACGGGTAAGCCTTTTATAGGTTTCCATGCATAGGAAATATTTCTGTTTTAATGAAAGGTGAGGAAACTCTTGGAACATATTCATTGAAAAAAACACGGGCTGATTCAGAAGTTGAATTCGACTCTTTCGCGAAAATAGGGTTTGTGTCAATGGATAACTTTGACTCCATGTCATTGGCTTATCCTGAATTCATTTTGCTGGCTTGGACTGAGTTTTCCAATATCTGTGACAATCTTTCTAATATACCTTTCAATTATAATTATCATTTAAATCCTATCTTCGCTATAACGCTGTGGCAGATTCTTATCTATTAATACTCGTGAGCATCATACATCTGGTGCTGCCCTCTTACTTTGGAAGCCATAATAGGTGTACACATGAACTTATTCCCACTCATCATGAATGTTCCAAGAGTTATTTCCAAACTTCTTGCGGTTATAAATCCCAGTGCATTCCGTGTTCTTGCAGCTGCATCGTTGGAAATAGCATTTCAATGTACAACCACATCAGATGATCTCCGGGTAAGCTTTCGGCATTGGTGGCTGAAATAGTAGCTGTGGCACTAACTGACCATCCAAGTGCATCCGTCTAATTCCTGTCACTGGGGGAAGATCCAGATATGGCAAGTATGCCTAGTTCCAAACACCTGCTTGATAGTGAATGCGCATGATGTGAAATTTGGCTGCATCTGAGGTTGGTGCCAAGCTTTCTTTTCTTTTTCTTACGCAACTGAGACACACACACACTATATATATATATATATATATATATATATATATATATATATATATATATACATATATATATATATATATATATATATATATATATATATATATATATATATATATATATATATATATATATACTGGTGACGTTATAAGAGGCAAGTACTGTATCTACTTGACCATCACATAGCAACCTGCAAATTCCATTTTGCAGGGAATATTTTGAAGCATTCGACATCTTGGATTCAAATGAAGATATGTACATCCTATTTCGTCATAGTGTACCGTGAATAAAAGAAGCACGTCTTCATCATGCCCTGACATAAGCATTGTTTCTATATGCGTATGGATATAGCGCAAAATCAGTCGGGTATCAGATTC
>OY735222.1:43759042-43761542 GCA_963457665.1 Thysanoteuthis rhombus
TGTGTGTATAAGCGTGTGTGTATTAGTATACTCACACGTGTGTTAAGATGTATGTGTCTGTCGTTTTTTGTATATTTGTATGTGTTTCTATCCTTCTATTATGTTCGAGTGAGTACGTGTGTCCGTCAGTTTTTGTATATGAGTATGTTTGCTTTTTCCAGTGTGTCTTAGTATACGTGTGCGTATGCTCGTATACACCTTCATGTGAGTATTTGTGTGTGCGTGTGTGTGTATGTGTATCCGTCTGTTCTTGAATACATGTTTGTGTGTGTCCGTCGCTTCCTATATACGCGTATACGTACCTCCTTCAGTGTGTATGTATACGTGTGTGCGTATATCTATTTTTTGCGTACATGCACATGTATGTGTGTGCTTGTCTTCTTTTGGATTCACATGTGTGTGTCTCTTTCGATGTGTGACTCCGAGTGTGTATGCATATCAGTCCACGCTTATCAATGTTCGTGAGTGTGTGTGTGTGTGTTATGTAGTTCGTAGACGTGTATGTGTGTGGCTTTCGGTGTGGATCTTTGAGCGTGTATACGTGTATCAGTGCTCTTCTCAGTCAGTGTATGTGCTCTTCTGTGTGCGTGTGTGTCGTTGTCTATATAAGTGTACGAGTATCTCTTTCAGTGTGTGTCTTTGGTGAGTGCGTCTGTCTGTCTGTGTGTGCTTGTGTCAGTGTCTGTGTGTGTTTGTGTGTCTGTAAATGAGTGTATGTCTGCGTATGAAATAAATAATCGTAAATTCTATCCGTTTTTATTGAATGCGCTGATGATAGTTCGACTGAGTTCTGCACAAGTTGCACTGGTTGGAAATGCAGGTGAAAAGATTGTGTTACGCCAATCCAATTAAATGATAAGGGCTTGTCTGCATGACTTGAAAATCACCAGTCGAGATTATAGTTTTCACTTGGGATTGAACACTGCTCTCTGACTCCGTTTGGAACTATGCAATTCTCACAGTCACCAAGTAACCCCTTTCAAGCTATTTACTTAAAGCTTAACCTTGTCTGGCATCAGAGTGAGACACTCAGTTACGATCGAGCTCACTGCACTGAAGAATGGGCTTTCAAACTGGCTCACTAACCCAGAATTCTAAACCCTTATACAGATATCTACGAAACTTGGTTTAGTTAGACACGGGGATATATAGAGGAAATACATGTCGGAAGATTCTACTGTGTCAGCTTTTATAAATGAAGAATAAAATCATTATTCGAAATCCTGGCTTCTCTTCCTGGGTACGAACGCTAAACATTGACGCTGGTGGGGAAATACTGGACTGCTTTTGGCCACGAAGGAAGTCGCAATTTATCATAAGCAAAACAGGTTATTTCTAATGGCTGACATCATGAGGTCGACGATACACTTAGTAGAAACCGTCAACCGAAACTGTCACCTATATTTTCAAGATACTACTCTTCAGTTTTCAAGTTGGTGTGGCTGGCTGGCTAGCAACATTGCTGGGTGATTAGCTGACTGGTTGGCTGGTAATGAATGTATCACACATACAGGCTGCACCGATGGAGCTAGAGGGCTAAAAATTTAAACAGTGACCTCCTTGTTGTGAGTACGAAGAACAACTTATCTGATTTTTTTAACTAATCCCCTACCCAAATATTTTCATAAATAGGGGAACAATTTGCAATGTAAGTTCATGCTAAATCTCTCCCGTTGTATGTGTTTGCAGTATTTACACCTTTTTCTGAAAATTCCATCTTTTTTGATGATCACTAATGAACAAAAAAAAGTAATTTAAACATTGATCACCTCTTTTCTCAATTTTTAATTGATCATTCCCAACATGGCATGATGCCAGAAGATGTTGGTCATGTGACAGTTTCTATTGGGTAACTAACCAAACCTGTTGAATTTATTTTCTCTTTCTATTCCCAATCTTCAAAATTATCTCAAGCCATGTGTCCATTTCCAAACCACTTCAGTACATAGTATTGAAACTTCCCAGTATTTCAATATCCTAGCCCGGCTGTGTATATATGAAGTGTTTCTCGAATTTAGTGATATTTTTGGATCTATAGTTTACATAATACTACTCATCACTTATGTGGTCTGTCTGGAAAGTAACGTGCCGTTTTGAGAGCCAGTTGTGTGGTCTTGATGTAACTTGACTACCCCTGAAAAGTGAAGTTAGGAATAACTCAATTATAAGAGATTCGAGGATTACTTAAGAGCGAGTAATGAATGATCATAAGCGACTAGAATAGAAAAAAAAATAGTGTCCAAAAATATAAGGGACGTAATTCAGGGTTTTGAATGTGATACATGGATGAAGACACCAAACTGAGCAGAAATCAAATGTTTGACTATTCTAAGTTGAATAAAATTTTCTATAGACTTTCTGCTAGGAATTTCCAATCAAAATAATCAATCGGTCTTTATTTGTTTCTCAATATCTGATTGCTGGGCTGAGAATCGGATCTTGATAAGTCAGGCTGCTGCAAAGCCAAATTCCAGTCCAATTTGTGTTCCGACTGAAAATG
>OY735222.1:43766542-43814042 GCA_963457665.1 Thysanoteuthis rhombus
CTAAACTTCATGCAAAGGCCACAAAAGTCTGGACAATGAAACTTGGATAATGCCGTCTTTTTTCTGGTCCATGTGTTCGCCGCATATACCGAACTTCGTCTGGTAAATCCAAACTCAGAACAGATGGATCAAAGGGCTCGTTAAATCCGGTTTGTTCTATTGAGGTTCGTTATAGTGCAGATTATTGTAAGTTTCTGAATAAACCTTACCTAACTGGCTGGATTATTAAAAACCCCTATCCATGACATAATGATTATTTTGATTGGGATCGATCACCGAGGCCCAGTGGTAGAGTGCTCGCCTGCAGCAGTTACACAATCCACCACCATGTCATAAAAAAAACTATCAAAATTATACCCAACGTTCAATGACCATGGGGAGGATACTAAGTGCCGTAAGCAGAACAGAGCTTTGCCTGGTCTGGAAAGCTAGAAGTGGGTCTTATTAATCCTGCAACAAGCCCGATGAGTCTATGAGCGGAGAAAGGGGTTCCAGACTTTCGGTATAAGAAGAAGGCAAATAACTAGTGTGCTCGAGGAAAATGGGTACCTTACAATGGATAGGGGCCGAACTGTCGCAGTATCCTACAATCTTTGTTCCTCTGAAAAAAGAACACGGAATTATAAACAAATAACTCTGTGGGAAGCAAAGCAAGCCATAAAACTAAAAAACAAAATAAAGATACCAGAACCATATAACATCACCATTGATCTACTCAAAACGCTAGTAATTTCATCATTAGGAAACTAAACATTCTACTCAAATTATGCTTTAAACAAAATCTGAGAAGACTGGATCGTCCCGATCATAATGCCAGGAGAGAGAAGCAGAATATAAAATGCCACTTGCAATAGCATTATAGGCTTTAAAAATGTGTTCGCCTCGGAGGAAATCCCAAAGGTCATTGGTGCAATCGTGCAAGGTGTAAACCCTGTTCATGTCAGAATATTGCAATTTATCCACCGATATGGTTCCGTCATCAGGCTACACGATACTGAGTCCTTTCAGCTTGAAAGACAAGGTGATGCCAGCTGACAACATGATACATTTGCAGAAAACCCTCATGATCATCAATTAATGAAGCGAATAAAGAAAGCAAAACAGTAGGTTTCAACATGAACTTTAGTAAAATAAATGTCATTACAACAAATATATTGAAGACAGAGACACAACAATCAAAATCGAAAACGCAGAACTGAAGACAGCAGACCGCTACATCTACCTAGGACAACGTATCTTCATGAAATCCACGAAAACAGGAGAAATCAAGCAAAGAACCATGCATCACATCAGAGATTATAAGACATCACAATATATCAGAGGAAAAACAGTGGTCAAAGATATAAAATCCTTTAGAAAACTCAAATGGCAATGGGCTGGTCATGTAGCTCGAATGTCACCATGACTTACAATATGGATATCCAGATATTATATGTAAAACTGTCTCCGACCGAAAAAAAAATCTACATCTATAACTCAGTGTTTGTGAACGCTGATGAAGAGGAATAAACTACTTTCTTTGATTACGTCATTCAACTGGAGACCAAGAAATCTTCCTATAAAGATATGAGTGAAAAAAAAAAATATATATATATATATATATATATATATATATATATATATATAGAGAGAGAGAGAGAGAGAGAGAGAGAGAGAGAGAGAGATTGTTAATGAAGAACAATTCAATTTACAAGAAATATGGTACACATTGTGAAGAAAAGAACATAGACACAAGCAACTCGAAATCGATCTAGAATGAGAAAAAAATTTTAAGAAAATAAGTGATAATCTAGCTGTTTGTTTACTTTTAAATAATTAAATATATTCTAGAATTTCCTGAAAATTCTGTCTTTTAAAAGGCTCAATTCGTCAAGATAGGGGATCTGTTAAGGGAAGTAACTCTCTGAGAGTTATTTCCCTTGAATCGTGTTGCGTAGAAAAAAAATTTTCAAATGGTTTTCTTACTAAAATTATTCATATCCAAGCGTTACGAAGCCATAATCATGATCTCAAATTTCTTGAATTACAATCAATGCACAACTTAATGTTTAGATCATTTACATAGACACAAAAACTCCAAACTAATACGTTTTATAATGCCTAATGTTTCACTATGTCTAAAAATTCTGAGGTGAGGTTTTATTAACCGATATATCATTCGACCTGGGCGCCTTGCCGTGGAAGAGTATTAAGTAAGCAAATCTCGCAGACCATTATTACTATAGTTAGTTTGATCCTTACTGAGTATGCTGTATTAATTGCCTTGTACAATACTAAACTAAACTTGGTAAATACTTATTAAGACGGTTTGCTATGAAACATCAGTTAACATGCCAGTCTCCCAGATCATTACTACTATAGTGAATGCGATCTTCACTGAGGGTCCTATATTTGTGGTGTGCCTGACTAAGCTAATCATGCAATAAACCTAATTGGGCATGTCGCCGTGGAGCAGAGATTTTCAAGCTAGTTACGGAGGATATAAATATTTGAGCAGGGTTTCTCTATCTGGGCGTTATCGCCCAACGGTAGTCGAATCCAACTCTTGGGTGAGCGATGCGCAGAAAATGGTGGGCGTTTTGAAATTTTGATGGGTAGTGTTTTGGGTAGGATTCTCAGAATTTGAGTGTGTAATTGACACCAGAAAATGAGTCAATAGAAACATTTTCTATTAATGATTTATCAAGCAGAACTATAATATCTCACATTATGCAAACACAATATGTCTGTACCAGCTGTATCGCACTAGACACAAGTACCGCATTGATCATCTAAAAACGGTATGTGTGTGCCAAATATTTTATTTCACTAATTTACATATCTTCCATTAAAGAAACGACGGAAGCTGTTCACTTTTACAGTTTTTAAGAGTTAAAAACTAGTTGGCATCTTTTACTCTACTGGGGAACGGTGGTAAAATTTTCCATGCAGAAGTGAGCAATGACGTTGAAAAGGTTGAGAAACCCTGTACTAAAATGATATAATCCTCATTTGGTGACCAACACACCTAAAACCAAACATACTAGCGGTCGGTGTTCAGTTCCAGTTATAAGATATGGTTTTGAACGTGAATGCTGATTTGGAAGAAAGGCAAGTCATCCCAATTTGGAAAATTAACGTAACACAATCCTCCTATCGCCATTTTAGCTTTGTGTAGTTAAGCTTAGCAAGTATCACGAATCATTCCGTAATCATCCTCAGTTTTTGTCCCCTGCAGAAAGAAGCCACGAATGTGCTATCAATCGCTATGGGTGTCTGTGGTCGCTGCCGTCGTCATCGTTGTCGTTATCCTCCTTCTTCTTAATTGGATAACTTCGTTTTTCCTCGATACATTTCGAAGACATTTTGTACGTGCGCTTGTGGAGAGATTCTACCTGAATTATGGCCGTGTATCTCAGAGTTAATGGCCCTAATAAACAACTCTCTCTCTCTCTCTCTCTCTCTCTCTCTCTCTCACACACACACACACACACACACACACACACACACACACACACACACACACATACACACACACAACCGTTTTCTGCCAGGGATCTTCATACTTTCAAGATTTAATGTTTCGTTTCGTTTCGTTTTGTTTTGTTTTTTCCCGCTGTAGCTCTCCGATCTTCCTTAAGTACACTTTGAATCCGATATTCTTTATTGGTTTAGCTTTTGATTGCCTCAAACAAGAGACAGTTTTTCTTCGAAGGAAATTACCGAGCTCGACATTCGCTTGAGGGAAAACGGACAGAACAACCTCCGAACTGTTGCAATGGAAATAGCAACGATGACAATAGTAGGTTCATCAGAAAAATATGATATTTCACTTCAGAACATTGGACAACACCAAGATAGCCAGAGATAACACTGGATTAAAAAAATATGGACTGAAACAACAAAATGAGGATACTCGTCTAGATAATCTCTGCAATAATTCCTTGATGATACCTGGATAGAAAAATGTTCAAAATTAAGGTCTCTAAGATCAAATGGTAATTATGAACGTCTGTAAATACTGTAAAGCCGATATCTGATTAAAACTGCAATGTATCAATCCACTGGCGTTGAGCATGGATTCTACAAATTCCTTCTCCTCCTCATCATCATAGCTATTTTAAGCTCACTGCTGGAATCTCTCGATCTTGAGTCTGGTCTCTGCCTACTGCGTTGACTGTCCTGCAGGCAAAATTAGTTAACTTCTCCCTTTTTCTGCCTTTTCTTCGAGCTAGATGTCCAACCTGTCTCCATTTTGCCGCTTAATTATTTGTATGATATCAAACACCCTGGTCCTTTCTGGGATCCATGTTATCCCTGGAATGACTCTTTCCATAGCTCTCTGTGCGATTCTGAGTTTGTTTTCGTCTGATTTTATCAGTTTCTATGTTCCTCATCCGTACCCCATAGCTAGTATAATGCATTCATTGCACACTTCACAATTTAGGCATATTAGAAAGGTGCTTACCAAAATTATACTATTTACAATATCATGTAAAAATGATACTATTTATTATACTATGTTAAAAATGTGGCCTTTGTTTGGTTTCATTACCGACTGAAAGTCTCTGTGTATGAATAAGACGTTTCACTTTATTTGCAATTGGACGACGAAGGTGAAAAAAACAATACAACCACCTAATACAGCTAATGACACTCGTAGCAATGACACTCTGCAATCACTTGGAACGAGCACAAACCTGTGTCTAATTTCGAGTGGGGTTGGTTCTTAATCTGAAGCATCTTCGTCGGACACGATAACTTTGTAATGACCATCATGTTTGTTCGAAAGAAGAGCAGGTAATTCGGCTCATTATTCCGAGAGAAATCGTAACAGGAGAATCAAACCTGTATTAAGTATTCTTGGCTATTGTGGTCTGCCTGGTGCAAGGGAGGTAATTTGTGGATACTTCCATTCATCATTAGTTCCGAGCGATCACCGGGAAGCCTCGTCTCAATGATCAAAAATACACTCATTCTTTACCTAAAGAGGACAGAAGGGCACAACGGCCGAAACGTTGTGTTCAAGAAATAGAATAAAATGAGGAAAAAAATCTGAACAAAACTTTAAATAACAATTGTGACATAGACGAATAGTCATATGCCATGAAATAAAGTGTAGGCATCTTCTAAGCATAGCAAGAAACAGGATCACAATCGTAGACCACTAAGTGAACCACCGAGTGAGGATCAAACTCCCCACCCTAACAATCTTTTTGCATACTGACTTGCTCCTATATACTTTCTCCCACGGGGAAAAGATGTGACTCAAGGCCGGTTTAACGTGGGGATACACACACGCAAACGTATGGGTTGAAACTTCTCATAAACTTCTCTTTAGTCCTCACAACTATTGTCGTACATTGTATCTTCAAGAGCCTCAAAAATAATAGCTATTGAATTTAAAATTTATCTGCTCTTATCGTCAATAACGTTTGGGAAGGTCATTAACATTCTGTTATATGTTTTAATGAAGACTACTGTCACTTTGATATTGCTACGTGCCTTTCATGTTAAAATTATTAAAAGAGAAAATCAATGCAAACATTGACTGTGAATTCTAAAAACGCAAATACATTAAAATTAATTCAAGATGCTTCAACTTACACTAATGGATTTTATCTTAAACAAGTGAAAAAAAAAAGTCTCTTGTTATCCGCTGTGTTGAATGGAAATAATGTATAAGTAAATAACCACTGCGTTTTGATGGCTTCCACTCGGTGTTAAGTGTTGCAGCATCCTCGTTGAAGAATGGGAATGAGTTATCTAATCATCTTTCAAGTTTATCAACATAAAACAAAAAAATATTACCCCAGATTGTCTATTCGGAGCATTAACTATTTAAGCGGCGGTTTTACATTATGTATTATGTCTCTAGCCTTTATGCGGAAAATCCTGGTTTTAATCGCAATTTGAGTCTTTTGGGAGAGCTAAGGATCCCCGGCACACCCGATGCCTTCAAAATTATGATGTGTTGTTTTTGTCTGGATTTTGTTAGGCGGGGTGTTTTAATAATTAAATCTGGTTTCGTTGGACTATTGTCCCTTCGATTTTATTTTCAGGAAATTCGGAGAATTCACGACCGAAACGTTGTAACAAAAAACAAACTGTTAAGTGTGGCAGCGTTTTCGTTAAACAATGAGAATAGATTATACTACCTTTATTATTTTTTTCTAATTTATCAACATAAAATAGAAGATCACCCATGATTGTCTATTTAGAACATTCACTGGTTAAGCGACAGATATATATAACTAGTATGTTCTCTGGCTTTTGATAGGACAATCCTGCTTCTAGTTGTAATCGTAAACTATTAGGGAGCAGACATTCCACGACACATCATCATCATCATCATCATCAGTCTTTTAGCGTCCGTCATTGGACATAGACCTTCCCCAGGATTTGCCACACTTCTCTATCATGGGCGTCACGGAGCCAGTACTTCCTGAACTTGTCTAGTTCATCTCTCCATCTAATATTTTGCCGGCCTCGGTTGCGCATATGGTCTCGGGGAATCCACGTTGTGAGTCGTGATGTCCATCGATTGTCAGCCATTCTTGCAACATGGCCAGCCCACTGCCATTTGAGATTTACACCGGTGCCTTATTCAAATGAAAACAATTAACTGATGTCCTTCTCTAAATTTTGTTAAAGAGAGCGTTTGAATGATAAAATGTACTTCTATAGAACTTTTTTCCTCGTCTCTGATGTTTATTTTTCAATAAAGCTGAGCATGGGGGGGGGGGCACGAGACCAAAAACGTTGACAAAACCCCGAAGACAGAGAAAATAGTCCGACTAAACCACATACAATGATTACCTGATGTTTTCTTTAAATTTTCAGTGGAGAGAATCGTGCTCACTATCACACAGAGAGATCAAAAGAAAGTTCATTGTGTTAGGAAACAAAAGAGGCAAAAGATATCATAGAAACCATTGAAACAATCAAATGGCAATGGGCTGGTCATGTTGTAAGAACGTCAGACAACTGCCGGACATCACGACTCACAATGTGGATTCCCAGAGATCATATGCTGTGGCCGGCAAAATACAAGATGGCGTGACGAAGTCCAGAATGTTTTGGCTCAGCGATGCTCATGATAGAGAGATCTAGCGAATCAAGTGGAAAGTCTATGTACAACGACGGACACTGAAAGACTGCTGCTGCTGCTGCTGCTGATGATCATCATCATCATCATCATCATGATCAGGATCATGCTGATCATGATGATTGTTTTCCAACTGGTTATTCTAATACTTTTAAAGTCTGTGACATGCTGCGTCTTCCTGAATGCTCTGCCAGCGCCATTATTAGAAGACCTTCCTATCTAACAGAATTTACATATTTCAGGATTGATTAAAAGGATGAAGAGCCGTTCATTATGGTAAAGCCTGTCTTGTGTTGGGCAGCAGGCTTTCCAGTCGACCCTCGTGGGCGATTGACTTTGGTAAATCATTTGTCATTGTTAAGTGCCAGTTTCTATTGCTTTGTTTCACCGTAAATCGCTCGTCTCTACAGTGTTTTATTGCAAGATATCTCTCTGACTTGAGTGTGAGGAAGGGGAGGGGTTGAAGGAGAGAGACAGAGAGAAGGGGGAGAGGAAGATTGAGGGGGAAAAGGGCAAAGAGGGAGAGAGAGAGAGTAAGGAAAAAGGGTGGCAAGAGGGGGAAGAGGAAGATTGAGGGAAAAGGGCAAAGAGGGAGAGAGATTGAGGAAAGGAGTGTTGAGAAGAAAAGAAGGGGAGTGAGGGGAAGGGATGCAGAGGAAAACAGCTAGAGGAGAGTAATGAAAAGGGGTAAAAAGGGAGAAAGAGGGATTGTGAGAGAAGAGGGCAGAAGGAGAGAGAAAGAAAGAGAGTAAAGGGAGAAGGGCACAAAGAAAGGGGGAAAATAAGGGTAAGTGATGATGAGAAGGAAAGAGGGAGAACGAGAGGAAGGGGCAGGGAGAGTGAGAGAAAGAAGATGATTAAGGTAAAAGGGCAAAGAGAGAGAGAGAGAAAGAGAGAGTACAATGAAAGAAGTACAGAGAGAGATAAAGAGTGAGAAAGATAGAGAGTTAGAGGAATGGACACAGAAAGAAAGAGAGGGCGTGGTAATTGCTAGTTTACAAGACTCCGGTAGGACTTTTATTAAAAGCGGAAGGTAACAAACCGTAAATCTATCCTGACAACGGGTCGATTTATTTTTGTCCAGTAAAGACATTAAGGCGTTTCTCTTTTACCTCTGAAAGACGCAAAGAATGAGTCAATATTCGTAAAATCACGATATTTATGACCACCTTTAGTCGAGGTACAATTGTTTTGTGACGGTTAGATTGGCTGCTATATTGGGAAACATAAGTGTCTAAACGAGCACGGGACAATTTAAACTGTCTGAATTTTCTTTCAGAAAACTAGACCAAGGATAGCATCAAAGCAAATTTCAAAATTCAAAGAAAAAAAAGAATCATAAGAATCTATTGTTGTCTCTCCGGCGAATTCTAGACTATTCTTTGTGCGGCGTAAAGTTCAGAATAAGAAATCAAAGTAGGTTGAATCATTCTAGTCTGGCAAGCTTTCGACCGAGCAAACTCAATCTTCACGAATGAGGAGATCACTTTGGTTTTGAAAAGAATGGATCAACGATCAATGTTTCCTCTCGATAGTCACCTAGGGAGCTGAAACGTGCAACAACCAAAAGATGGACTCTCAATTTGAGAACCCTGCAACGAAGAAGAAAATCATGCTTAACATAAAATGGAGGAATCCCAATACAACACATTATATTATGAAAAACAAACAAGGGCGGAAGATTTTTTAAAATATTATAAAACTCAAATAGCAATGGGTACGTCATGTTACAAAAATGTCAGACAACTGCTAGACATCATGGCTCACGCGGTCGATCTCCAACAATCATATGCGAAATTGTGCCCGGCAAAAGATAATATGCTGTAACGATTTGGACAATTTCAGAAGATATTGGCACTGTGACAACCACGATAGAGGGGTCCAGCTAATCTTGGCGAAGGTATTTGTCCAACGACAGACGTTAAAAAGATGCTGACGATGATGCAAAGTCAGTCGTTATTCTGCTAGAGTGGTAGTCATGATATCATGGTTGGCATCAGCCATTATTAGAGTGTTACATTTCGTTGAACAAAGACTACAACATCTCCAAAAAGCAATAAAATCTTAAATACAACTGAATAAACAGGTTCTGTAATTCACCCCATAGTAACCGACATGTTACCAAAATCTCTTGGTGACGGGTCGTGTTAGGGGTGAAGAATTAAAAAATTGGAAAAAAGGGTGATCTCCTCTTGTTTGATCACTAAAAAGTCCAAATTAAAAATAAAACAAACGTAAATGCTAACAGATAAAAGAAACCAGTTTTAGCATAAATTGCTATTGTAAAACTTATTGTGAGGTAGAATTATGAAATAGCAAGAATCTTCTTTTTTTTAGACATAGTGAGGTGTAAATATTTAGAAAGTCAGCCTTTTAGCTCTATTGGTGTGGTCTGTATGCACGCAGACGGATACTCAGTCAGAATTACCTGAAACCTGAAAAAACCTATGTTGACCGTTTTGATTTACGGCTTTCAACAGAGGAAATAGGTTGACAATACTTTTTTTCTTTTCAATTCATAAAATGCTGCATAAGAACTTGTGTTCTCACTACGAATAATCATGTGCATGTTTTTTTTGTTTGTTTTGTTTTTTGGTTTTTTTTGAGTGCTAAAAATTGACTAGCATTTCCGAAACATAAGTAAACATAAACCGAAGTAAAAGAGAAAACCAGAGATTGGGCTTTCAATTCCACAGTCATCAGATGGCTTTCGGAGACTTCGTATTTCTCGAATGCAGGTATATATGTGTGCATTCCTGTACATGAGAGTAACGTTATATTCACCGACGTCACACATCAGCTCTCAGCTTTTATCAGCCGAGTATGTTGCTCGAACGGTTCGTTTGGAAAAAGATATTAAGATGAAAAGGTGAAGATGGTCAAAATTGGTAGAAATTGGGTCACAATACTACATCTGTTTTAATGACATCATCAATAGAATGGTAATATTTTTTTTAAATCCTTTGTGACGAACGTACTATCTTTTTGTTTTTAATTGTAATTTTTCGACACTGTTTGTTTAGTCAGCGCAGTTTTCAAACTGAATGAAACGTTACAAATTTTTATTCTGAATTTGACGTCATCTTCGTGACGTGATGTTTTGGTCATCTCTTCCATACGCAGCAGACACGATTGTGCTATCACAAATTTCCAACTATCACGATTCACGAATGTATTATTCTCAGTTTTTGCGAGTTGTACACAGAGTGCTTCCCTCACTTTTTTCTTCTTGGTTATAAGCTTACTGTTTTGGGATGAATCCATTCAAATTGATCGTGGCTGTCTTTATTATTCTCTTTTACCCCAGAACTAGAGCAATTTTTTTTTCATATTGTTTTGTTTTGAACATCTTTTTTAAAAATTCACTTTCTGTAAATTGCTACTCAAGAGCTGGATAGTTGGTGACTGCACGAGGTAAGTTTTGATTCGTTGTTAAATAGGATTTTTTTTTTCAGATTTGGAGGTGAAGTGAAGATGGCTTTTATCTCTCTCTTTCTGGATTCTTCTCGGAGTTTTGCGATAATGATATGGATCCATGAGAGTTTTTACGGATCCAGTGTCTTCATTATTGGGATTTTATTGTGGTTTTGGATTTGTTTCTGCAGAATACACTTTTGTGATTTTTCTTAAAAACGATTTATCGTATCCATCATCGTAACGAACAATTGAATTTCTCGGGATACAACTTGCAAAAGTAAAAATCGCACATTCGTGAATCGTGATGACGGGAAATTTTTAATGGCTCCGGTTCATGAAAGAGAAGGCCAAAATATTACGTTACTGAGATGACAAGAAATTCAAAACAAGAAATTTTTAAACTTTTAGTTCACTTCGAAGACTGTATTGACTTACTATGCCTAATAATTACAAATAAAAATAAATAGTACGTTCGAAGCAAAGAAAAAGACAAGTAATAAAACAATAAGACTTATTATAATTTGAGAAATCTCGATGTGTGTGTGTGTGTGTGAGTGTGCGCCGAGATATCTCGACAACTGGCCATTGTTCAAAGTTGATATTCGTCAGATATATTGGTCCGTGCACCGGCCATTGTTAGTTTTATAGAGTGAAAGAGGGAGAGAGAGAGAGATAAAGGATGTTCGTGTTTTCAGAGTGAAAGAAAGAGAAAGGGCACGTTTATTTTTCACGATAGAGACAGTGAGAAAGAGAAAAGGAGAAAATTATGCTTATCTTTTTTACGATAGAGGGAAAAAAGATTGGACAGTTATATTTCTACGATGGAGAGAATGATAGAGAGAGTTGTTCGGCTAGAAGCAAAACCGAGTGAAGATACAAAAAAAATTGGAAGAGTCTAATCATTATTTCTGATCATCACGTTTGTTTGGGTTTTTTTTAATGTTTGTGTGTGTGTGTGAATTTTGAATAGTGTTACACACAAAATATACATCAGATGGGAAGATGTGTGGTATGTTAGACCTATGGGTACGTACTGTGAACCACAGATAATCCTTTTGGTACCTCAGCACCGGTAGTTTCCATTTCCTTTCTGAAGAAAGATCTCTTAATAAGCTCGTTGGCAAAAAAAATCATCAGCTTTGAGGAAGATACGAGTTCTACGCGATATGTTTTGTGAATCGAGGTGTCAAAAGTGAATAAGAAAATGTTCGCTTATGGAGTAATTTTTTCCAAGAACTGAGAAACTAAAGTATCTACTTGTGATGTCTTAATCTTTCATGAGTTGTGTGCACAGTTGGCCGTTACCTTATTGAGTTTACACTTTGTCTTCCATATGCATTTTGCATGGGATGGTTGAGTGCTGACGTGGGGTAGATTGAACTATAGCTGGGGGTACTAAACATGCAAAGTCTATCCTGCATTTTTATTTTTACTTAATAACATTCCACAGCCATTAAGTTAACAGCGTTATTCTGGGTAGGCCGTACTTTGCATGAAAGCACAAATTCAACTCATACTAGTGTTCAGGGACTTGATAGTCAGTACAATACTAATTGGAATTAGTTCGTTTTTGTAAGTTCCAGTTGTCGAGTTGAGATATATGTTAAAGTTTTGAGAACCAGGATTTATGTTTTCTTTTTGTTTTTTGTAACCTGCTTAATGTCTCACATGCTGGTTCAACATACCCCAACTTTGGGGCACATCGAATTTTGGACAAACATTTTTAGTATCTCAACTTCCCCTTCTATAGCACTACAACTTTATTTCTTGATACTGGCTAATATCAAGCAAGGTGTAATAATGTCATCTGTATAGGAATCTGGGGTCTTGGTGAAAAAATGCTGTTACCTAACAATCAAAAATTTAAAACGAGGACCAACGTGCCCCTACATATATTGATACTCATAAATCGATAGGCTGGATAAAAAAAATCTTTTGCCCCCAACTTTTATAAATAATGATGAATTAATCAGCAGCAGCAGCATTAGCCTTTTAGCGTCGATTGTAGGACATGAACGATCTCCAAGTTTCGCCAGACCTCTCTATCATGGGCATCAGGAGCCAATACTTTCTAAACTTGTCTACTTCGTCCTGTCACCTCATGTTTTATAAACTAAAAACTCGCATATGATCTCTAAGGATCCAAGTTGTGAATTCTCATGCGATTGTCAGACATTCTTATAACGTGACCAGTCCATTGCCATTTGAGTTGTTTAATAGCTCCTATGCTATATCAGAATCCTGGTTTTTCTAATATTATGTTATGTTTTGTGATCTCTTGCCATTCGATAATCTGCACTATTCTCTCCACCTTTTTAGGATTAATAGGATTTTCTCGTTCTTGTGTCGACCTGTTCACCATCGAAAAGGTCATCGCATTTCATATATCAAGCTTAACATTACATAAAATTCAATTTTATTACGTCAGAACATATTTTTTACCACGTCATCTTATGGCAACGTACATACACATTTTTTAGTGTCGACATACTGTTGGTTCTTTCATTCGAAAACAACCAATGTCTCTTGTTCTGTTAAGCCCCTTTAAGTACCTTAAAGTTACTTACACATGAGCAACAACCTTACCTCAACCAAAGTTTATAGTTCTCAATACTCAAATAATTATAATCAGCTGCTGCTAGAGAGTAAAATCATTATATATCTAACATCATTATGCCGAGTCATGCCCTTGGCATGATAATAGATTTCATAGACAGAACTCATTAGAAGTCCTCTAATGTGACTTGGACTTTATTTATACAGAGAAAGTGGACATCAGATTCAAAGTGTTTAAATCTATTATATGAAACAGCTTTTGTCACTATAGCCCCTCCCTTAAACTTTGGCGCAGATCAACCAAATTTGACACAAAATTTGCACACATACTCAATAGACCTGGAGTAACTGTTCAAAGAGGAATGTTTTGAGATAAAAACATTACGAATTTTAAAAGTTTTTTTTTTTATTCACACAGTGACTTTAATGCTAAACTGAGCCATTACTTTTCGTTCAATGTACATGTAAAGATATACACACCGACATCAATCGCCAGATATGCTGGGTTTCATTTAGTCATATATATAAGATGGTTAGTCGATCTACCACAAACATGTTTTAGTTATTCAAAAAATCATTTGTTCAGTCTAGCATAAGGCCACACGTCTCTCATAGTGTCTATTGTACCCAAGTGGCCATTCCTCTAGGTACTGACCAGTCGGCTTGAATCACATTTCATAAAACTGCAGAATTGATTCAAGAACCTTAAGACACTGCATTATCGAATCAGCATACCAACAAATGGCCCAACCGAACAACCAGCCAAGCAGGCCACAGATTCTTCTTCTTTTTTTTTTTTTTTTTTTTAGTATCTATGTGTCTCTAGGTGCTCCTGGTCACAACCATGGAATGGTAGGATTGGTTTAGTTTGTTTCCTCAGGAAAGTGCTTTTTTGTTCCTTAGTCATTTCAAACCATAAAAAAGATTTTTTTCTGATCATTCTAGAAAACATTTTTGATAGTTCTGGCACAAGCGCTACCTACGGTGATTCATTCATGCAAGTTACTGACATTTATTATCTTTTTTCATTTGGATGACGATGTTTTTTCTTTCTGTTTGTCCATTCATAAGAAAGTTACCACGTTGAGTACCCAAGCCAATTGAATAACGTTTTTGTTATTTAACCTGTTCAGCGGCTTGCGATGTCAATTACGTAACGTTCCCCTTTTTGAAATCGTGCCTTGTCACCATTTTGTCCTCCGCACCCTGTTATGACTCATACATTTTTTCCAGCGACGATGTTTAGTGGCTGGGGAATCTCCATCAGTCAAGCCTTGGTCAGCAACACACGTCAGAGACATAAACGTTGGCGTTGAAAGTGTTAAGCGGCGGCAGATATGTATATTTCTCGTTTGTTTGAAACACTCTTCTCTCTCTTTCTCGTATTTAGTCGCCTTTTCTCTCTCTCCAGCTCTCCCCTCTCCTTCCTTCCCATCGCTCTTTATCTCATCACTCTATCTATCTATCTATCTATCTATCTATATATATATATATATATATATATATATATATATATATATATATATAAACATATATATATATATATATATATATATATATATATATATATATGCATATATATACATATATACATATATATCTTTTGGTATTTTGTCATCCTCTCTCCCTCCTCCACCCCCTCTCTCTCTTTTTCTTTCTCTCTCTCTATCTATCTATCTCTCTCTCTCTCTAAATATAAATACATATATATATATATATCTTTCGATATTTTGTCATCTCCAATCATCCTCCTACTCCCCCCTCTCTCTCTCTCTCTCTCTCTCTCTCTCTCTCTCTCTCTCTCTCTCTGCTATCTATCAATCATAAACCCTATCGATCAGCTGTCTCTTTCCTGTTCCCGGCATCGACCGCGCCGGGAAGTGTTGAGAATACTTCGACGTTGATAGTTTGCTATAGCGTTATCATATTACAATAGTAATCTTAGCGTCGTCCCATCTTCCTCTGTTGAAGTGCAAAAGCAATTGATACGAAACAAACAGAAATGATCAATAATACATCCCTGTTTCCAAATCGATGAGTTTGTTGAGATCATTAACAATGAGATTCGGGTTTAATGAGAGGAACATTCGTGACCGGACGAAGACGCTTATAAATATTGATGATCGCATGGGAAATCCGTATTCCGAAATTATAACCCCATCGCAGAGATGAAGTAGGAACAAAAGAAGGACATTATAATTCAAAGAGTTATCTTCGGACAACTAAAAACTTTCCTGTTGTTCGTATTGTTTGAGCAACATCTCGGCCGATCCAATATCGGCCTTCTAAAGGCGTGCTATGGGTACGTGATGGTGGTGACCAGAATCTGTTTTCTTTTCCAATGGAAAAATGATAATTTGGTTGACTATAATACATACCAACCACGATTTGAAACAATGGACTCTCTCATTGGAGAAACTTCAGTAGTTCTGGTCAAACTTCAGCCAATATCTGGAGTTGGTTGATTTACTATCGGAACAAAGACGGAAACAACAAGAACAACAATAACATCCCTCTCCAAATTTATGGGGTTGAACTTTATCATTCCCTTTCTGTGATGTGAAATCACAGCCGGTCGAGAGAACCGCTTACCGATCACTTGGTCATGATTTCAAATCACGGAAGAGGAATGTCATTTTTGTATATTGGATTGTTTTGACATGACTTCCTCAACTACAAAGCAGACATGATTCATATCTGTGTAGATATTTACCAAGATCAGTTTAAAACACACCGAAACTAAACAGAAGTAGGAGGATTGTATTGCACCAATCTTGCAAATAGTAAAGGATTACCAACCTTGAAAATCAGCATTTCAGATGCTGTTTTGTTTTTTGTTTTTTTTTCAATTGGGCTTGAATATCGAAAACCAAAACTATCTATGGAGCCAGCCGATTCCAATCTGTTCGTATCTATTGATCCATCCCACTGAGTTCTTATCGATGGTTGAAACCCTGTAAAGGCTGACAAGGTCGGTAGCAGCATTTTTGCTGATATTATGTGTACAGAAACCGTATCTGACGGTATATGTAAGACCTTCCCTTTCCCTCCATGAATATCTCAAATGATAAACGTAAACTCAAGTTGGCCAACGTTTGGATGGGGGAGGATTATTATTTTGATAAGTGACGAACAGAGATAATTGAAGGCAATAACGTTTCTCAGCACGTCCGGTTGAAAAAAGAGATGCCCTACATTCCATACAAGATATATGGTGATGAGCCTAAGGAATAGTTTCCTGGATTTCCTAAGGGGATTCAAAAGAAAGATATATCAGCAGTCTCGACCGAGAAATGAACTCACTTCGCTGATTATGTTTTCTGTGCAGTATATTAATACAATCATCATCATCATCAGCAGCAGCAGCAGCAGCAGCGGCGGCGGCGGCATTTTAGCGTCCATTGTTGGACATGGACTTTCCCCATAATTCACTAGACCTCTTTATCATGGGCGTCATGGAGCCAATACTTTCTGAACTTCGTCACACCACCCTGTATTTTGCTGTCCACAGCATATGATCTCTGGGGATCCACGTTGTGAGTCGTGATATCTTGCTGTTGTCTGACATTCTTGCATCATGACAAGCCCATTGCCATTTAAGTTTTCTAGTCGAGTCTATGATATGCCGGACTCCTATTTTTTTTTCTTTAATATACTCTGTCGTGTGATCTCCATGTGATGTCGAGCACGATTCTCCCCAGTGCACTTTGCATGGTTCTAATTTTTAGGGTCAATCTTTTGGTTAGGTTCCATGTTTCAGCTCCATAGGTGACTATGGAGAGTATGCACTGGAGGATACATTGGCTGTAGACCCTTTATTTTCAAAACTAATGGGAATTTCAAATAAGCCCACTCTACCGAAAGCTTGCCATCCCATTGTGATTTTTTGCTTCATCAATTTTATATATTTATGTATTTCTAGCTTTTCTATTGTTTGAGGCTCAATTTGGATTTTTGTGCCATTGTCGCCAACAAATTTGTTGTACATGATATTTTTCTGAAGTCCATCAAAAGAAGAAGAAATCAAGCGAAGAATCTCACTAGGATGGCAAACCTTTTGCAGATCAAGCTCAACCTTCAAAAACAAGGACATCCCATTGATCCTAAAAAAGAAAGGTATAAAACCAATGCATCCTCCTAATAGTCACTTATGGAGCTGAGACGCGGAAATTAATCAAGAGACAGATCTGCAAATTGAGAACCATGCAACGTGCACATGGAAGAATTGTGCTCAGCCTCACATGGAGAGACTGCTAGACAGCACAAAACATCCGGGAGAAGACAACAGTCAGGGACATCATTGAATTCATTAAAAAACTCAAATGGCAATGGGCTGGCCATGTTGTAAGAATGGCAGACAAACGATGGTCATCACAGCTCACGACATGATCCCCAGGGAGCACATGTGCAACCGAGGCTGGCACAGTACTAGATGGAGAGTCGAGCTAGACAAATTCAGAAAGTACTGGCTTTGTGACGTCTACGATAGAGAAGTGTGGCGAATCCTGGGGAAAGTCTATGTCCAATGTCGGACGTCAAGAGACTGATGAAGATGTATAGTCCAACTTCCTTGCTCTCTTCGTCCAGTCCGTCTTGTATTACATGGAGATCTTGAAGGTTCTAAGCAGAAAAGGACAATGTCGTCGGCAAATCTTGAGTTACTTAGGTATTCGCCGTCTATTCCAATTCCTTTATTTTCCCACTCTAGGTTTTGAAAGACCAGGTGCATGTTTAATGTGTTGAGAAGCCTGCTTTAATTTTCATGTAAGATAGTAATTTTCCGTCCGTCGTACAGAACTAGTGAATCAGAGTATTTCTGTTATTTCTCTTCAGTGTTGCAACTTTTTGATAATTCTAAAAAGTCGAGGGAGATAATTTATTGAAGCTATGAGAAAAGATTTGTATTCTTTTCACCTTTTTATTCATTTTTGATCGATATCACTGAAGACGCTTCGAAAACTTGACACTGCTGACTAGAATATTTATGACTTCGAACACTGACCGGTTGTCGAGTAATTGCAGTGCACGTACACACACAACCAGACTGTTTCAATTGTGTTTTGATGCTCGCCAGCAGTGTTTGATATGAAAGGAACTGTCTTGAACATTTTGACACCGCCATCTGAGCCCATGATTCGTCTTTCTTTTGTGCGTTTTACAGATTTATTTAGGACCCCATTACTGATCACTGACGAACAGGGGAGACCATGTGCTGTTCAAAATACGACTTCCAACTAATGCTTGATGGACTAAACGAAGAAAGCAAAAAAGTCGGCCTACGTGTGAACTTCAGTAAAACAAAAATCATGTGCAATAATCATATTGAAAATAAGATCATAACTGTCAAGATAGAAGATGCAAAACTCGGCAAGGGAAACCCCCAACATCTACCTAGGACAACGAATATCCATGAGACCCTCAAAAGAGGAGGAAATCAAGCAAGGAATCATTTTGGGGTGGCAAGCCTTCTGCAGAGCAATCTCAACTTTCAAAACCCAGACGATCTCAATAATCCTGAAAAGAAGAGTATACAACCAATGCATTCTCCCGATTGTGACCTATGGCGATGAAACATGGAACCTAACCAAGAGACAGACCTACAAACTGAGAGGCATTCAACCCACGCATGAGAGAATCAGGCTCAACCTAACATGGAGAGACCGCAAGACAGCACAGTATATAAGGAAGAAAACGGGTGTCCATCATCAGAGAAACTATCAAAAAACTCAAATGGCAAAGGGCAGGCCATTTTGCAGGAATGAAAGACAACCGATGGACGGGAGATGAACTAGACAAATTCAGAAAATACTGGCTCTGCGACGCCCATGATTGAGAATTGTGGCGAATCCTGGGGAAGATCTATGTCCAACGACGGACGTTAAAAGACTACTACTACTACTACTACTACTACTACTGATGATGATGATGATGATGATGATGATGATGATGATGATGATGATGATGAGACCGGATATTTTTTGTTAAATGCTATGCAGGAAGAGCAAAAATTCGTAGAGTTGAAAATGACGTCGTTTGGAAGAAACAATTTTCCGCACTTAGGCTAGCTGAACTCTTTTTATATATTTAATTCGTCAAAACATTTTTTAATCACTATAACTACAAAAATATGAATGTTTTAAACACCTTCGTGATTTATGCATTATTCTGTATTTGTCTCCATTTCTCCTGGAACCCTCTTGACTATGAGGTGCGAAATACTTCATCTTTTTTGACAAAATCTGTACTTTGCATAATTGAATCACCGTAGACTGCGCGTGTACCAGGACTGATTATCTGGGGAAAAAACTATCCCAAAATTAACTAAAATAGAAATAAGTCTTTTATCTGAATTATCAGGAAAATATCAGGTCAAGATTTGGGCATTGTTTAGACCAAAATGACAATTTTAAAAAACAAAAAAATCGTTCCCAGGCAGGGTCTAATTGTGTAATTGTTCTCGAGGTTGTAGCTCCTAAAATGACCAGAAGTGTCGGGATGGACACAAACTCTGTAGCCCATCTGGCTGGCTGGTCAGGCGGGCAACAGTTATTCTTATTCACGAACGGTGACATGAATACACAATTTTGCGTACAATTTATTGTTCAGTCGCGTTTGTAAATACTTAGCACAACCCCAAATCGTACATCCACAGAGAATTTCAAAAAAATACATTTTAATTTCAAGTCGACAGAAAAAAAAATCTTCCCCACGATTTATCTGTTTTTGAAAGCCGCAGACGTTATGGACAGAAAATCGGCGCCCAGAAAAAAAACTTTTTATAGCAAAGATTTTTTCTGGTCACCTCCACATCCTACCTCGACCCCCACAAGGCTATTTTTAGGGTGGGGAAGATTTTCGACTGTCATTACTAAGGAAAGGAGACGCCTTGGCTGACAACACGTCCCGAGCCATAAACCAAAGCTAAAAACATGTTCCAAGCCGTCATTTTTCTTCTGATTATAAGAGGACCAGTAACAAGCTGCCGTGTCGCCCACAAATAGACACACCAATTTTTATAAAAAGTTAATGTTCTTATAAACCAAACATAACAGGATTTTATTATTTTTAACCGAGAATTATACGAGTAGAACGGATGCTATTAGGCATTATTTATTGCTAAAATCTGGAATATTGAAATTCTGTAACAAAAAAATATGAACATGTTGCAGTCCAAAAAATGAGTATTCCCCATGCGAAAAAAAGTTCATTATTATCAATATCTGATGTGACAGCCTTTACAATTGATAACTGCTTTTTGTCTTGACCACATTGTCTCCATTTGATTTGTACAAGCTGCCAATGGAATGTTTTTCCACTCCTACAGTATAGTTGACGATATTGTATTAGTTAGTTTGAGCAAGACAGCCATTTGAAATATGAAACGAGGGGTGTCAAGTGTGATATTGAAGTGGACTCGATACACAAGTTTGTGTACTCACGAGTGAACAATATCTTCTTTAGATTAGTCAATAAAATAAAGTACTTCTTTCCGACAGACTGCTTTGACAGGGAAGATGTTTAATAGCCAAAACCGATGGGAGACGATGTTCAAAAGGCAACTTTAGAGTCTGTGTGCTGAAGTGATCTTTTGTTTCTTCGAAGTCAGTCAACACTCACAATGGATATTCACTTGGAAAGCTTGATATATTCAAACCGACAAACAACATCTGGATGAAATATTGCTTAACGTTTATGGAGCAAGCAGAGGAAGTTGAAAACGAGGCAGCCTCTTTCGCACCCGGTCTTACGTTTTGTTTTGTTTCTTGGTTTTTGTTGGGTTTTTTTTTTAGCATTTCCCGTCCACCAAAAAATCTATACGTGGCGTGCTCAATGACTCTGTCGACGAGTGAAGAGGTTCTCTGTGTTGGTCGCTTAAGTCCTGAATAAATGGCCGGTTAACACGGAATCTCTTTGCCAAATACACTGTTGTCCTGGCAACAATCGATCGACCGAACGAACTCCAGCAACACGACGGAGGTTAACAAAAATCTCTCGTTTAGTTTAGTCTCAGCTTTTGCGATCACGAGAATTGAGACGAGAAAGCGAATAATTCATACGGGCCCTTTTTTAAATAGCGTGAAATACCGTCTGTCTGTCTGTCTGTCTGTCTGTCTGTCTCTCTCTCTCTCTCTCTCTCTGTCCCTCTCTATGTCCTTCTCTCTCTCACACACACACACATATTTTTTAACAAAGATATATATATATATATATATATATATATATATATATGTATAGAGAGAGAGAGAGAGAGAGAGAGAGAGAGAGAGAGAGAGAGAGAGGGGGTACTCTAGCTGCCAGCATACGTCAGATATATTTCTTTTTGTACAGTGAGTGTGATTTCCCCAGCTTTTTTAAGTGCGTATAATCACGACTACCCTAGAATAATATCCACACAGAAATTAGTTCACAATGCATTAATGAACTAAAAAGATGTATATATCAAAGGATCTTACAGAGTGTGGCGACAAAAGTCCGTACTGCCTCGTTTTTTGTTTTTGCTTTTGGATAACAACGTATATATATATATATATATATATATATATATATATATATATATATATATATATATATATATATATATATATAGAGAGAGAGAGAGAGAGAGAGAGAGAGATACTATCTCGAAACTCTTATTTAAAATGAACACCTGTTATTACGCTTTGAATGAAACATTTAGCCTAGACAACGTTTACAGAATAAACAATTAAAGAAGATGAGATTGCTATATACGTTTTGTGTGTATGTGTGTGTGTTATTGGTTAAGTTTTTTTTAGTACAGAAATGATGAACAGCCCATCTATTCAGCTCAACACGATTTTGTTCTTTTTTTGTCTCTCTCTCGGGAGACGACAATTTCCATCCATGGAAAATCGATAGTTTTAATCATCATGTTCAACAGTTCGAAAATCTCGAAGATGGAAACTCTCAGAAAATTACCAGAATCCCACCAGTGTCCTTTTTTTTTTTTTTTTTTTCACTTCCCCGCCCCAACTCCGTAGTTCGACGTCCAGTTTGTCCACTTTGTCCACCCAGATCCATGCAACAAGATCCCCACTCTCTCCCCACTCTCTCCCCACAATCCATCTGGATCGCCGAATGCTACATCCTCTCACACGAGCCATCGGCGGACACGATGTCACGTGAATCCTGTCCTCCTCCGTAGACTATAAACGACGGCGCTGTTACTGCTGTCCCGGGTGCTTTGTCACTTCGAATTTTCCGAAGTGTCTTTTGTCCCTCGAATTCTTTCGACAAATTTCTTTTCTTCGTTCTTTTTTCTTTTTCTTTTTTTATTCTCTTGCTCAGTCTCGGTCTTCCTTCTGAATTATTTTTTTTTTCTCTGTTTCGTTTACATTCACCCAGGTCTTCATTTGAAAACATTTGCTCTCCTTCTTTCTTTGTTCATGGCTTTTCAGAACTCCTTTTTTATTTCTTTTGCTGCCTTCTTTCCGTAAATGAGTTCTTTGTCTTTCTTTCCTTTAATACATAACTGTTCTCTGTTTTATGATAGATACATTTGAATATCAATATTTCAACCAACCTACCTACCTTCTGTCTCTCTCTCTCTCCCTCTCTCTCTCCCTCTGTCTGTCTCTCACTCTCTCTCTCTCTCTCTCTCTCTCTCTCTCTGTCTGTCTCTCTCTCTGTCTCTGTCTCTCACATACACACAAACACACACGCGCGTCAACTCATTTATATGCGTGTGTTTGTGGATTCCATCATCATCATCAGCCTTTGGGCGTCCGTCGTTGAACATAGGCCTTCCCAAAGATTCACCAAACCTCTCTAACATCGGCGTTGCGGAGTCAGGATTTTCTGAATTTGTCAAGCTTGTCAGACCATCTTAATTTCTGATAGGCATAATCGTGTAAATGATCTCTGGGGATTCATGTTGTGAGTTGAGATGGCCAGCAGTTATTTGACATTCTTGCAACATGTCCAGCCCATTGCCATTTGAGTTTTCTAATGATTTCTATGATATCTCAGATTCTTATAGGTGAGTTCGATTAAACAGCTATTTACGACATATATATATAGAGATAGATCGCTTACCAAAAAATCATGACTAGGAAACTACTCAGGCAAAATATTACTAGTCTAGTGGGAACGATCCTCTCTGAATACCCCACTTTATGGTGTATGCCAAATTGCTAAGTTTTGTCTTTTTATTTTCATATCCTAATCCTGGCGTCTGCCGTAATTAGTTAATTACTATCATTTATATAAGACGCTCAGTGCAACAACAGATTATTCATCTAGATTTGCTCAACCTTTACTTTGAATTCTGACGGAGGTTGACTTCACCCTGGAGCCCTTGGAATTCTGAAGCCTATGAATCTACTTTTCCATGCACCCTTTTCACTTTTCAAGAGTCTGTAAAATCTTCTTACGGGGATTGCCATCAATATGGTGAATATTTTGTTGGTGGTTGGAAGTTACTTGTCAAAGGTATGTCTAGGAGTTATCTCTGAAATCCCTTAGGAAACAATCAAAGCATTTTTTCAGATATAACTCGTTGACTACTCTAAAACAATTTGAGTTTCGAAGTATGAAGTTGAATGTATCGAGCACTCTATAAAATAAATCCATCACATATCAGACATTGCCTTATATTATGCTATATTGCTAACCTGATCTGTACCATATATATATATATATATATATATATATATATATATATATATATATATATATACAAAATCACACACACACAAAAACTTCTGTTTACATCTATATATGTGTGTGTGTGTTTGCGTGCAAATATATGTATGACCATACACACAAACGCACACGAACACACACACACACACACACATATATATATATATATATATATATATATATATATATAAACCCACACACACACAAACTTGGAGAGATCACAAGATAGCACAGCGCATCCGGGAAAAGACAAGAGTCAGGGACATCATAGAATCCATTAAAATCTCAAATGGCAATGGGCTGGCCATGTTGCAAGAAAGGCGGACAACCGATTAACATAGCGACTCACGATATGGATCCTCCAAGATCACATTCGCAATCGAGGCCAGCAGAATATTAGATGGAGAGACAAGCTAGACAAAGTCAGAAAGTACTGGCTCTGCGACGCCCATGATGGAGAAGTGTGGCGAATCCTGGTATGGGTCTATGTCCAACGACGGATGTTGAAAGACTGATGATGATGATGATGATGATGGTGGTGGTGGTGGTGGTGGTGGTGGTGGTGGTGATGATGATGATGATGATTGAAGGAGTCAAAAAAAATTACCACTGAGCCTATCAAGCCACAAGGGAGGGGGAGCGGGGGAAGCAGGCTGATGTACTCTGGCGTGCCCTTGAACGATACCTAATCAACACCACGATAAGCGCAGAACTGTTCATCAATCTGACCTCTCGGATCGAGGCAGAGATCAATAATAATATTTACACACCCAAATAATAATTTCCAATGCTAATTTACTTTCCATTTAGTAAACATTCATCAGTGGTACCAGATCAGCCATTTTCCGGTCAGATCTGGCTGATTTTGTCCCAATTTAGTCGACGAAAATCCAGGAAAATAACTAGATATCGCCCCACTCAAATGTTGAAGTTGATAGAATATGCAGAAGGATAACCATGATTAAATGAAAAATGAGAAATTGAATTGAGCAAAAATGTTGAAAGCACTCAGGCAATTAAATTTGAACGAAAGAAAAAGAAGGAAGAAGTTGAAACTGTTTGAATGACATCCTGAGTAGTATGATAATGATAAGAATAAGTAAATATATATCAATTTGAAAATGATTACTAAACAATTGCGTCACAAGAATAGCAAAACGATTCTTAGCAAGAAATTTCGTAACGTTCCTAATTCGGTTTGAATACTACGTTGACCAGCAAAGCTGAAATATCACCAATAAGAAATTAGATAAAATATTACATTCGCCGAAAAGGAGGACATATACATGAAAGTTATGCTGTAGTATCCAACTATAATATGAGAAATCCATATGTATGTGATTGCGTGTGTGTACAACAAGATAACTCGAAAACGTCTCTTTTTTAGAAGTTGATATTCGTCAGATATGTTGGTCAGTGCACTGGACTCTGCAGTATCAAGTTTGGGTCAGCTGTTCTCGATATGTGGGGATCCTCAATCCACAATGGAAATTAATTTGGAAATGGATACATTTTTTTCTCCAATAGTCTACGTCATCAGCGTTCACGACCGTGGAGAAAGAAAGAGAGGGAGAATATGGAAGAAAGAGAGAGAGAGTATAAAGAGAATCGGAGAGAGAGAGAGAATGAGTGAAACAGACGAATAGAGCGAGAGAGAGAGAGAGTGAATCATTTTTTTCCTGTCGAATATTTCTGTAGACCAGGATTGAATTAAAGTATAGTTAGTATTGTATAACGTCAATCTTAGATATTTCTGCTACTATTAACATCTTAAACAAATAAAGCATTTCAATATTTCAAGTTTATACATCCATACAGTTCAATTTTCTGGGGTGTAGACTTTAGATAAGAAGAGCTTTTTTTTATTTCTTCATCAATTCTTCCTTCTTATTGCTATTTATTCCGTCAGTTGCACAAAATTAATATTTGCGAGATATATTAGTCTGCACACCAGGCATTTCATTGTTACGTTTGGATCAGTGGTTTTCGAGAAATCTAATAAAAATGATTTTTTTGAATATGAATCTTTTTTTCTAAAATTATCCAGAAGTATAGACCTAAATTTATGAAATATCTACATTGACAACAACACTGAAGGTAAGTAACCCAAATACTTCGAAGCCATAGTTTCTCGGACAGAAAAATCATTTTACACGGCATTTTTTGAACAGTCATGCATAAGTCTATGGAATACCAGAAAAAAACCAAGACATTGACACAATGGATTCATATTTGAGCAAAGCTGAAATGAAATTTTAAGATGATAATATTTAATCTTCAGATGATTGAATCTAGTGAGTTTAATAAAGGTAAATATACAATTTTTTATCATTTATTTGTTATGGATTATTTACTATAGAGCAATTTTATTTGATAAGGAGGCTTGAAACGGACATGGATGTATATATGTATATATATATATATATAAATATATATATATATATATATATATATATATATATATATATATATATATATATTGACATCAGCATGAGTGCTCTTAAATGCATGCTGCGTCCACGTGCGCAGATGACGTCGTCAGAACGTTGTTTCAGTTACACATTTGAACAAATTTATTTATGTTTTCGCAAGTCAAAGAAAACATTCAGAATATGAATATGAAATTATAAAAAGAGAAAAAAATAATAATAGTAATTACTCTTTAAATACAGCAATCACATTCTCTTAATTCTTCATTCCGTAAAAACATTCTGTAAGGGACTCTGAACATTTCTGAAGCGATGTCACTCCTATCATAAAAACGGTCTACAATGGATGCAAAAGCAGTTGGTTTTCGAAACTGTTTTCATAACGACGTCATTAGCAACAAATAATCCACGGCTGCAGTATCGAACTACTTAATGTCCCGGCATTGGAGACCACCCCCACCCCCCGCTTCGTGAGCTAAGCAATAGGGTGGCGAGTCCGGCCCTACGTTGAATAAGCCACACTGGAGAGGTTCGAACCAGGGTGTGTGTCTGCATACGTACGGCACGAACAGGTGATGGGGGGGGCTAAGAATAATCACAGCAAGTCGGACGGCGTGCAGTTAGGGACCTGGGGAAGGATCCACACAATCTCCTGCGATCTTTTAGCAGGAAAAACTGACTTGTCCGCATCTCAAAGGTGTGGTTCGGTCCCGGTGTCCAGCTGGAGGAGAATTGGTCGGATGTACAGGCAAAAATCGAAGCGTCGGTTCAGATTTGGCCTCGAAAGAAATTATCCTTGAAGGGCAGAACCGAGACGTGTTGCACAAACATCTTCCCTCTAATCCTATACGGTCCGGCTGTACCTCCCCTACCTGCCTGTTGGCACTCGGGCAACTTCTCTTTTCACTTCTGTGGAAGGGAGATAATCCAATAGCTCACAGACAGGTCTGTACCAAACGTCCTTGCAATGGGGGCTCGGGGATGCCACACTTGGCGAGCCAATAACATAACAAAAAGTTAGCATTCCTGAACAACACCTTAATGGAGGAACCTGCGTGGGAGTCGAAGAATAGGGAGACCTCCCCAAATTTCCACCATGCTCCCCGGATCAACGGCCGTCGTAGCAAGTGTAATCGAGCATTGATCAAACTTTTACAGCCTAGAACGATACTGAATCGGGATTTAGAGGGGAGGGGTTGCTTCAGATCTACTCGTAGGACGGCAGGGCATTTTGGAGGGAGAGCTTTGCTCTTTGTAATATTGGAGGCCAAGACAAGATAACTGAGTTTTCACTGAGTTTTCTCTCACCTGGTTCGAAATGTGTTACTCATTAATGACTTTGCTTCCAGAGTAGGCTGGGCAGTCTTGCCCAATTATTCCTGTTGTAAGAGTGGCATGGATGAAACAGCTTAGCACGCCCTTAACTTTGACAAGGCCTGTTCGCTCGGGAGCTATGTCAATGAGGTGACAGCATGCCTCGACTCCTATCTGATGATCCTACTAGACGCCTCGTACATGTGTGACAACATATCACCCCTGTGGACTGGGTTGAAACAAATGGTGTTTCTCACACTGCCGTGATGGTGATAAGGACGACGCGACAGAAGGAGGTCTATGAAAACAAAATCTTTTCCTCGTCATAATCTGATTGACCTCTTGATACATTACTTGAAGATGAAAATTAGATCAAATAGATTTCAACGAAAGATGGGTCCGTGCAGCAAGCTTGGTTCAGCTGAAACAAACCAGATGGGATTTCGTTTTCCGATCAATACATGGCGTGTGTACTTCAGGTCCTCTTCCGGGAACCTGTCCCCAGTTAAGGTAAGAGCTTTTAGATGAATGAACAGTTTTAGTTGCTTCTATTTTTAACGAAACCCGTCCCCCGGATATTTTCACGCCAACTTTTATTATATCTAGAAAAAGATTTTTTCTTTCCCAGAACCTATCCGTATTTTTTTACTTCAACTTTTATCCTCATTTTGTCCTTAGTGATTGACCCCCTTTTCTGGACAAAATACAAAAAAAAAAAAACAGCAGGTGCTCTCCCCAATAATGCTGGTAGGAAGGGTCTCATAGTAACACATCCCTTATTTTGTTTAGTTTTACTTGAAAATATTTCCCCTTTCCTCTTCATCATAAAGAATTATGAATATAAAAACGCAGTCATCATATATTTTATGTAGTTTAAGCCCCATAGAACAAATGAAGTAAAGGTAAGGATTGGAAGAGAAGGGTGAATTATTTTGATGAAAGGATTTTATAAGAATGAATTGGTCACGCTAGAATCTAGTAAAGACTTAGATAGTAAACAGAAGACCTGAAACTCCTTCTCATTCTCTCAACGTACCAAAGTTCTTGTATTTGAACTAAATAAAATTACATCACAACTAGATTTTGCTTGATGTAGACTTGCCATCGTTTTCTCACTCCATTCTTCGCTAGAGGCTCTGAGGAATCCAAATTTCCGACAAAACATCGACTAACAAACAAGAATTTGAGATGCAGTAATCAGCCTAAAGTCATTTCTTTTCCGAATTGCCAGTTTACTTCATATCATCTTTTTGGATTTATATCTATTTTTCTAACACACACACACACACACAGATACATATATATATATATATATATATATATATATATATATATATATATATATATATATATATATATATATATATATCAATCCTTTTGACGTCTTACTGTATAAGTGGCAATTATTAAATGTCTAGACAAGATAATGCAAGAGGGCATACATTGAATTTTTGATCCACGAAAGCATACATGGCTGCCAATATCCTACTTATTCATACGTTGAAATGATTGAAATGTTCAGTTTAACCGAGACATATCCTTTATTCATCAATTTTCTCAATAATTACTATACGAAAGTTGATTGTTCTTGTGGTAATAAAAAATGTTTTCGTAAGCTGAAGTGGCGTAAAGCGAGGAAACAATCACTATTGTTTTGTATTGGAAATTTTTTAAGCGTTCCCAAACCAAAAATAGTTGTGAACGTATGTTAGACCGAGTCGTCTGAGGTTGTGATGAAGTAAAGTAGGGGGAACTGGAATGTAAGAGAGTGAGAGTAAAATGGCACGCGCTGCCTCTATAATGACTCTTTGTAAAATAAACGCTGAACGTTATTTTCGTGAAATCGTAAAACAAACGTAAAGCGAACCACCAAAAAGTGGTGAATACCTATATCTTATAATCGATACAGTTTTCTGACTCGACCATAGTGTTAGGACACCCATGGAAGGGTATTTTCACGCAACCATTCACCCTATTAACGCAAAGATGCGTGTAGTAATACTTCATGAAACCCTGGAGATTTCGTTAAATCTGTGACGATTTCGGTAATTTTATGGAATCCCGATTTATTTTCTCTTTCCGTGGTCAAAATCGAAAGACGTTTTTCACTTTCAGGGGGTGATATCAAGAAGGAACTTTTGTTTCTACTTTTAGGGCCAAAATAAATTTTTTTTTGATTTTAAGTGGTCAAAATCTAGAGGGAACATTTCCCCTCTTTTTTTTCAACATTAACCCCATCTTTTTTAGACATTAGCCCAACTATTTTTCAGACATTTGCATAATTTTTGTAACATTGTCCCGATGTTTTAAACATTAACCCCCAATGTCCCATGTTTTGTATTTGCCCCTTCTTAAACATTAGCAACCACTTTTAGCATTGCCCCTTATTTTAACATAAATCCAATTATCTAGACGTCTCCAGTTTTTAACATCAAAGCCCTCTTTTAAACATTTTACACTTTTATAACATCAGCACCCTCTTTTTTACATTAGGACTCTTCTAACTTACATGATTAACCCTACTTTTTTAATACTTACAACCCTTTTTCTTAATTTTGCCTCCAAGACACCATTTTTTTATTGACCTCTCTTTTTAATTAACCTTACTTCTTACATAAGCTGAGTCTCCTTTTCATATTACCCTCACCCCCACAACATTAGCGTACATTTTTCTAACATTTTAATGGAAGAGTGGTGTTGAAAATTTTTTATATAAATAAAATGCTGTCTGATCTCCATCTATCTATCTTCATATTTAATAAATTCCTTTTTTGGACAGCAATTTATTTCGCCAGTTAGTCTAGTCTGATGTGAATTACAATTTATTAACCGTTAAAAATTCATGGATATATGAATTTCAATGAGATGATTTTTTAGAGAGGAAAAAAACACTATATATATATATATATATATATATATATATATATATATATATATATATATCCTAAACCACCAAGCACCCACATAGGCCTGTACTACAGTACTCTCCTACTCCGTTGTATCCATGACAACCTATGGCCCCTTTAAGACCTGCTACTGTTGCTACTACGATATCTTTGAACAGACCAACACAGACTTCACCACAGACGGAACGAAGTCCCACTCATCGTGATGACCCAAAAGGAATCCTCTTCGTTGATTTCCATTTTTGCCTCAAAAGAAAAACATCTGATGCTAAATCTGTCTTCCACGGAAACCTTTCAACCACTGAGAGGTACACACTACTGAAAATGGAAACCCCTCTTGTCTCATTACTTATTGCTCACACACACACACACACCTATATATATATATATATATATATATATATATATATATATATATATATGTGTGTGTGTGTGTGTGTGTGTGTGTGTGTGTGTGTGTGTGTGTGTATATATATGTGTGTATATATATATATATATATATATATATATATATATATATATTTGTGTGTGTGTGCGTGTGTGTGTGTGTGTATATATATATATATATATATATATATATATATATATATATATATAGCTTGAGAGGGGGAAAGAGAGGGGGAAAGAGAGAGAAGTGAGACTGGGATAGGAATGAGAAAAACATAGGGATAGAAGTATATGGAGACTTTATTTGTTAATTGATTAATTTACAAATCTATCAATTAGTATACTTTACATGTCTCGGGAAAGGTTCCCATCTTTAATAGCATGTGTGTACCTTTTAGTGGTTAAAAGGTTAAATTCCCGGAGAAAACAAATTTAGCTTAAAATATTTGGCTTTGAAAGCAAAAATAAAAACAGAAAATGAGGATTCGTAGGCGGCCATAATGGCGAATCTGAACTGTTTATATATATATATATATATATATATATATATATATATATATATATATATATATATATATATATATATATATATATATATATAAGAGACTGAGTCTAGTTGGACCTCGGTGTAAATTAGATTGAGAGCTTTTATTTGAAGCCTAGCCGATTTTCACTCATTTTGGTGACATAGTTAAATCAGATGATTGCCTGCCTATTGGTACCGGAAATTTCGCACGTATGTGTTGCAGACTGGAAGTTGACGACTAAAAAACTGATTTTGATCATTAAAAGTAAACATTGAAGATTTGTTCGGGTCAGGTCTCAGGTCTAATGAATGGTATCAGTCATACAAGTATAACTCTGTGCAAACCTTTATATCTTCCTTGTAGAGTGATGATTTTTGGTGACACCGATAACTGTTGAACCCCCCAAATAGATACGTCTGTGTCGGTCCCTTTTGCAATGCCAATATGCGTCTGTTTTATTCCATTTGCTAATAATTAAAAGAACTATCGTGAAGAAATGTTATAAGGAATTCTATTTCCTTTTGTAATTATTCTTCTAGTCACATAGTGCCTCATTAACTTTCAAGTGTTGTTTTCTTTTCTGGTTGTCGTCGTCTAAATGAATCTTATTGAAATCATTTTATATCAATTTCGTTTTCAAGTGTTTACTGTGACAAATATCATTATACTGAGATCTTGCTGCTGTTAACATCACATCAAAACTAAGTGTTTCTCATTTTCAGGATTTGTTTGGGTTTTTAGAGGGATCAATTAAAAAACCTTACTGCTCAGCGTCTTGTTAATCGTTGTCTATTTACGGAATATGAGGGGCCCACTTGCCCCATATCACGACTAAAGTTACCCCAAAAGGGCACAATTTGCTCGCTATGCCATCAAGTAAGCTATGAGCCAAACTGCAATTGCTTTGTTACTAACACATATCACGAATTTAGGTTCCTCTTATGCTATTGAAATATATTCTCTACGCTGCTTCCAGTGCTAGAGGCCGTAGTTTATTCAGTAAAACATATCTACCGGCGTTATTGTTACTGAGGCTTCTTTACATACCCTTACTTACTTCAAGACAGCGGTTCACTACTTCAAACCAGTTAATAGTGTAAATAAATGTTAATGTGATTGAATTCATCTGATGTTTCATTAAAAAGTGATGAATTCGTTCAAGAGGGAAAATCTGCCGTTTCAAATAGTGCTTGGGGGATATTTTTCATTAGCATTGGATTTATGGGTTCAGTATGCTTTCTTTGGGAGTTAAACTGTTTTTTTTCTTCACCAAATACAATGTTCCTGAGCGGGGGTTGGATAAATCTTTTGAGGTCTTTATATTGGTAGAAGACAGTAATTCGGTACTGAAAAGGCCTCAAGTTTGGGATTTTGACGGAATGGTTATTTTCCTGTAGATAATCCTGAATATGAACTGGGACAGGATGATGGTCAGAGTTCTGAGTGGCCATTGTAATAGCTCTATTTTTCCAGTATATTTAGAAACACGTGCAACGTACCTATATAATAGATAATATAGACAGATGAATAGATTGACCCGCCATCACAGTCAATAACTGAACAACCGTAGCGTCGAAATTTGAAGTCATATCAAAAAATATTTCATCAAAGAATGAATGTGGTCGGACCGAATTCTGTTTAAGACATCAATGGCTTTTTCCACAGGAAAACATTTAAATTGAGTAAAAAGTACTCATAGGTTCTCCGGAATCTGGATGTTAATTAATGAAGCAGCAAGAATAAACTTTTTCCAAACATGAAATAAAAAACATTTTCAGAGGGATATAGTGGAGTACTGATGCCAGTTTCAAAATCTGTAGACGAAACAGTATTGCCAAGAGCTCAGGAACACAAAAACAAACACGCAAAAACATAAAAGAGGATAAAACCTTTCACCATCTTCAATTGCTGTTTTTGTTCAATAGATAGATAGATAGATTTCTCCAGATTTCAGGCCATAGACGAGGTTGGGGTGAACATGGGATATTTGGTGGCGATCCCGAAAGAGGACTTTGCGAATTGAGAATGGGCTATAAGTCAACCATCATGAGCATTGATAGTATAATACAGTTTTTCTTTTTGTTCTTTTTCCTTTGAAGTCTTGGAGGAGTACTTTGAGAATGACTAGGGTACCGTAGTCAATTTCTTGCTAATATTAAATGCCTAGACACTTATACCCGAGGAAAACCAAAGAACATTACATAGCATTTTAACAACAATAAAAATAGGGAGCTTTAATACTCTCCAGAAAACTGTTTCCATCTCGTTAACGTCAGGTATCCTTACTGATAATATGATTATCAAGGACCGCTCTCAGGGTTTCCTATGCATTAGGCAAGACTTGAAATTTTTGCTGGGGTTTCATGCATTCATAAAAATTTTGAGTACGCTCTTAGGACTTTTGTGCAACCATCTAGGTTTGCCTACAGGACGGGTCGGTGATGTAATAACCGTTTCGAGAATGGGCAATGAAAGTCAACCCCCATGAGCTTTGTCCGCCCATAAAACTGCCTATGTCCAACGGAAGGATTCTAGAAGCCACGAAGCATTCTGATTTCAAAGTCAACATCCCACCCTCCATTAATTTCGGCAACAATAAAACAAAAGCAACAATATAGAGTACATCGCCGTAGAGGTTGTGAGGAGAATTCTTTGTCTCTTTTTAATCCCATTACTGTCGGAGGATAAATCATTTTGCCTCCCTCGCAGTACGATGACTCATCATTTTACCGGCAGTTCCTACATTTATTGACGGCCAATGAAGAGCAGAAACAAAATGGTGGAAAAGGCACAGAAGCGTAAGAATGAATAGTTAAGTTGATTACCGACATCAAATTTTAGAAACCATCAACTGAAACTGCCACCAAAACAGTGAACATAGGTTTCTTCAGTTTTTAAGTTGGTATGACACGGTGGCTGGTTATGTATGTATCATTCACACAGGCTCTACCAATGGTGCCAGAGGGATGAAAATTTAATCTTTATTTCTTTGTTGTTTTGTTTTTTAAATCCTCGTTTTTTTGTTCTGTTTTTTGGTGGGGTTAGTGATCACTACCCAACAAAAGGCAAGAGAAGTGGGTTATTCATTGATCATCCCTTTTTTCAATTTTTTTTAACTGATCACCCCCAACACAGCATGCTTCCAAAAGACTTTGCGCCTGTGATGGTTTTTATTGAGTGACTAGCTAGACCAGTTTAATTTCTTTTTAATTTTACTCCTTCCAAAGCTCGAGATGATTTTGCTCCACACAAGTTTTTTTTCAAACGCGCTAGCATCTCTAGTACCAATGATTATCACTAACTAACGGGCTTACATACCGAAACAGAATTTGTCTATATAGCTCTTTCGGATGCATATAGCTCCTATTGATCACCGACTAACGTAGCGAAAGAGAATTTCAAGAACAGGGGCTTTTAAAGGATGTAACTGTTAAATGAAGGTGCTTTTAAATGAAAAAAGACCTCCTATCTCAATATGCGAATTAGAGCATCAATGGTCAAAATATTAGGCTTGTAATTTCCCAACAAGCCCCTCTTTCTCTTTTTCTTTCTTTTTCCATTTTCTCTCCCAATTTTTTTTTTTTTTTCGATATTCAATAAGTTTATCTCTCCATGGTTCATGGCCACAAACATTATCATTATTACATCAACCTCGTTATCATTATTATTATTATTATTATTATTATTATTATTATTATTATTATTATTATTATTATTATTATTATTATTTTGGAATCTCACACCAGTTGCCCGGTGGTAACCGCTGGAGTTTGAGTGACAGCAAGTCTCCTCAAGCAATTATTATTATTATTATTATTATTATTATTGTTCATGCACACATCAGATGACTGGTGGTCCACGCTGGAGGCTAAGTGACAGCAAGTTTCTTCAAGTCTCCAACCCTTTCTCAAATTCCTGCAGTGCTGTGGTTCGCACTTTCTCCCCAGATGTTCCTCGCAGAATACCGAATGACAATAAGTCTCCACAGGTCTCCAAACCTCCTCACTTCGTCTTTGCATATCAAAGTATCTCATATTTCCGGTACTTTCCTCAGTATTCGTGCAGACACTAGTTGATAGGAACATAACTGAACCTGGTCCAAAAGCTGAATAATGTAGGGAACATGAAGGTCAGGGTTTTACCAATAATAGCAGGTGCATTGGGGATCAAGTGACAGCAGTGTCTCCTCAATACTCCAGGATTCTCCTCAGTATTCTGGCTGATATCAGTAGGAATGCTGTCTTGATGTTACCCGTCCTTCCCTGAATCTCTTGTTCCTCCAATATCTTTGCTACACTCCTTGGGAATGTTCCCAAGGTTCCAACCTCGACAGTGAACCCCGGTTCAAACTAAATATCCGGTCATTTGAGCTCGATGCAACATAAGTTCAAGGCTGGCGAAGATTGTTAAAAATAACTGTTGTAAGAGATACAAAAGAAAAAAAAAGAAACAGTAGCAAAAGAATGTAAGCTTCTCAGCCACCCCATGGATCGATAAATTAGCCATGAATTCTCAAAAGTGGGAGGTGTGCGATATATTGATTTTTCTCAATATTTGCTTACTTGAATCTCCGAAGGATTGAGAGCAGAACGGTCGGGGGAACCCTTAGTCCCGTGGGTATGTTGAAGAAGTTTCTTTGATTTCCCAGACTGGACTGTCCAGACTGGCCAAAGTGAGTGCTACGACCCTCTTGGTGGTGCTGGAAAACTAGGCGGCGGTAGGGGGCGTTGGAGGACTAAGATAGGTGTGGTGGGTCAGGGATGAAGAATAAAAATCGATTTTTTCATACGCATAAAGTCGTGTGTTTAATTATTTTTATATTAATTAATCAAGTACTTTCATACGACTAAGTTTTTGATTGTAGAATAAATGCTTGATTTCCTTTTAATTATTTTAGATTTAATTTGATTGACTTTACGGTGAGTGGCCGGTATAAAATATGATCTAAAAATAGGTGAATAGATAAGTGAACATTAATCAGCATAGATAGATGGATAGTTAGATAGATAAGTATATATGAGCGGTATAAATAGATGGATAGATAGATAGATAGATAGATAGATAAGTATATATTGGGCGGTATAAACAGAGAGACAGGCAGACAGACAGACAGATAGATAGATAGATAGATAGATACTATTTGGCATAGATATATATATATTTCGATATATAGGTAAAACCGAAGCTTGTATGTACAAGCTCATATAGACTTAGAAGTCATGATCAAACTATATACAGATAAGATAAATAATATCCGACTAAAGCAGATATAAGCAGAGATCAATAAATATATAGACAGGTTTGGTTAGTCACTCAATAGTAGTAAATAATAGTTACATGACCAACGTCTTTTCGAAGCATGCCATGTTAGGAGTGATCAATTGAAAAATTGAGAAAACGGATGAGTTACTCCTTTTGCCTTTCGTCGGGTAGGGATTACAAACAGTCTGAAATTTCAGAAAACAAACGTATATGCTGCTGGGCACAAACTAAGAGATCAATTTAGCATAAGCTTAAATTGCAAACTGAACTCCTCCCGACTGAAAAATCAATGGGGGGGGTTCTAAAATAACCTTTTTAGGGTTTATTTTTTAAAACGTAATCGTTGAATGTTTCAACCCTCTAGGTTCATTGACACATAACCGGTCAGCTAGCGAGCCAGCTAGATCTATTTAAAAACTGGAGAAACCTATTTTGATAGATTGGGTGACAGCTTTATTGACGATTTCAAATATCAAAATATATATATACCACACTGAAGGACTGTAATACAACGAAACAGCTGTCTGTGGATGCCACAATAATCAACGCTCCTCTATTCAGGGTTGAGCACTCTTTAAGTGAGGTAACTCACTCATTGTAAGCTTATGCAATGCCCTTTCATAGGAATAGAACATTTGGGTGGATGGGGAATTTATGCATAAATAAATATATCGTTTAAATTCAGCCTTACTGACCGTCCAGTTCCGTAGCTCAGAGGTTAGATATCGGCCTCCAAGTCTGAAGCAAAGGTTTGAATCCTGCCTCGTGGCACTGGATGGGATAATGGATAGTCTATAGCCACATTGAAGAGTAGTAATACAACGAAACAGCTGTCTGTAGATGACACAATAATATAATTATATATGTCTATATATATATACATATAGAGAGAGAGAGAGTGAGAGAGACATACATACAGACAGGTAGAGACAGACAGAATTAGAGGCAGCAAGGTACATACATATATACATACATAAAATGATCTGACTGAGAAAGATGTGAACAGAGACTGAGAGATATATAGATATGAACGTACTGGGATAGATATAATGACGGACAGACAGACAGGCATGAAACTATCAAGGTCGACAAATTCAATCAACGAAGTTAGAAAGTGTTGTATAAAGAGATTAAAATAGATATAAACAGACTGAGGTGAATAAGCATATGTTACAGGCTGCGTTCCCTCTAAGCTGCACAGCCTCGCAGTTAAACATAAGAAGGAATCATGCCAAACTTTTATGCTGCGCACAAAATAATAATCGATAATTAATAAAGAAAAATCAATAAACCTAATAAATCTTATGCTATACACTTTTTGTTATGTGTAACCGACCTTTTTTTTCAAAAACTTTAGACTCAAAAGTTTATAAAAAAAAAGTACTTTCTGTTCGTACAACTCCTTAAGGTTCCAACAGACTCCTTTGGTCCCACGTGGGTAAAGTTATATTTTGCAAATGTTATTTTGCATGCAACATTTCACAAATATAGAACAAAATGAAGACGGTTTACGCCTTTTGGATCAGTTTTTAATAGGTTTTCACCCTCAAAGTAAATATAGCAGTTGTATTGCTTTGTCTGACTTCTTTTGTTCAGCTTACTATGGGAGAAAACTAAACAGGAGAAAACATAACGAGGAAGATTGCATGAGTTCTACTTTCAAGTGGCAGGTATTTACTTTCTAGCACAGAAAATCAGCATCCGAAATCCCTCTCGATGGTTTCGAACCCCAACGTCAGGCGTTGAAGGACATCTGACTTTTTTTAGCTTAATTCTTGTAAAGAAAGTGATCAAAGCGGCAACAGAAACGGCATTCATGTTCTGGTCTGCTCCAGTCATATGCTCTCTTGCAATGGTTCTCGACCTTTTTTTTTATAAGCACCTTTTATTTCCATATTTCAGAATGTCATTCTTGTTTGAGAACCTCTGTTCTGTTGGATGCTTAGTAATGAAACAAACATGGAATTACCATGACCCAGGGGTAAAGTGTTTTATGTCCGGTCAGGTAGGCCTTGGGCTCAACCCATGTCCGGGTCATACCAGGGACTTTAAAAATGGCATTCGATGATGCCTCTCTGATAAACACTCATCATAAAGAGTAGGATTGAGGCACCCTGGAGAAGGATAGACTCCGCAAGCTATCTCACCAAAGATACTCACCGTGATGGGCACCCCAACGACCTGGCGCTGAGGGACGTGACAGTGGCCTACGGATGTGGATTTCTTGAAAACTGCAGGAAAATAGACCAAAGAAACAATACATCCCTAAATCATTTAAATTCGAAATTTCAGAAAACGAGCTGTTAGCAGTCAAGACTAGCTGCTGCAGGGTCAACCTACACTCTCATTTCTATTCTGACTGGAGTTGATCACTATAACTTTTGTATCGTGTATTTGATAAACATGAAATTATAGAAAAGACTTTTTTTTTACAATTGTATTTATTTCTAAAGCTGAAATAAGCCCGTGCATACCAGTGTGAATAATTTCTACCAATATCTAAGACTTTTCAACTCACCTCAGTCGATGAAATAGCCTCATTGCAATCAGTTGGACGTCAGCTAAAATCACGACGGAGAATGTTAATTCTATACGTCCGTTTAGACCCAAAATTGAAGTGAAGATTGTTCTTGTTATTTTTGTTACAGTAAGAAAACAAAGTCAACTCCAGACTTTGTGTCTGAGTTTGGCAAAACCAAATGTGTCGAGCAAGGAAGAAGACGTCAAACAATAGAAAAATAGCCTTCCCAAATATATCATTTTTTATCTATCAGGTCCAATTTATTTCGTATTAAGCATTTGATAATTATCAAGACAAGATCTCCGAAGAGAAAACTACTTTATCTTAATGAATTCTCCTTTCCAACTTCTTGCCTCGCAACTATTCAATTTTTCTACTCTCATTCCTGATCGATTACTGTTGTCCAGTGGTAATGTGCTTGCCTCTGGCTAAGTGGGCAGTGATTCAATCCACCGCCGAGTTGTAGCAAATAGTTCTTAAAAAAAGGCTCCACAGTGCCTCTCCGCTAACCCCTTAGCACAAGTATAGGCATTGAGGATCCTCTTCCCCGATGAGTGACCGGTTCTAATCAGATCACAGGAGTTGAGTAACGTCGAGTCTGGTCGGTACCTAGATGCTTGACCATTGGAGGATACCAGTGAGCAGAATGAAGCTTCGACAGGCCATGTAAGCAGGAAATGGGTCTTACTAAAAATTACCCGTGTGTTTCTTACCTAGCGACATATATATGCTTCAGATAAGCATGAATTTCGTAATCAATATAGACATTTATTCATTTGTTTGTTTCCGTCGAAAATTATTGGACCTTAAACATCAACTCAATTGCAGGGTATATGTTGCAAGACCTGCAAGGATTCCGAGATTGTAGATTATATATATATATATATATATATATATATATATATATATATATGTAAGGACATGTATGTGGAGAATGTAAACATTTCGTGCTTCTTGCACTCTTCAGGTACCGACTGTTTGTTCTTTCCTTGGGAGAGAGAGAGAGAGAGTAGTCATCCTTTATCCGTGGAGATGTGTTACTAAACTTGAGCGATTTTCCCAAACTGCGGATAGTACCAAATTGCATATACTAGTATATTCACTCTAATCCATGGGTGATGTTTTCCCAGATCCCTAGCTGGATATTTTCATTTTTTACAAAAAAGATAGCACTTTACGACTTCTCTTTGGCATATCCTAATTGCCAGCATTACTAAGCTTGCTCTTTGGGACTACAAAGTAAAATTGGTTGACAAAAACATCCGAAAGTGAAACAGCAGATAAGGTGGGAGAGAAATGTAGAAGGTCTCCCCGATCAGGTTTCAGGGTATCTTTAGTTTTTTCTCCTTTTTCCTCTGAATTTCTTGTCGTCCCATATGTAGTAAAGAGAACGATTTTGTATACCAAATCATTTCACAATTTCCTGAGATCTTGCACGATATCCTGGTAATTTCTCAATCTTGAAGTTACGCCTTTTACATTACATATATTCTTTCTGTCTTTAATAGTTGCCCATTGATTTGAAAATACGCTAAAATAGCGCTTTGAACCCTGAATTGACCCGACCCTGAATTAACCTTAAGAGACCTCAGCAGTCAGCACCACCAAACCTATGCTGATCCTGGGGTCAAGTTAGCCTTTAAGAAAATTTGCTGCCCTCAGAGTGCAGCCATTTGGTTGGATATAGCAAAACATGGTGGCTAACAAGCAAGCATGCAAGCTAAGGAACAAGCATTCATCGTCTTTATAAAACCAGACAACTAATTTTATATATGTTCATTAAATCAATATTCTTATTATAAATAAATCATTAAGATCAGTCTGGTTTTCTAACTTAATACAACTCCTAAGTGTTAATTTAGACAGGAAACTCTCCAGCCTTCCGAGCAAGCTGATAAACGTTCATTCTTCAAGTCGAACATGTGTTATTGACGATCTGACCAGAGACGAGAGAGCGAGACGTGTCGGCTTATCGGAACGCTATATAGTAGAGAGAGAGAGAGGGGGGAGAGAGAGAAGGCCACTATCAAGAGTCAGTAGAGTAGCTATTTGGCTACTTTGCTAGCAACCCAACTGTGTTGATGCCGCAATGTGACTGTTAGTATGAAATAATCAATACTGAAAGGAGATGTGTTTTGTTGGTTTCACTTCCCGCATCAGAGGAGAGTCAGGAGTGTTGAATTCACTTTCGTTATTAAATGGCAAATATTAAGAGAAAAAATAAATAAATTACTTATGCTTTATTCACGTATCTACCGATTTTGGCACCGGGCCATCTTTTTTTTTGAAGAATTCACTGAGAATCGAAATTAACATCAATGGCTAAACAGATTAACGAATGTCTTATTATATGATGGTGTGTTTCAGAATTAAGTATTTTTTTTACTACCTAACAGTATTTCAATGGAGCTATTCTACTGTCTAGTGACTTGCTGGCCGATTCTCGAACGTGGATTCTGTCATTATATATTATATTATTCATACATAAGTATGCGTGCGTGCGTGTGTGCACGCGTATGTGTGTGCGTGTGTGTGTCAATTAAAAAGATGATTCGTTCAGAGATAATTGCCTTGTACCGATTTTGCTCGGTAGCAAACGGACGGCCTCAGATCGTGTAAATGAATAAAGAGATGAGCTTCTTAATTATTTGCCATCTAGGACTGCTCGTTTACTGCCGATTAGAACCTGGGCTGAGCCATTACCTCAGAATAAGTTGCCTTTTCTAACCGTCACATTCCATCGGAAAAAATTGGCTATTTACCGATATTTCACACACGCACACACACATACATACACACGCACACATAAACACATACACATATATATATATAGAGAGAGAGAGACAGACAGACACACAGACAGACAGACAGAGACAGAGGCAGAGCGAGAGATAGACAGATAGACAGAGAGGGAGAGAGAGAGATGATTATTTACAATTTTGTTGTTATTGATAAGTTTTACGCAGTCATTGCGATCGTCCGTTGAGAGTCTTTTGAGGAAGTGCATGGCCCAGACGTTAAACCTACCTTTTGCCACACCCCGTTCTCGTGGAGGTTCGGGTAAGGAAGAGATTGTTGATCTTTTGACCGTTGAACTATACGTCTTCCTGATAGTTACCGATGCAACAGAAACGTCGAACCCAAATAAAGGATTGACCCTGCAATGTTGAATAACTGAAAAGTCAAAGTTTCCATGTTATTGGAAAACTCAAATGGCAATGGGCAGGACATGTTGCAAGAATATCACAAATCGGCTGAACATCAATACTCACGTCATGGATCCCTATAGATCATTTGCGAAATTGTGGCCGACAGAAAATTAGATGGCATGATGATTTACGCAGGTTTGGGAGATCTTGGCTCCGCAATGCCTGCAATAGAGAGATATGGCGAATCTTGGCTAATGTCTCTGTCCAACGACGAATGTGAAAAGGAGGATTTTGATGATATTTGATGTTAACTTGAAGCGTATGATATAGATCATAGAATGCGTTAATTGTTCATAATTCATTCAGAAAGTTACTTGAGCTGTTCATTTTACATACATTTGTTTCTTAATGAAATTGCAAGAATGTAAAGTTTTAAAAAATCCTCGTTTAAAAAAAGAGTTCGATAGTATCGGTTGAACGATGATAAGATAAGTACAGATTTTTTCCAATGGTTCATATATACATATAATTAATAATTGAGTCATCCTCAGACAGTCGTTCCGATGTATTACAACTCTTCATCGTGGCTAGAGACTATCCATCATCCAATTCAGTACCACGAGGTAGGATAGAAACCCTCACTTTAGACCCAGAATTTTACCCCTGCTCTACGTAAAACTGGACAGTCAGTAGGACCAGAGTGCTCCATTCAACAGTTGGAAGAGCATTGCTGTATAGCTTATAATGAACGAGTTGCCCTACTTAAAGAGAGTTCAACCCTGAATAATGGAGCGTTAATTGCAATGATAATAAATAATTGAGTCATGGAGGGGGATGAACATATAGAAAAGGACTTGAGAGTGCTTAGGGCATCTCAATGTATAGCTTACGTACGTTTCACCCGTCCCAGGTTCCGCCAGAGCTTTGAAAGCGACAGTTGGTTTGAAAGAAACTGGTGAAAATCATAGAAATGCCTTGAGATAATTTTTCATCACTTCTCTCAAACCAACTTTTGCTTTCAAAGCTCTAACGATACCCCAGGACGGATTTAATGCACAAAAGCTATCACTTGCTTTAATGCAAAAAAATTAAATGACGTATACCAAGTCTTTTTCTTTTTTCGTATTGTCAACTTTTTTACAACAATCTGTCGGATCTACATCCTTTCCCCTCTCACATATATATATATATATGTATGTATATATATATATATATATATATATAATAACACTTCTTTCTTTAGAAATAATTTTGGTAAAAAAGTAGCATAGATAAGATTTTAGAATTTGATATTTCTATCAAATTAAAAGTGCTCAATATATTATTAATACAATACAAAGCAACACATATATTTGACAGAAGATATATAAAACAAGTATTAGGTTTTCTGATATATATATATATATATATATATATATATATATATATATATATATATGTGCATGTATGTGTGTGTGTATGTGTGAGTTTGCGTGTAAAGTCATGCATATATTCACTTATATGAGTATTTGTATGCGCTTATACCTATATGTATATACAGAAAGCCATCGACAGAACCACATGTCCTCGTCTAGTACACATTCAATCTAGAAGAAAAAACTGCGGTAATAAAAAGAAATGCGTCCGCGTAAGTAGTTTTCCCGATTCCAACGGAATAATTTACGAAGAAGATTGAAGATGAAGACGAGAAAGGAGCGAGTGCAGAAGAGACGAACGGGAGAGCAAATCTGACCGCCAGTTAGGATGCGACAAGAGTTAAGTACATAGATGAGTAGGTTGCTTGATCGATATGTGCCTTCTTGCTAGTCTATGAAGACATCTAGGCCCAGCCTTTCCCTTATCTACATATTGAATCACCGTAGACCCATAAATGGCCTGCCCGACCTGCCAAGTGAGCTGCTGTTTCTTCTCTCTTTGAGCGTCCGTGTGTGTGTGAGTGTATGTGTGTGTCTCCAGGCACATCTGGCCACATTTTGAGGTCTACAACATTGAAAATTTCCATGAATAACCCACAAGAAACCATCCGGAAATTAATTTTTTTAAAGGGTTTTCTGAGGCCCCTATTGTGATTAAGCAAAAAAAAAAAAGCTTTTTGCAGTCACTATGGTTGTTTTTGACCAGCAATACCTAAATCTTATGCTGGTATTTTTAGATAATTTTAGGAACATACATTATATCTTCTTTTTTTTTTTCAAATCAAATAAAATCTAAGATCGTTTTCTTAGATAATTTTATTATTTTAGATAATCAGTAAAAAGATGCATATGGTTGTAATACTAATACTGCTTTTACCACTAATATAATTACTGATGGTAATAATATATATATATATATATCGATTCAGAATTGTATCATATCCATTATAGAAGACAGCAACATCATAATTAACTTTGAATGTTTAAAACAACTCAATATGTCGTGGTCGCAAATTCAGTACTACTGACTTGGCAAACTATCCGGTTGTCAGAGGAAAGGTTTTTTTATTAATGAAATGCAAGGTTAGTGAAAAAAAAGCGTTTTAGTAGCATGTATTACATCGATTTTGATTTTGGACCGTTCCAAAAATATATCATGTCTTTTTGCGAAAATCGCATCTGTAGTGCAAATGTCCCACATTTTGAAACTAAAATTAAACCCACTCAGCATTTTGAGCTCTTTCTTTCAGTGAGTAATGTTGTTTCAATCCTCTTAGGGATCAACTCAATTAAGGAATGTATGTAACCAGGTGTTATTATGTTCTCCAAGGTAGACTCGATCGCTGCTATTAAAACGTCTCGAGACATCTTTTTTAATTTTCAATCCATCACCAAGGCATTCTTTACCACAAAAGTTGGCACCCCAGTTTAGTATGCTTATATGTTTGCCGGAAAACCAATTTGAAACGAAATGTGCAACATGCCAGCAGGTATCATCTTGCTGGAGTATTCGAGTATCGAGTGTTCGAACGGCAACAGTTCACTCTCATTGAATTAATCGGACCTTTAATGATGTGTAGGTCACTCTTGCTTCCCGGTGCTATTCATCCCCATACATTAATTGATGGAAGAAATTTTGCAGTCTGTTTTAACGCAAAGTTTGAAAATCTTCACGATTTATCCCCCCCCCAAATAATATGGTTTCCATCGCTGGGAAAATATTGGATGTCGCATTCATCGTTGAAAATTACTTTTCTCCAATCTTTCACAGTCCAAAATTTGTACTTCTCACGAACTCCTGATCTGGCCTCCACTTCAGTTTCAAAATAGAAAAAGCGGGGTATTTTTGTGAATTAGTAGGCTCCAGTCTTGTCTGAGAGTGCTCAAGCGTGGACACCCAGTGTGCCTTTTAGGAACAAATGTTGATTCATCCTTTATTCTTTTCGGAACTTCCAAGACACAAGATTGACTAATCTTCATGTGTGCGGCTATTTCATGCTGACTCAGGGGCAAACAAGCCCAAATTGCATCATCGTATTTATTACGTATTTATTACATTATTTCCTTCAATTTTTTATATCATTTTACACTGACTAGGCCAAATGGTACATTCAATCACAGGAAATCATTTTCAGGGTAATATTACGCATTCATAATTATTTCTGTTGGATTATGTATACATTTCTTGATAATATAATTGACTGTGCTGACAAACAAATAGAGCAGATATAGACCGTGAATGAACAAAATGAGAATTTGGAGTTGAAAGCAAATATTGTGCCTTTGAATTACTGGTGGTCGTTTAACTCATTATCAAGAGGAACACTCTGTTGAAGCCGCTACACCAGGTTCAATTCCAGCTGCAGCCCCACTTTCTTCAATTGTTTAATCTATTTACGCCACCTAGGCCAAATGTTACATCCACCGTGGAATAATGAGAAATCATTTCAAGTAGAGTTTCAGAGTAATATAATGCATTTATAATTATTTCCGTTGAATTGTATATCCATCTCTTAATATATATATGTATGTATATAACTCAGGATAAGGATAATTCAGTCAAAGGTTCCTAATTTGATATATTTTTTCAAATCCTTCAGTTGGAAATATTGCTAGAAAATCGACTCGGATATTTTTTTTGATTAACTAGTATTCTTGAAGATGATATAAGTTTTCAAACTGTCTGAGACTGAATCCCACATAACGGATTTAATATTCACATAGGTAAACACTCAACAGAAGAAACACGAATAACGATTCACATCTGTTGTGATACTCACTGATCCTTCATCGTCAAATACGTCCCTGGGTAACCTACATGAATAAGCCTTCGGTTGAGAAATATGATATGTAGCATAAAAGACAATCTAAATACAATACATTATGATAATACCCTATATAAAACAACAAACTTCAAGTATCTTGAAACGGTCTTGAAAATGATAATACAAAACTGAATATGGCTTGAGGGGTCACTGCTTGCTCAACCCTGCTCGGGAGCCATGCTGATATAACTATTTAGCTTTTAAATCCCGAAAATGGTTACGTGGCGAAGAACTGGTAAGCTCAACAAGAAAGAGTCACGCTTGATTCTGTGATATCTAATTCCGTGTAGAACATCAAAACCATCTAAAAAGTTTAAATGAATTGCACTAAGAGATATCTGGATATATTCGATTGAAATGACATGAAATTTGAAAAGTTTTTTTATATTTTTGGTGTTTAAAGGTGTACAGCTTCCTAGACTCTCTTTCTCTCTCTCTCTCTCCTTTCTCTTTCTTTTTCTCTCTCTCACTATATATATATATATATATATATATATATATATATATATATATATACGAGGTAATGATCAAATGTTCAGTGAATTGATTTTCATTGAGTAATCTATTCATCTGTCAAGTTACTAAGCATTTCCCATGTTTCACCGGACATCTCACAAATCACTCGGATCCACTCCACCAGGAAATCTCATTTGGTAATATTTTCCCTCCATTAGACAGCCATTTCATGCCTCAAGTTCCCTACATCCGTGTATATATATATATATATATATATATATATATATATATATATATATATACACGTGTGTGTGTTATTCATCATGTACATCTGAGTAAACACGATTCATTTCATGAGGTTGTATCAGAGGAGGCAGGGGGCTAATAAAGAAACGTTCATGGCCCCCTAACGAACGGTTCCCTGAAAATCTTTATAAAAAGCAATCAACTACTGCATTTCTACTGACAAATTAAAAAATGTAGGAGGCGTGCCCCCTATGTGAGCTAAGCCCCAGCATATGGGTCATTATCCCCCACCACTTTTCTAATCTGTAGCCACGCCTCTGAGTCGTATAATTTGTAAAATT
>OY735222.1:43819042-43909042 GCA_963457665.1 Thysanoteuthis rhombus
CATATCTCTGACAAAGTAATCCAAATCAAGAAAGTCTGGTGCCCCTCTTCCTTGTGTCCCATTATTCCATGGTAATCGTGATTGTACTGGATTCGATCCACGATATCAGACAGGAAAGATCATGATTCAATGCAAATCCACGTTACTCTTATCCAATTATGTGTAAAGTTCAGTTCCAGAAAGTTTCAAATCGACATAAATTGAGATTTGTGAATGATCCAACCGAAGAAGCCAACGATATATATATATATTTTTTAAAGAAGAAATTTCAAAAAGTACATAAATAATTAAGTACCGGCTTCCACAGTTTTTTTTAATCTTGACGCAAAACGTTGACATCATTTGCGAATAATTCTTACAAAAAGAAGAACGAGCGTTCGAATCGAATAGGCATACACAAAATATACATCTATAATGCACAAGTTCATTGTATATATATATAGAGAGAGAGAGACAGAGAGAGAGAGAGAGAGAAATATGAGGTGCATTCCCAAGACAAATATATTTCGTACTTTAATATATTTTTCGATTGAGTGAAAAGATTTAAATCCCTGTATACCTTTGCCATAAAAAATGTCAAAGTGATCTTGGAATTGCAAATACGTAAAAGCTCAGAATATAAAAAGCCGTGAATCTGTTTTCTGTTGAGAAATTGTAACAATTCAAATAAAATCAAATACAAAAGATAAGGGAATTAATGAAAAGACTTCAAGTTGTACCTTTTTATAAAATTAGCCGATACATGGGAAAACATAAAAGTGGGGGACAAATAGTGTGTTTTAGTATATTAATGGAGTCGCCCATTGAGGTGTTACTACCCGCTAGAAAGTGGTTTCGTTTCGTTTTGTTCCACCCATTTACATAAAGATACTTTGTTCGATAATCAAAATTATCTTTAAAAAATACTCTAATGGAAGCTTGATGATATACAGTGTGGAAAATTAACTCGAAGATTAGCGGAAAAAAAGTCAAATTCCTCAGTTGATATGTTGATATAGAATAAACTCAAATAATTTTTTCTGTGTAATTAGTATTCTTAAAGATATCATAAGTTGGTTTGCATGCAGTCTGAGATTAGAACCAACGCAACGAATTTAGAATTCACATGGGTGAATATTCAATAAAAATGACACTGACATTGAGTCACGTCTGTTGTTATACTAACCGGTCCTTCGTCGTTAAATACGTTTTTTGGAGGGTAACCTACGTAAGCAAGCCCTGTTTCAAAAAGTAAATATGTAATATAAAATGATATCAATATACAATACGCATAAAACATTATTTAAGATTACAAACTACATGTATGACATTACCTATGTAGTAAGAAAGGGAGGTGTTTTTTTATTAACACTGCTGGAGTGCCATGCAATTATAACAGTTTTGTTTTTAAAATCCCTGAAACAGTTTCATGGTGAACCAACCAAAAAAAAATTATTTCAGAGACGATTCATACATTGTACCATAATAACAAAGTATATGTGAAACAGAGGTAAAAAAAAAAAAAAACGTTGAAGAAACTTAAGTAAATTGCACTGACAAATATTGGGAAATAAGTGAAAGAATTGACAAAAGAATGTTTAGATTTTTTTTTTAACGTTCAATATTAAAAGTCATAGAGCTTTCAAGACTATACATATGTCAATTGGTGTGTGTGCTATTTATTTACTCTCCCATCGGAGCAAAATATGACCTTAGGTCGAAGCTTTACGCGAGGAAAATAGGAGACACCCTTGAAAAGTAGCTCGAGCCGACGCAACTTAGTGTGCAAAGCAGTCAAAACAACTGCAGTCACGAAAGCGTTTGGACAATCCCGACCTGTTCCTTTAAATGCAATGGAACAGTGCTGCCCTGGGGTCAGCGTATCCCCCGCAGCTGGGACGAGTAATAGTGGGAGAGCCCAAGGACGAATCCAAAGGCTCCCAAAGCTCACAGCAATGGGCAGCCTCAGTATAATCTCATTGGCTGACGCATCGCACCGGCGCACTCGGTCTTTGACTCACACCACAACATGATTTCTGGCCCATTCGGCAAGCAAGTTTCTGTACCAGCACCTTGGGCTCTGGGGAACAGATACTACACCTTAATCCATGCCAAAAAGGCCACAAAAAGGTGGGGATGGTAGATCAATCGATCTGTAGATATGCATGAACTGTGATACACATATAGATACATATTTATATCTTGTAAGTATTGCCCTTCTGCAAGTCTTTGTTGATTTCACAGCCATATTTAAGTTGATGTAGAGATAGCCTTGTGCTAGAAGCCTCTTAAGAGCATATGTGTAAGAAACAACGTAGACCGCTCTTACCCCTATTGAGGGTATTACAGCGTTAGGAATGCATGGACAATTGTTAGACCCGATCACGGTTTGCCTAACGAAGCTTTGATCTGCAAACAACGTCTGATATTCCTCAATTATCACCCATCTGGATACTTACTAAGATCGACGTCGCTTAAGTGATCTCACGAAAACCTGCGTATCCGACGTGATTTGGCCTTAATCTCTGAACCACGGAGAGAAGTTCCTCACTCCTGCTTCTTGTTCTGAGTGCCTTGCGTAAAGGCATTGAGCGCCATTTTGAAAGCCTTTCATGATACATACATATTAGCAGCAGTAGCAGTAGTCGTCATAAGTCGACATGGGCACGGGCTTTTCCCAACTCGTTTCATGACGATCGTGATTGCTCAAGTCTCCTGCCATTTTTTTTACCGGCAGACTTTTTTTTATCTCGTCTCTCCTTCTTGTGTCTGTACCTTTCCTAATGTGTTTACTGTCCCACGGGCACCAATAAGTTTGTCCTTTGCTCCGGTCGTTGTCTCTTCTCCTTGCTACGTGTCATGCCCATCTCAATTTTTGTCACCTAATTACTTGTATGATATCCATCACAACGATTCTCTCTTGGACCCACGCTGATCCTTTTTCATTGTTCTCCATGTAATAGTCATTCCTAACATTTCTCTTTCGATAAATTCTGAGCTAAAGTTTTTTTGAGCAGTTTTCTACGTTTCCAGATTTTGAAGCTGCTCGCCATAGCTGCTATTATGCATTGATTATATACGTTATCCACTGACGTTTGTCGAATATCCGGTCGGTGTATCCAGCGTGATTTGACCTTAACCCCTAAAGTTTCGCCCAAGTTAACCATGGTAAAAGAGAACACTCCGTTTTTGTTCCATACATCAGATATAAATTGCTACTTTCATCCGTCAAGGATTATGGTATTTTTCATTCTCCCAGGGTCATTAGGAACCTTTGTCGGCAGAAAGGAAAATTGCTCAATACTTATGTGAAGTGAGGTGAGCAGCAAACTATCTCAAAGATGAGATGCTACCCAATTTGGTGAATATATATGGGGTTCTGGTGAAAAGAGGAAAATCATATCGAGTCTTAATATCTTTCAGGAAGAAACTACAAAAAGTCAATATATATATATATATATATATATATATATATATATATATATATATATATATATGTATAATTGATATTTGTGTCATTCACGGACAGCAGTGTGGCCAATAGACTCGATATCCCCTTCCAATACCGCTACTTGGGGTCAAAACCTTCGCTCTAGACCCTAAGGCAAAGGCAGATGTTCTACTCCTGCCCTACGCAGTATTTGGATGGTAAGTAATACCGAATTTAGCGATATATTTACTTACGCATAATTCCACATCTACCAAAGTGCTCCATTCCAGAGTTGGATGAGCATTGCATAGTTGTTTATAGTAGATGGATGCCCTACCAAAGAGTCATCATCATCATCATCATCAGTCTTTTAGCGTCCGTCGTTGGACATAGACCTTCCCCAGGATTTGCCACACTTCTCTATCATGGGCGTCACGGGGCCAGTACTTCCTGAACCTGTCTAGCTCGTCTCTCCATCTAACATTTTGCCGGCCTCGGTTGCGCATGTGGTCTCGGGGAATCCACGTTGTGATTTGTGATGTCCATCGATTGTCTGCCATTCTTGCAACATGGCCAGCCCACCGCCATTTAAGATTTTTTATGGATTCTGTGATGTCTCTAACTCTTGTCTTCTCCCGGATGTACTGTGCTGTTTTGTGGTCTCTCCATGTGAGGCCCAGCATTATTCTTTCATGTGCACGTTGCATGGTTCTCAGCTTACTGTCTCTTGGTTAAATTCCATGTTTCCGCTCCATAAGTGACTATTGGGAGGATGCATTGGTTATACACTCTTCTCTTTAGGATTAATGGGATCTTATTATTTTTGAAGGCAAAGCCAAAGGCTTGCCATCCTAGTGTGATTCTTCGCTTGATCTCTTCTTCCTTTGAGGGTCTCATGGAGATTCGTTGCCCTAGGTAGATGTAGTGGTCTACTTTCTCAAGTTCTGTGTCCTCGATTTCGATCTTAGTGTTTTTTATCTCCAATGTGGTTGTTGCACATGATCTTTGTCTTGCTGAAGTTCATGTGTAGGCCGACTTTCTTGCTCTCTTCATTTAGTTCATCTATCATTAGTTGGAGGTCGTGTAGGTTCTCTGCGAAAAGGGCTATGTCGTCTGCGAATCTGACGGTGCTCAGATACACGCCGTCTATTTTAATTCCTTTACTCTCCCAGTCTAGCCTTCTGAAGATCATCTCGAGTGCTCAACCCTAAAGAAGGGAGCGTTAATTATTTATATATATATATATATATATATATATATATATATATATATATATATATATGGCATTGATAGATTGTATTAGGGAATGTTCTGAGGTACAGATTCACAATATTTTATTATCGGTAAAAAAAAACGATTTTTGGTACAATGTATAGGAGGTGTTTTCGATTGAGAATTGTCAAGTTTCACACCCTCGCTCATTCGATATTACAGATGGCGAACAAATAAAAAGAAATAAGAGAATTGATGAATCAGCGGATATCTAGTAAAACATAAAATAGGAGGAAATCATCAGAATTCAAGTACCTTTTTTAAAATAAATCTTCAAAAGCTTCTTACTGCATCATCAGAGGATGATGCAGTAAGAAATGTTTAGATACACTGATATCAATTTGAAATTGAAAAACTTTGGAAAATACCATTTAAAATCGAAAATTTCCGATGAGTGTCACTCGGAAGGATTTTAGAAGTTTTTTTTTTTAATTTTGTTAATATAGTGTCAAAAGCTTTAAATATTAAAATATGAGGACTTTTCAGAATTAATATCATTTCAGTCAATCATTTCCAAATATCTCTTAATGCAACTTATGTGAGATTTCTGGGTTTTATGTTTCATACAGAGATAATAGTTCTATATGTGAATTGTTCTTGTGAAGATGATACGTAACATTTGTGAATATTGTTCTATTTTCGATTTTGATTCCGTTCTTAAAGTTTAAATTCTGTCATTCTAAGATAAATACTTACATCTGTGCTTCGAAAGCCTATTACATCCTAAATATTTGATTTTCAAGATATGCACCGAATTCAAACGTCAGTATCAATCATATTGAGTGAATATTAATAGTAAAAATTTCTGATCAAAATTCAGGTAAACATCACGAATCAGGTTACGAACCTATTGATCGACCCTCAAGCACACGTAAATATATATGTTGCCTCAAACAATAATTTTCTTTTTATTAATTTCAGAAATTCATGTCATTCGGGTCAATGACTTCGCAATATCTGGTAATTTAATTTACATACTTTCCTCAGTGGTTTTTTTTTTCCAATGTTTTACACATATTTTGATGCCATGGTATTTGTGAATGGTATTTGTGTGAATTCTTCTTGTTGAATCATCGGTTGTTTACCATCTAACCGCTTTGGGGATTTTTTAAAAAAACTGTTATGTTAAGATGACTCATCAGGAAAAGAGAGAGAATATGTTCTTGTATGTACATACATGTTCTCATGAATGGATACGTACGCATGAATACCGAATTTTGCAGCACATAGGACGTACCGTATTTCCAATATGAGCAAATAGTTTGAATTCAAGTTATTTGTACATCAATCTTGATTTGGATTCAAATTCCATGGGTATCGTAAAATTTCGGTTATTGGTGGTTTTTCGAGGGAAAGGAAAGGGTTAATGCTGGAACTCCCTTCAAGGGAAGGGTTGAAAGGGGTGGAATATCCATGCATGTGAACGTATGTTTTTTTTTGGGGGGGGGGTTGTATGATTGTCACTTTGTGTTGTTGGCCAATACTTTTTGAATTCTTCTAGTTCGTCTCCCAATCTTGCATCCTGCGGGCCTCGACTGCGCGTGTGATCTCTGAGGAGTCTTGTTGTGTCTTTTTGTTGTTGGACATTCTTGCAACATGGCCAACCAATTACCATTTGGGTTTTCTAATGGATTCTAATGTGATGTTTAGGTATGTAAGTTACTATATGTGTCTGAGAGCTGGGAAGTATTGATGGAGGTTTTTTAAGGGGTCCTTGGGAATAGCGGGGTCAACTCTAGTATTTTGAAAAAAGGGGAGGGGGTTATGTTTTATTGAAAAATTATCATACCTTAAAATCATACCTAAATAGTTTGGTTTTCCTTTTTCCACGTTTTTCTCATATATATACGTGTGTGTATGTGTGTGCGTACATATTCAATAAAATGTAAGTGGATATGTACGTATGGACAAGGCATATATATACAAATATATACATATAATAGTGATATTGGAAATGTTTTAATGAACACCTATGAAAGTGCTTTCGAACGTTTTTACATAATTACATATATATATATATATGTATATATAAATGTGTGTGTGTGTGTGTGTATATATATATATATATATATATATATATATATATATATATATATATATATATATATATATATATATATATATATGAATCTGAGACATCATAGAATCCATAAGAAAACTCAAATGGTAATGGGTTGGTCATGTTGCAAGAATGGCCGACAACGAATAAACGTGACATGGATCCCCAGAGATCACACACGCAGCCGAGGCTGGCAGAATGCAAGATGGAGAGACGAACTAGACAAATTCAGAACGTATTGGCCCCGCGACGCCCACGCTAGAAGGGTGTGGTGAATTTTGGGGAATGTCTACGTCCAACGGCAGATGTTAAGTGATTGATAATGATGAAGATATATATATATATATGTACACATTATGAATCTCTCTCTCCCTCTTTCATTCTCCGTCTCTCTCTCTCTCTTTATATATATATATATATATATATAAATATATATATATATATATACATATATATATATATATATATATATATATATATATATATATATATATATATATATATAATTGTGTGTGTGGGGGGTATGTGTGGAAGAAGAGACAATGTGCTTTACAGGTTTTTATTCTTATTTTCATGACGTGTTTCGCCTATAGGAAGAAGCTTTCACGAGCAAAAGAGTTGGGTCCCTGAGACGCTGTTGGTGAATTTACTTGTATGATAAACACGCAGATAATGTTGAATAAAACCTATCCAGTCAAACATATTTAGGAACACACACACACAACCACACGTGCACACACACACATACACACACACACACACGCACACGTATATATATATATATATATATATATATATATATGCGTGCAGGTAATTTGACAATTGGAAGGCGAAAATAATTTCAAGAGGAAAACAGATGCAACTTTTCGAAAATTGTTTTTACCACGGTGGCAGGCTTTCGTGCATTTCGATGGTAACAACCATTCTTTTCAAAACTATTTGCTTATGTGTTTGAGATTGTGGAATAAAATGAGGAAACAAGATTATTACGTTGTGTGTTTTAGTTGTTTAGTCGGAGTTGGAAGGGAAAGTGTTTGTATCTTTGTTGGTGAGAATCCGGTTAGTCAGGGTAAATAAAGAGGTGGTATTTAATGAATAGGTGTTGACAGATACGGGAAGAGATGGAAGTTAGGGGTTGTTTTAATATTTTCGGTTAATGGTGGATATATATATATATCTATATATATATATATAAATATGTGTGTGTGTGCGTGTGTGTGTGTGTGCATTTGTGTGTGTGTAAGAGAGGGAAAGTGTCAGCATAGACAAATGGATATATATATATATATATATATATATATATATACATACATATATATATATATATACATACATATATATATATATATATATACATATATATATATATATATATATATATATATATATAAATATATATATATGTATATTTATAATGTAACAAACTCAAATCGATATCAATTAACATAGTTTGATAAATGAGCAAGAACGAAGATAGATGTTTATAGATTCAATACTCACAGATGTATGTATGGGGAGAAAACGGCAGAGAGAGAGAGAGAGAGAGAGAGAGAGAGAGAGGGAGAGTGAAACGGGTAGTGAGGATTTGCGACAACACTGATGTGTATTTATGTGTATATATGGCCAAATTGTATTGGATACACCGTTTCAGGTAAGATCAACGAAGTTGAGAGACGTTGAGCTTGGTCGTTCCCCAGTTGGGTAACTGTCTCGGATTACCAGGCGCCGTAAGCAGCAACTAGATTATTCTGCGGCCGTGTCGGCCTATGCTATGCTGCTGATCAACGAAGCATATTGCCAAGCAGAGACCGGGTCTTGCACCCGGTTCTTTCTCACGCACACGCTGAATAATGGAGGATACACATCAGAGTGCTTTCCTGGGAGTGCTTTACTTTTTATGTGTGCGTGTGTGAAAGAGTGAGACAGCGTGCGTGAGAGAAGTATATGTGCAATATTTCACCTGAGGGTGAACAGGTGAGGATTGCTTGTTTATTCGATGTTCTCCCAAAGATCAGGATATCTTTCAAATTCTCGGCTGCTCTTTTGACGTAACAACTGGTCGCCTGCTCTTCACAACAGGAAAACATTTTCCCTCAAGTTCCACTATTTCTTTCTCTCAGGAACTTTATTGTCAATAAAGAATGACTTACAGCTTTTTATGTGACCCAAACCTCATGTACCCTCGTAAAGAATATGGTATAATTATTCTTGGCCAACGGGGTTGTCACTTAGGGATATTCTGAATATAAGTTTTTGCCACCCTCCACAGCTTGAAATATATCCTTAATCTCCTGAAAAAGTGATTGCAGAGTGGAAATCATTTCTTCTCTGAAGAAGTATTCTTGTTGAGTGATTGTTAAACTGGTGAATGTGTCATCCAAAGGTGAGTAAAATTGGATATGAATGAACCTAGGGTGATGAATGACATTTAAGGAGAATGAAGAGTGAATGATTTAATATATTTGATATTTTGCGACACTTAGGATATTTTTATGATTAGCGTATACGGTGATACGAACCATAAGTTCAACGATACGTCCACCTTCCATGGAGGTAGAAAAAAAGAGCAAGTAGCCTTCCTTTGAGTCAATCAATTCTCATACTACTGAAATATTGCAATGTAGAAGTATTCTGAGGGTATTATTTTCAATGAATATCGTGAATAGTCATTTTTGGCGTTTAGGGCCATTTTTTCACTTTTTAAAAATCAAAAGATCCGAGCTTTTTTGGTTTTTAATATCACACTTTTAATGACATTACGTCTCTTCTTTCCTTCCTTCCAAGTTCTGGCGTCGTTATTTGCTACCTTCGATAACTCTATTAATTCGTGTGTTAAAATTTCTTTTTGTCAGAATTTTTTTACTAGTTTTTAATATGTTCAAAAACCACAAATGGAATTAAGCAATTAAGAAATGCTTCTTGCTCATGATTCAAAATGGACTCTGCATAGAATTATCAATGTGGATATAAGATGAAAATAATAAAAAGCCTGAGGACATTCACTCAAGGCTGAATGAAATCTTGTAATAAAGACTTGAGATTGTATAACACTGAAATAGTTAGAAAATCCCAGTTCTACTTAATTTGAGAGAGTATTGGGTAATGTGACCAAGACAGTTTCAACTGTATCGTTAGGAAAGCATAACAGTCACATCTGGGAGCAATTTCATATTAATATCTACTCTTGCTGTGGGCATCTGTCAACATGAAGCGTTTTGGTAGTTGAAGTAGTGGAGAGATTGATAGTGATAGATGGAGAGACTAAATAGATAGAAAGAGAGACTAAATCTAATCTAAACTGATTGAGATCTTCACATAGATAAAAAGACGAACTTGCAGACAGAAACGGAAAGAGAGAGTGTAAAAGAGGTTGGGATGAATATATTTATATTAAGTATGATATATGAGTAGAAGAGGGACATATCGACACACTGATAGGGATAGATATAGCCTGATATATATATATATATATATATATATATATATATATATATAGAGAGAGAGAGAGAGAGAGAGAGAGAGAGAGACTGAGATAGATAGATGTACACCGAAATAGATATAGACTGAGATAGATAGATAGATAGATAGATAGATAGATAGATAGATGAATAAGTATAGAATGATATACATCGATAGATAAATGAATATAGAATGAGCTAGATAGGTCGATAGATTGATATAGAATGATATAGATAGATATAGAATTGGATACATATATATATGTATGTGTGTGCATTTGTGTATCATGATAGAGTTAGGGAGAGAGATGGATATAGAACGAACTAGATAGTTACATGGATAGATAGATTGATGGACATAAACAGATATTGAATATAAATACATATATAGAGATATAGAATGTAGATAGATAGGAATAAATATAAACTGAGAGATAGAATAGACAGATCGTTATAGAATGAGTTAAATAAATATAAATGGGATAGATAGATTAATAGGTAGATATAAACAGAACAAGGTAGATAGATATCGAATGGAATAGAAAGATATATTGAAAGAATGATGACTGGAACTGCATTTTCTGATTAGTGCAGGCTTTGATGCGGTACAGTTAAGGTATTTCTGTATAAACAAGTGTAATTAAGTATAAGCCAGAAGAAAAAACGTATAATTACAATTAATCCTTCATACAATGTGTAAATGAGAGAAGGATGCTCTATATAATAAAGAGAGATCACAAGACGGCACAGTATATGAGGAAAAACAGGAGTCCGAGATATCATAGAATCTTTCTGAAAACTCTGGAAGACGAACATTCATATTAGTAGAAAAATAATGAACAGACTGATCCACATGGATCCCAATAGACTGATCTGAATAGAGAGACATAGATAGAAAGATAGATGCAAATATATACATATGTTGATGTGCATTGTGAGAATTCGGTAAAATGGCCGATTACATTGGCGAAGATGATATGTGCTAATAGGCTGGAATCAACAAGCAAGTTCTTTGGATTCCGTTCAAGGTAAACCATAATTGCTCTGATGCCAAAATGGCCTAATCTCTGGCCCTGTATCCAGTAACTATAGGGGCGGGGGATTTCTGCATTGAATCTCGTACGAGGCAAATCAGAAAGTAATTACCGACTAACGAACTCGCTTGTTCGAAAGTTTAAGTAGCAATTTGACACACACGCTTCCGCGAGGGCTTTTCTTCTAAGTCAGGTCGAAGGGGGTCGACTCAGATTAGATTGATACACAGCCCTACCAAAGGGGCCTTTTTTTTTCTTTCCTTTTTTTTTTTTTCTAGAATGTTGAAGATGTGGGCTGGCCGAATGGGTAATGGTCGGGAGAATAGGCTTGGTGCGCCAGCTTAGAACTCAAAACTCAGACCTGTGATCACTTTGCAATAATGCCCTTGAAAACATTAATCCATTTCCCCCTTCCAAATCTATGGTTAGGTGAGTTATGCCACTTCAGGTGCTTGTCGCCTTCAAATCTAATTCACTTATTGCAAAATGGAACTGAATTAGTTGTATATTCGTCACAAGTGGAAAATTCTATACCAGACATCACTGTTGTAGGATTCGAAGACGAAGCCGATTTCCAGGGCATTTAACTCATTCTGACCACATTAAAAGCTTGGTTATCTCTGCATAATACTTTAGAGACGTAAAACTACTTTTACATCACAAACAGTAAAAGACAGAACAAGTCTTAATAGAAAGAAATTATTGTCACCACCATACCTACATGAATTAATCACTGTATTTTTAAAATTATTTTATTTATTTTTTGTTTATTGTCCCATCTGTACTGAGACATTTTTGAAAATGTCAAAGAGCCTATGACAACAAGATGTGATAAGTAAAAGTAGTTGTGATGAGAAAGCGTATTTATGTTTATTTATGGCACAGAAAGTCAGGCTATAGGAGAAACCGGATTGAGGGTCAAGTGTTTTCCCAAATCCGAAATGTCCAAAATCAGGAACAGTTTTGGTACCAGACATTTAGAATAAGGTGTATCAAACCAGTAATGTGATATGTGGAGCCTAAGCAGAGACAGCTGAAGATATAGCCAGCGTAGGGGCACTACTTCAGATAATCCAGGTTAGGTAATGATAGGTTGGGACGAGGTGAGGATCTTTTGTCCGAGTCTTCATTTAAAGTCAGATGCTTTCACTCGAACGTTGGCTCTTTTGAGTGAAAGCGGCATGCCTTTGACTCTTGGCACTTATACCATTACAAAGGGTGGCTAGCATAGCATGATTTCTGACCATAGACAATACCTTGAAGCAGTGAATTTACATTTCACTTTGTTCCCGACCTCTGACTATCTATTTTTCCCATTTGCAAATGTTCTTGTATATTAAAATTATTTGCAATGTTTTTCACACACACACACACGCACACACACAAACACACACATATATATATGTATATATATATGTATATATATATATATATAGATAGATAGATAGATAGATAGATATCGATATATATATATATTAAAAATCATATATAAAACAGTCTTTTAATGTCCGTTGTTTGTCATAGACTTTCTTAAAGATTCATTTCTATCGTTGACGTCGCGGAGCCCGTGGTTTCTAAACTTATCTAGTTTGTTGTGCCATCTTATATTTTGCTGGTCACAATTTTGCGTATGGGAATCTGCGTTGTAAGTCGTGATGTCCCCCGATTTTCTAGCATTCTTGCTACATGACCAGCCCACTGCCATTTTAGTTTGCTAACAGATTCTATGGTACCTCCTTTTTCTCTGTTTTTGTTTTTTGTAATAATGAACCATGCTGATTCATAGCTCTGCGTGATGTTGAGAATGATTCTCTCCGATTGACATTGTATAGTTTTCGGTTTGAGTGTCAGTCTTTCGGCTACGTTCCGTATTTCAGCTTCATATTTGACTTTCAGAGAACTAATGGAATTTTCTGGCGCTTTCACGACCGTGGGCTCCATATAACTCAGGATAATAGCCCAGAAGACGGGTATTTTCGGTTACTGTTGATAGGAATTGAAGTTTAATTAGGTGTTGGTTTTAAGTACATGGCAGGCACTCCTTACAGAATGTTCATTTCAGTTTGCAGTTCCAATCACTCACAACCAAATGAAATACAAGTGTAAAATTTGAGTAAAATTGTGCTTTTTTAACTTTGACTTTTATTCACTGCTATTAAATCGAGAAGGATGACGAAATTTGAGTAGAAAAAAATTAATACTTAGACAAAGTAACAATTGAGATTTTCAGTCTGTTAATGACAAGAATATCTGAGGCGTAGAACCATTTACATTAGAATATTTAAAGCTGGGAACAATTTTGAGTGGGATGTCTACACCGTACAACCATTCAAAGTGTCACGTCTAAAGTATACAACCACTTACATTGGAATATCTACAATCTACAACCATTCAAAATTTTATCTTCAGCGCACGACCATTCACAGTGGGGTTTCTACAGCGAACAACAATCTAAAGTGGAGTATATAAAGTGTACGACCATCAAAAGTGAAATATCTAAAGCGTACAACAATTTAGATTGGGATACCTAAAGCGCGCAACCATCTCAAGTGGAATGTCTAAAGCGTACAACCATTTAGAGTGGAATATGTAAAGTGTGCGACCATTTAGAGCGGAATACCCAAATTGCGCAACCATTTTAGGGAAGAAGCATATTATTTCCAGGGAGAATCGTTGTGAAAAAATCCATTATACGTAGGAAGATGTGTATGTGTTTAGTTGTTGTGTGCGAGTGTCTGTCTGCTTGTGTTCATATCTGTATCTGTTTTGCCTCTGTCAATGTATTTCTCTATGTGTCTGTGAATGTTTTCCTGCGTTTGTGCGTAAGTTGTGTGTATTATGCATGAGTATGTGTGTGTTCAGGTATATTCGTGCATGTCTGTGTTAAAGCATGTTTGTGTGCGTGTGCGTGCAAGAATATTTCAGAATCGTTAGTGTGGATAAAAATGTTTACGTATTTGTATTTCGCAGAGAACCTACACGACCTCCAACTAATGATAGATGAACTAAATGAAGAAAGCAAGTAAGTTGGCCGAAACATGGACTTCAGCAAGACGAAGATCATGTGCAACAACCATATTGGGGATAAAAACAATAAAATCCAAATTGAGGACACAGAACTGGAGAAAGTAGACCACTATATCTACCTAGGGCAATGAATCTCAATGAAACCCACAAAAGAAGAAATAAATCAAGCAAAGAATCACCCTAGGATGGCAAGCCTTTAGCAGAGCAAGCTCAACCTTCAAAAATAAGAAGATCCTATTTATCCTAAAAAGAAGGGCATACAACCAATGCATCCTTCCGACAATCACTTATGGAGCTGAAACATAGAACATAGCCAAGAGACAGACCTACAAATTGCGAACCATGCAAAGTGCACATGAAAGAAATATGCTGGGCATGGGGAGATCAGACAGCACAGTACATGAGGAAGAAAACGGTTGTCCGTGACATCCTAGAAACTATCAAAAAAACTCAAAAGGCAATTTATTATTATCATTATTATTTTGGAATCTCACACCAGTTGCCTGGTGGTAACCGCTGGAGTTTGAGTGACAGCAAGTCTCCTCAAGTCTCCAGCCCTCCTCTCCTAGTACTTGTAGGTCGCAGTAATTCTGCGATTTACAGTTTCACACCGGTTGCCCAGTGGTTATCGCTGAAGGCTGAGTGACAATAAATCTCCTCAGGTTTTCAGGAAACGTCTCCTCTCTCTTTTGCATATCGTGACAGAACTACAATTCGTTGCAGTACTTATATCTCAAGCACCTTCCTCAGTATCCGTGCAGTTCCCAGTAGTGCTGCGGTCTGTACGGTCTCTATCCTCCCCCTAATCCTGATCTCCTCCAGTCTCTCCCTCAGCGTTTTGGGGACAGTTCCCAGTGCGCTCACTATGACCGGTACTACCCTGGTTTTCATGTTCCACATCTTCCTCAACTCTCTTGCTACGTCCTGGTATTTTTCCCTTTTTTCACTCTCCTTCTTTTTTACTCTATGGTCTGCAGGCACAGCAACGTCTACTATTTGGCAGGCCTTCCTTTTTTTGTCTACTATTACTAAGTCCGGTCTTCTTGCCTGGATGAGGTGGTCAGTTTGGATATCAAAGTCCCAGAGTAGTTTGTGGTTGTCATTCTCCAAAACTGCCTCTGGCTTGTGCTGATACCACTTTTCCACATGGTTGAATCCCATTTGTTTGCTTAGTTCCCAGTGTATCATCGTTGCTACTCTATCGTGTCTATGCTTATACTCCTTCTGAGCGAGTTGACTACATTCACTGGTTATGTGGTTTACTGTCTCATCTCTTTCACCGCACACGCAGCATTTGCTGTTTGTCTGTGTTCTGTCGATTTTTGTTTTTATGTAGTTTGTCCTAATGCTTTTGTTTTGGGCTGCCATGATGAGCGATTCTGTTTCTCTCTTAAGGTTCCCTTTTCGTAACCACGTCCATGATCTCTCGTCCGCTACATCTTGTATCTGTCTTTTAAACTCGCCGTACAATTTTTTCCCTTCCCATCTTTCTTTTCTTGTTTGCTGTACTGTTCCATTGTTTTCTACTTTATTGCTTGTTGCACTATCTCTCGCGCTCTTTATGATTTCTTCTCTATTTGTTTGCACATATCTTTCTAGGACTATTTTAGCTCCCTGGACACAATCTTCTATGCTGATGAGCCCCCTGCCACCTTCTTTTCTCTTAACGTATAGTCTATCTGTATCATCTCTAGGGTGTAATGCTTTATGCATCGTCATAAGTTTCCTTGTTCGCCTATCCATTGATTGGAGCTCTTCCTTTTTCCATCCTAGGAATGGTCCTGTATACCTAACTACTGACACAGCCCAGGTGTTCATTCCTTTTATTATTATTATTATTATTATTATTATTATTATTATTATTATTATTATTATTATTATTATTATTATTATTATTATTATTATTTCCTTACGCTTGCTACTGCTTCAGCTGTCCCTTCATGAGCTCCACCTATCACATTGCTACTTACTTGCTCCGTTCGCGATGTGTGAAATAGACTTAGAATCGACAAGCACCCGAAATGATGTCACTCACTTCACCCTCCGCTGTTTTATACCCAAAAGGAAAGGAAGGTGATAGATTCATGCCTTTCCCGAATGGAATCGATGCGAAGTCAATACAAACAGTTTCAGTCGGAATTTGAATGCGAGTTGAAATCGTAAAACGCGAGTATTGTTGGGGACGCTCGCAACCTCCGATGCTGAAGTTGTTGAAGAAACGAAAAAGACTCTGTTCTGCAAATGCCTGGAAACGTTTCTCTCTTCTATTTATGTTATGTCCGTCCAGGGGATTGAATTGTATTAATTCAAAGGACAACCGAGCTCCCCCAGTTATTATATATGAATGTACGTGTACACGAGATTATCCCATAAGTAATCTCCGAAATCTGATAACGCTAGATTTAATGACATTTTGCTACCCAGAAATGTCTGAATCATAGCAACGCATGCTACTACGTGTCTGTACATTTTTAAACGAGTTAGTCACGTTGATGCAGTAAAATTCAATCAACTTAGTTACTAATTTGACTCTCCTGAAGGGGGACATGTCTACGGAGTGTATAAGACAATTACTACTCCAAGCAAATCTCCAGTAATAGTTCATAAAATTCTAATACTGGTGTTCATCAAATTCTTATAGTAAGTGTTCGTTATATTCCTGTAGTTTTGTAACATAGGGTATCTTGGATTTTACGTTACGTTTGATGATATCCAAGCCTTAAAGTCTGACCATAAATGCTCTTGTTCGATCTTAAGGATTCATTCAAAAGGCCCTACCTTTAGAAGCTAATACCTTTGAAAAGCTCATTCCTTTTAAAGCTCCCCTCTTCAAAAGAGTACCGTCATTAAATCATTCCGTCTTTCGAAAGCCGCTTTCTTTAAAATTGTGTTTCAGTATGTCAGTCTGCCAGCGACTCATTGCAGCTGAATGCACCAAACAAGAGCTAGATTTAGCTACAGTAGAGGTGAATAATTTTTGTTTTGGTCCGTCAGCCTGTCAGTTATTGACAGTCATAGGTACTATAGATGCCAGCGCATCTAGAATGGTTCTCAAAAAATTATGGATACTTTAAATTGATACCAAAAAAAGCAAAAAAAAAAAGATTATCACAAACGAGAAGGAATGGAGATGATTGTGGCCCTTGCTTGGCTGGATTAGGGGTACGCCCGCAAACAACCTGAATCTAATTCCTACGCCGATTCAGTTTTCTATTCGTCAATTAGCTTTCCTAGGAAGAATATAGGCTGCTTAGATAAGACTTCAGAGAGCTAAAACGTTTATCTTGTTTCAGGTGCACAATCGTAGACCCAGCCAAACGCCCATACTTTTATTTTGAAAACTAGCGTTTATGCGACAAAAAAGACGGGGTTTTTTTTTCTCGTATAGACGCTGAGGGACCCGAAGCTATTTCATTATATAATTCATCTTTGATATTTCGAATAAGTATTCCAAGTTTTGGGGTTCTTTTTTCTAAATTCGACTCAACATTAAAGATTTATTTCATTCACTTATACATACTTTCTATCTTTTATCTTAGCCCACCTCATTTTAATACAACCCTCTCATAGTCAATTTACCCATGTTAATCTGTTTCACATGGACCAACCCATTATACCTTTTAATTTTCAACAGGAATTGGAAAGAAACAATACATGCAACCGTACAATTATATAATTAAACGTACTAATTTGCATATATGGATAGATTTGCATGTATGGCTTTTATAAGGTTGGAATCAGGATGTCTAAAACCTGATAAATCATGGTAAATAATCATGCAGAATATCTTGCTTTAAACTAGCGCTTCCGAATGTTATAGAAATAATCAGATGTCAAAAGATGTGGTAGGAACTCTCTCTTGCTAACTGTATGGCTGATAAACTCATTTAACTCTTCTCTGTTCAAAATATTTCAAAAGATCTTTGAAATAAGTTTTCTGTGGGATTTTTTTCATAGATCTTAATACTTTGATTCCACATCCTATTCCTCTGTTGTTAGGAATTCCACTTTTAATGCTCGACTGGAAGAAGCAATCTTAGACAATGACCACAATGATTACAGACTTTGGTTGTTGTTTGATGTGTTGCAAAAAAAAACTCTGTTATTTATTTTTAGAAAATGATTTGCAGTCGGATGAAGTGTGCGCAGTAGTAATCCACCATCTTCGATTGAGCAATCAAATATTTTGTCAACTTGACTCATTGGCCAAAAGAGTTCTAATAGTTCTGACTTCGTTTCTGTGACGAGTTGTCCCAACTTACAAATGGATAGTGGTAGGTGCACTAGCATGTGTTTACTTGGTGTTCCCCATAAAGTATATTGGCGTTTGCTCGTGTATTCAACTGAGTGCTCTCCGGACTCCATTCGTGCCAAACGCCGATTCTTTTCGACTCGAAGTTTAAATGATTGAGTAAACTGGTTATCTCCGAGCAAGTCAGCGCTTTTATTACAGGTTATATTCTTAAATACAATGGCCCAACTCTCTTTCTCTTTCCCTCTCTCTTTCTCACTTTCTCCTCGTACATATATGTAGATGGGTTTATGGAAGCGCGTATGTGTATATATACGAGAGCAGAATTGGCCAAGAGGTTTACAACAGTGAAAATGGAATCAGAAAATGGGTTTGAGATCGTCAAAAACATCCCATACATATATATGCATAAATTTACGCAGTATATGTGGTACAAATCAGGCTAGCAGTATAACGTAACATAATGATATATCAATAATATAAAGCCACTTCTGAAAAGTAATGGATTTATTTCATAGAGTGCTCGATACATACAACTTTTTTTTACTCTTGAAGTTATTTTAGAATAGAGTAGGAAATAAAAAGTAGGCTGTGGATTCAATACAAAAAAGTTCATGTTTCTGCCCTGTTCGGGCCTCATCAGGCGAATGGTTGTCTATGTTTTTCTGACGGGGGGTATTTAGGGAGAATTTAGTGAGAACGTTGTGAATGTGGTAGTGAGTGGGATGACCCCTACATGGAGTTCTCACCCCTTGACAAAATGAATATCGCTGTACCACTCACTACCACACTCACAACATTCTCACCAAATTCCCCAAAAATAGACAAAAAAAAAGTATAGACAATTATTCGCCTGATGAGGCCCCAACAGGGCAGAAACACGAGCTAGTTTGTGTAGCGAATCCACATTCTACTATTTATATGCATATATATATATATATATACATATATATATATATATATATATATCAACCAATGAGATTTAAAATCCACTTTCATCCACTTTCACTCAGCTCCATATATGTCGACACGTATCCATTAAATGCTTTCCACTCAGAAAAAAAGAGAAACCTTACGACAAAAACTTACCTAGAAACCGCCCATTTTCATCCTGACCCCTCCTATCACACGACCATTTTATCTCATACCAGTCTGATACTCACAGACACAGATAAAATCACCTCCCCTCCGTTTCTACTGAAGGACCAACAATACAGGAATCTCTTCATTTCATTCCTCGAATCTCAGATATGTAAACAAAATCCATTTTTCTCTGCAACTGCAGCAATTTCTCAGAAAAAGGTGGTTGGCAACTATCGAAATGCATCTGAACACGCCCACTTGATAAAACAATTCGAGAAGTAACACTTTTTTTCTTTTTCAATGTCTCTTCACGTTCCAGTTTTCATTTGGCAAACTTTCTGTCGGATCAATTCCCACCCACAAAGCAAACACACACACACGCACACACACACACACACATATATTTGTGTTTGTATGTATGTGCGTGTATGTATGTATGTAAATATATATATGTGTATATATGTAAGTATATATGAATATATATGTATATATTTATATAAGACAAAAAGAGATACTGAAAGAAGATTAGATTGAGAGGAGTAGACAGTGGTGTGTATATTCAAAGAATGTAAATATATCTCCCAATCAAAAACAAATTCGTTGATCCTCACCAACTTTAAGTCACTTTTTCCATACCCGACGGCTCACCTTTTCATAAAATTTCATCGGAATCCTTTGAAAATTTCCTGGAATATTCAGTGGACAGATATCAATGAATATTGAAATATATGAAGTGAAAAACGAAAAAAATATCCGTGAGTCAAAAACAAATTCCTACCCCATCCCCAAAATAATCACTTATTCTCTACGGTGAAGCTCATCCGTTCGCACTATTTAATTGAAATACATTCAGAAGTTTTGGAGATGTTGCGTTGACGGACCGGAACAGACATAGAAATGTATGGAAAAAACATGCAAAAATATCTCTCAATCAATAAAAAAAATACCTGGATCTAAGCCAAAATGTAATCATCTTTCTTACCAGGTGCTGTAGCCATATACGATAATTCATTGAAGATCAATTAAGAACTCGTAGGGATATCGTATTTGCATACATGAGAGACAGGATCGAAAATGAATTCTTGCACCCACCCTCAGATTTAGTCTTTCTTTCCCCTGGACTTATTTTTCCACTTAATATCGAAATTCATTTTGGGATATCGTATGGACAGACAGGAGAAAATATTTAAACGGAAAATATCTCCCAGTCAGTAACAACTTCCTGGACCCCCCCCTCCCACAAAAAAAAATTTCAATCACTTCTTCCTCACCAAACAAATGACAGCCCCTCAACTTTTCATTTAAATTCATTGAGAATTTCGGGAGATATCGTGTAGACAGACAGGAGCGAATATGAAGAGAAAAAAACGCAAAAATATCTCTTTTGATTTGAAAAAAAAACAATTTCGTGGTTCCATCCCAAAATATAATCACTAATGTCTGTCTGCACGATATCCTCAAAGGGTTCAATGAAATTCAGTGTAATTTTGTGAGAGGGTAAGAAGTGGGGTGATTATATTTTGAGCCAGATCCGGGAATTTCTTTCTGATATATTTCGGTTTCAATATTTAACACATTTCTGTAGTTTTGTTTGTCTACACGATGTATCCAATATTTCTCAATCACTTTTGATTCGGGAAGCACGATCCACACGGTGAAGGAGTTTAATTTTGAGGTCAATTCACTGATTCTTTTCTTATGTGTGGATATTTTCTGTATTCTCTTTTATCCGTCTATGCAGTAATTCCAGAAGTTCTCGATGAATATCAATGTAGTTTTGTAGAAAGGTGGGCTGCTGGGTAAGGAAGAAGTGAATAACTTTCCAGTTTGATTCAGGTATTTGCTTGCGAGATATTTTTGCGTTTTTTTTTTTATATATATTCATTTCTTTATCCGCTACTGTCGTTCCACACTTTATCCCCCAAAGTTCCCTGTAAAATCCAATTGAGTGAATTTGAGGACAGATCTAAGGATAATTTTTGATCGGAAGATACTGTCATGTATTTTTATTTTTTTTATTTTTTTTCATTTTTTTCGTATATATTGTGGTTTTGAACACGTGTTTTAACACCCTGGATCTTTTCCCCGAAAATGGAAAAATAGTAACCATATTTTCCCTCAATCTAGTTGAATAAGCTCGAGCTTTTTTCTCTCTTTATCTCTTTCTTTCCTCCCTATAAATATATATATATGTATGTATAATTCAGTGCTACGCAGTATCTCTGAGCTTCATACAAGTGCAATTGTCAGATGGCCTGCCGATTACATGATGTATATTTCTTATTTTCATACGATGCTCAATCACACCTGGTTGTAAGCGAGCTATTCTCACAAAAAAATAATCAATCCTCACCACTGATAATGTGGCTCTGAGCCAGGCTCCGCTGCTTTTTTTGTCTCTTACAACCACTCATACAAGAGCTACTTTGCAACTGATATTATTCATAAAATCAGAATGTGCATCAATTGTTTTTTTTATACTGTTCTTAACGTTGCAGCTTATCTACACTCTACTTCAGCTGTCAAGGCTGTTCTTTTCTCAACTAGTTAGGTGCATATCTCTCAGGAAATGAACATACGATAACATTACTATTTTGCGAGTATGTGCATAATATTTGAGGTATTGAAATATATTGACGTCATCCAGTCGCTTTCCAAACTTTCTTGCCAGTAACGTCTTACTTTCAAAAGAGATTTTCTGTTGGCAAGATTTCCGGTTCCCAATCGAAACTGCTCTTAATAGTGTAGTCCCGCAAGCACTGTGGTGTTATGGTATTAGTGGAGGCTTTGATCATCCAATGACCAAATTATAGTCTGACTATCTTTGAACAGCAACAGCAGCCTTTTAGCGTTCATTCCTCATGATTCGCCCGACTTGGGGGTCGTGGTGCCAATACTTGTTTAGTTCGTCACACCATTTTTTTGCCGGCCACAGTTTTCTATCTGATATCTTGGGATCCACATTGTGATTCGTAATGTCCAGTTGTTGTCTTACAATATTGTAACATGGCAAACCCATTGCCATTTGAGTTTTCTACTAGTTTCTATGACACATCCATCCGCTTGTTTTTCTGGGCATGGTTCTCTCCTGTTTGAGGGTCAATCTTGTGGTGATGTTCCATGTTTCAGTTCCGTACAAGATTATCGGGAGTATGCGTTGATTGAATTCCACTCTTTTCAGGACAAGTGAGATTGTCTTGTTCTTGAAAGTTGACCGGAATCTTGCCAACTTGGTGTAATTCTTCCATTGATTTCCTTCCCTTTCGGGGATTTCATGGGGATTAGCTATCTTGGGTAGATATAGTGGTGTACTTTCTTTGGCTTTGCGTTTTCGATTCTGATCGCTGTGTTTGTCTTACTGAAATTCAGAAGAGACCACCAACCAAATCACTAAAACGCTAGATAAAATATTTCAACCATTCTACATACAAAGGCCTCGATTCAGGATGAAAGCAAATAACCAGCATACTCGAGGGAAATGGAGACGTAACCACAGACAGAATTTTACCGAAAACTCTATTCATCCAAACAAGGACTACAAAACATTTAACATGATACACAAGAAGCGAGCAATCAACTAAAAGATTTCCCAGAACTAACCCCCGTGGGAGGTGAAACAAGCCATCAAACAGACGAAGAAATGAAAGGCCCCTAGACCAGACAACATCACCATTGACCTACTCATGAAAGCAGATAAGATCATCACAAGGAAACTGGTCGTCCTTTTCAACTTGCGTCTAAAACAAAGCAAAGTCCCAGATGATTGGAACACTGCAATCATAATGCTTTTATATAAAAAACGAAACACAGAAGACCTCAGTAACTACAGGCCTATAAACCTATTCAACTGCATATGCAAACTTTTCACAAAAATCTTCACTAACCGAATCACAAAAGCACTAGATGAAAACCAACCATGAGAGCAGGCTGGCTTCAGAAGAAGCTTCTCGGCCATGGACTACCTGTAGTCGATAAATCATTAAAAGAAAAAGCAGCAGAATATAAACTACCGCTCGCAGTAGCATTTATCGACTTCAAAAAGACCTTCAACTCAGTAGAAATCCCTAAGGTCATGGAGGCTATCACTCGATAAGGTGTAGATCTCGTATATGTCGAAGTGCTGAAACATAAATACAATCAAAACAGCTCCTTTAACAGGCTACATAAAGACTTGGAGCCTTTTCTGCTCCAAATGGGGTGAGATAAGGTGAACCCAGCTCACCTAAACTCTTCACCACCTGCTTCGAGATGATCTTCAGAAGACTAGACTGGGAGAGTAAAGGAATCGGAATAGGCAGTGAATATCTGAGCAACCTCAGATTTGCAGACGACATTTGCCCTCTTTGCAGAGAGCCTATACGACCTACTCTCTTCATTTAGTTCATCTAAGAGAGCAAGAAAGTTAGCCTACACATGAACTTCAGCAAGACGAATATCATGTGCAGAAATCAAGCGCAGAATCACACTCGGATGGCAAATCTTTAGCAGAGCATGCTCAACCTTCAAAAACAAGATTCTATTAATCCTATAAAGAAGGGTATACAACCGATGCATCCTTCCGATAGTCACTTATGGAGCTTAATCGTGGAAACTAACCAAGAGACTGACCCGCAGACTGAGAACCATGCAACGTGCGCATGAAAGAATTATGCTAGGCCTCACATGGAGAGACCACAAAACAGCACAGAACATCCAAAAGAAGACAGGAGTCAGGGACATCATAGAATCCTTTAAAAATCTCAAATGGCAGTGGGCTGGCCATGTTGCATGAATGGCAGACAACCGATGGACATCACGACTCACGACATGGATCCCTAGAGATCACATGTGCAGCCGAGGTCGGCCGAGTATCAGATGGGGAGCCGAGCGAAACAAATTAAGAAAGTACGATAGAGAGGTGTGGTGAATCGTGAGGAAGGTCTATGTCTAACGACAGACGTTATTAAACCGATGATGATGATGATGATGATGATGTACAGTAAAGATATTTCGCTACAACCACCAAATCCGTCGCCAAGTTATTGTGTCAGAAGATATTTTGTAAACGAAAGTAAATCTAGTACAATCCATATATCCACTTTCCTCATCTTATCTTTAAAGAAGCATTTTTTTCACCTATTTCATTCATTTTTCCGTGTGATTCGTAAGCTTGAAGCCGACAAGTAAGAGTGCCAGCTACAATGTATCGTCTGGGATGTCAAAGATAAGTCATCACGGACATGCCACGATGCAAGAATGCTAGACAATTGCCGGACATCTGAATTCTCAACGTGAATCCCCAGAGATCAAATGCAGAATCGTGTCCGGTAAAAGATAGCGGGACGATTTAGTCAAGTTTGGAAGATATTAACCCTGCATTTCCGACGATCGAAAAGGTCTGGCAAATCTTGAGTAACGTCTGTGTCCAACAGCAAGCATCTATAGGCTGCTGTTCATGTTGCTGCTCTTGCTGCTGCTGCTGCTGATGATGATGATGATAATGATCTGTAAACAGTTATAGCGTTGGATCAATATAGTGCACGTATCAGTCGACCAATTACCTTCAATCACAGTTTATTCTAAAATTGTGATTAATGAGCCTGCATCCACCAAATAAATCTTCATTTGTCTCAAAGGAGATTGAAAATACCACAGTCCGACCAAGAATTCGCGTGGAGGGGGCATTTGTACCAAGCAAAAGGGATATGCTTAATTGCACCCCTCAACCCCAATCCCCCACCCCCCGGAAAAAAAATGGGGGTACGACTGGGTGAGTAAATTGCACAGTAAGAGTCTCAGTTGGGTGATAAATATAAACTAACGGAGGGAGAAGACAGATGGGGATTAGAACCTAAATAAGGGGTTTGTTGGCTGACACCTATGATCAAGTTGTTCCTGAAATATCGCGCTACTTTGGGGAGATGGACATGGGAGAAATTTCAAGATCCCGGACCATGACGTCACGTTTAATGGATTTTTTTTTGAGTCCTAAATCGGCGAAGGAAATTACATTACGTTCATACTTCATTTGCTTCGGTTTTTTACCTTTCAGGCCAAACAAATTGATGTCCCGGTCAACCGGTGACAACGTAACTGGAATCTACAGCATTAGTGCCAATACAGTGAGTGTAATAAGTACCCGATATATTAGTTTATTGTGCCATTGTTATACAAGCTTCGAAACTGACGAAATCTGGATTGAAATTCGAAAAATAAGATTAAAAAGAAGAACCAGCTCTGGTAAGTCACTCAATAGAAAGTGCCATGTGACTAACGTTTTCTGGTTGTATGCGATGTTAGAGGTGATCAATTCAAAAATTAAAAGTACGCGTGAATTTACTTTTCTTGCTTCATGTTGATCAGTGAAGGTGAATTTTAAAAAAAAACAGGCGTGAGAACAGCCAGGCACAAACTAAGGACTAATTTAGCATAAACGTACATAACAAATTGATCCCACCCCTAAAAGACTATTTAGAGGGAAATTTGATTTTTTTTAAAAACAAGACGATTTTTCAAGACATAATGAGTAAATGTTGACATTTTCAGGCCTTTATTGGTACGACTGGTACGCAGGATACATAGCCGATCAGTCAGCTAGACCGACTCAAAAACTGGAAAATACTCTGAAACTTCCTAATATTGACACGGAATGGAACATTGAATAACATGTACAAAAATCAGGAACATTTTGATTCGCGTACTGACGATTTTGAAGCTGAATAAGGATGTTAGAATTAACTTTTTGAAGTGTATTGTTGAATTCTATTTGAACTCTCTCTCCCAATCTCTCTCTCTCTCTCTCTCTCTCTCTCTATATATATATATATATATATATATATATATATATATATACATATATATATGCACGTAGACTTATTCATTCCATATCTACAATTCTTCAATCACTAAATCCTCATTTTTCTAAAGCCAAAAAAAAAGTTCCAATTGCATTGAAGTTTCCTAATGGTTTCTTTAATGTATCTGACAACTCTTTGTTTTCTAATATAATATGTTGCCTTGTGTGAAGCTGTGCACAATTCTCTCTTGCACAGCAGATATTAAATGATCTATCGGCCGTTGTACGATATCAACAAAGATGATCTCACAGGCAACTTGCTACTGTGGTGAGTTCGATATATTTTGGCTACCCTACCATTATGACTCAGCGACAGACAAAGCCATGTTTAGTAAATATTCATGATCGGGTGGATATGCAGTTGAACAATCTACTTTATACCCCAAGCCCAGCTTGTTTATAATTGTTTATAATATACCCCGAATGAAATTCATTCTAAAATTTTTCAAGATTTTGTATGGTACGGACATATAGCTACAATGTAGGGGACGTGACTGTGGATGGATCCACAGATTAAAAATTTCTGTGGCCTTCGACGTTTTTAGGGTTATGATATATATTGTAATACGACGAAACAGCTGTCTGTGGATGACACAATAATTAATGCTCCTCTATTCAGGGTTGAGCACTCTATAAGTGAAGTAACTCATTTATTGTGATCATTATGCAATGCTCTTCTATATAGGAATAGAGCACTCTGGTGAACGGGGGATTTAAGCAAAAATAGAATATATCGCTTAAATTCAGACCGCCCAGTTCCGTGGCTCTGCGAAGGTTTCAATCCTGCCTCGTGGTACTGGATGGGATAACAGATTGTCTATAGCCATACTGAAGAGTTGTAATACAACGAAACAGTTGTCTGTGGATGACATTATATATATATATATATATATATATATATATATATGTATATATATATATATATATATATATGTATATATATATATATATATATATATATATATATATATATATATATATATATATATATATATATATATATATATATATATATATATATATGCATTCAGTTTCGTCTAATTTGGTTCCGCAGTTGAGGTGTGCATCAAATAATAGATGGCCTCCGTTAAGTCTGTATAGGCAATTGACTGTCCCACGCCTAACAGGGGTATGCTGAACTAAACATATGGGATGCCCAAGCGTCAACTCCCACCCTTTGGCTTTGCTTATGTACCTCAGAGGAAAGCTAAGAGCGATGGCTGACGTCAGCTAGGCTGGAGGAGCTGTCAGAAGGACATCCAACCGCCTCAAAGAAGCTCTATTCCCTGGTTTCGAGTTATCCTTGTCTTAGACCGGTTGTTTTCCCAAAGCTAGTGAGCCTGTTTCCGCCCTGTTATTTTGTCCATGGCTGGAGGGTATAGATGGATTCAAGCCTTAAATAAGTGTAAAAGTGAACATAACCGGTCCCTACCTGAGTTTGAACTCAGGTTGCCGATTCCATTGTCCGACTCACTGCCGACTATGTCAATTGCACTTCCATTAAGTGATAAAAACGTTAAAATTAAACATGGAGACGTAAGCGAGGATCAATAACAGTGCTCTACTGTCTTTGCTCGCTCTACAGACGTTGCCACCATATTTTAACGACCTATTCTGTTGATATTTTTCTTGAGTGCATTCGTTCCTTCCAATGTTTCTTCGTTGACAAATGCTTTTAAAATATTTGTCTAAATTTTGAATATGAAAAATCAATGTATTTTTTTTTTCTCAAAGTATGGAAGCAGATATTTGCTTTTATCTCTTACTAAGTAATCCAGCCGATATCAAAATGGGAAAGCACTAAAAGCTGCGTAGGGATCACAAAAATTAGGTAAGCCTGGCTGCAAAAATTGATGCCTCGGGTATTTCATCGATTTTATTAGTGATGCAGTTGGCATTGGAATCCTTAAAACGTTTCAAATTCATAAGAAAGTTGGGAGTATTCACTCTCGCTTCTTCCTCAAGTCTCTTCTCGTCATTTTTCGCCTCTTATCGTCAACTCCTCTCTCTCTCTCTCTCTCTCTCTCTCTCTCACACACACACACACACACCGTTTCTCTCATTTTCTTTCGTTCAATTTCTCTGTCACTTTTCCCTTCTCTCTCTCTCTCTTGCTCGCTCCCTCTCTATCACACCGCTCCCTTTTCTCTCTCTTGCTCGCTCTCTCACACTTTTTCTCTCATACTGTCCCTGTCTCTCACTTTCTCTTTGTCTCTCCCTCCTCCTTTCTCTCTCGTGCGTTATTAATTCCTTTCTTTAAGATTGGCTTTCATTAATTTTCGCATTGTTGCTTGTTCATTTTACATTGGAATGATCAACAGTATCAAAAGGCAATTAATCAGTGAAGCAACGTTCAAAAATTTTTCATTGCTCCTTCCCAGATAAAAGCTTTGATACTCCAAGATTCGATGATCACTGAGATTGCTAATTATCACTCGTAACTAAGTGGAAGATGCTGCTAGAAAACCCCAAACACCCCTGCCCAACTGCTCTCAGTCAAATTAAAGTCCCGGAATAGTCAGGCTGATCTTTCGAGAACAAAAGCTAAAACGTGCATATATATATATATATATATATATATATATATATATATATATATATATCGAGAAAAACAACAAATGATAGACGGGTCTGGTTAGTCACTCAAAAGAAAACGTCACGTGCCGAACGTCTTTCTGCATTGGGGGTTATTTGTTGGAAAAATTGAAAGAAAGGAGTGATCAATGAAGAAATCATTTCTCTCGCCTTGTGTTTGGCTGTGATCACTGAAAAGTTCAAATTTACATGTGTCAACACTGCCGTACACAAACTAAGGGACCAAATTTAGCATGAACTTACATTGTAAAAAGTACCCCGAATAAAAAAAACTTTTCAGAAGACAAAATAAAACTTTTTTTTTTTAGACATAACAAAGAGTAAGTGTTCAAATTTTCAGCCCACTTGTTCCATAGGTGCGGTCTATACACGTAACACATACTTACATACATCCACAGCCACCAAGGCAGAATCACTAAAAAACTGAAGAAAGCTATGTTAAATTACGTTGACAGTTTTGATAGTCATTACAATTGAATTTATGTCTCAATGTCACACAATTAAAACTTTCTTCGGATGATTAAAACAAAAATTTTGTCTTTCAGACATAATAAGGTGTAAATATTTGAATTTACCGACCATTGCTCCAGCCAATACGTGCAATTATTTCATACATATCTAGCTAGCCGGACTGATTTGAAAAACTGAATAAACCTTTGTTGATAGTTTTGGTGACAGATTTAATAAGATAGATATAGATAGATACTTTTATAGGGGTGGAGGTGCTTAAAAAGAATGGATATGTTCAGGACCTTTCAGTATTCAAAAATATACTCAATAAAAATAACGATAATATTCATATTTGGCTAACGCTCTCTTACCATATTTCAATACATCGATAACACGTTTTGTTAGTTGTCTTGAATATTGTTAATTCGGATTATACAAAGTCGTGTGTAATATCGTTCTAGTTTATACCCTCATCAAAGGTGTCGCGAAATTAGATACATGCGGGAAATCGTTACCAAGATCCACTTCCGGGCCTACCGAAGATTTGTTCCACTAACGACACCTTCTAATCCCCATGTAGGTACTGACCATGGTTAATGTTGCTTAACTTCGGTTATCTTACGAAAACCAGAGTGTTCAACGTGGTTTGGCTGTAATGCCCCAATCCCAAGGGAAGGTTCCTTAATCCTTGTCCATGTGCTGAGTGCCCAGCAGAGAGGCATTGGATACCATATTTAGTCTTTGGTAGGACTCAGCAGTGGATTGAATCGCAGCCTACGGAACCGGAGGCGAAGGTTCTACCAGTTAGCCTCAGTGATGGTTATAAAAGCAGTAATCCAATTCAAAGGAAGATGAGGAAGATTATAGTCATTCGACTATCCATGCAGAAATGATCAGATAAGCGATGTAGAAAATATCAATATTTTTGAGAGTAAAACAAGCAGAAGAAAGGAGATAATTACTGGAATTGGTTTGTTATGTGAGGTCAAGAATATGTAATTGGTTGAGGTCGTGATTGGCCGAGCTATCTATATTTTATTCTTCTTTGTTTGAAACCGTCAACCAAAACTGTCACCCAAACTGCCGACATAGGTTTTTTCAGTATTTCAATTGGTTCAGCTGGCTGACTACGAATCACGCGTACAGCCTGCACCAATCGAGCAGGAAATCAGGAGACATAAACCTCATTATGTATGGAAAATAGGTTTTCTTTTGTTTGTTTGTTTTTTTAAATACCCCTCCTCTAATTGGGTTGGGTTTTAATTTGCAATGTAAGCTTATGCTAAATTAATCACTATTTTGCGCCCACCAGCATCCATGCATGATTTTTAGATATTAAGGCCTTTTTAGTGTTCAGTGCGCGAGAGAAGTAAATTATTCATTGATCATCTTTTTTCCCAATTTTTTTCAATTGATCACCCCCAACACAACATGCTGCCAAAAGATGTAGGACATGTGATGGTTTCTGTTGTGATTAACCAGGCGTTCCTATCCATCAACCAATTTTTTAAATAGATTTTGTTTGTTTTAACTGTTTGTTCTGAGAGGAGATAATATTTATAACATGGAATAATGATGCTTAAAATAACAAGAATATGACGAAAAATGGAGAGAAGATCAGAGAGAAATCTTTGAAAAAAGGACGAGGGAATAAATAACAAAGACATGAAAAAAAGACAGAAAGAACGGAAGGGATGAATACGGCTGAGAATAACATTAAAAAGAACGAAGTTGAATATGAAAGTTGAAAGAAATATAATGCCCCTAAAAATCCTGGGATGAAAAAAAGAAAATAATTGAAAAAAAGAAATAAAGGAAAATGGATAAAGGAAAGAAAGAGAGAACAAATACTGTATAAAAAAAAAAGAAGGAAACCAAAAGAAGATAGAAAGAAAGAAAAACACCAGAGAACAACACTGAAAAGAAAAAAGAATCCTGACATTAAAATCTAAACTTTAAAACAGAACAGCCATCATTTTTCCATACAGTATTATTCCAAAAGTATGTGTTCTGTTTGAGCTCATTTATTCGTAGTTCCTACAATAAAATGAGTCAATCTGAGTTAAGAGGGTGAATTCGTCATCAGTTTCTGTGTGCGCAACTTTTATTCGTGCCGCCATGATGTCAATGGTTTCTTGTGTGTCCCTTGTCACTGCTGTGACGAATGAAAATAAAGTCAGAGCTCAAAAGTAGGAGTTTGGAAATAATGCAAAAAGAAAATCCTGAAATGAAAAATAAAAACGACTTAGAAAAACACGGAAAAAGAAAAAAAGAAATAGATAGAAAACCATCATTGTAAGAAAAAAGAGGAAAACCAAATAGAGAAGGAAAGGAAGGAAGAAAGAAGAATGGGGAAAAAGCCTGGAAGTCAGAAGTGGTGGGAGTATTTTAGTGTGTCAGTCTGTCAGTCGGTCAGTAGGGTTACGGTCATCGAGTCTAAAAGAGGCAAAAGAGGTATCAAAGCACAACGAATGGGGTGTGTTATATAGAATGGTCAGAGCGTCAACAAGAATAATGAAAATAACAAACCATATAAAGCGAAAATTAGATTGAAGCATCAAACACTTACATCGAAATGAGAGAAACACCGAACTGGAGAAGAGAGGGAAAAGGGAAGACAGGAACGAAAGAAAGGAAGAAAAATGAAAGACAAAAAGAAAGGAGGACAAGAAAACAAAAACATAACAAAAAAGAATGAAAAGAAGGAAAGGAATAATTAACTAGTGAAGGGACGAAGGAATGGAAGGTGAAGAGATTAGCTTGAAATGTCGGTTGCACAGAAGAGAACAAGGAGAGGGAAAGAAGAGAGTCATGAAAGACCAAGGGTAAAAAGGTGTAGAAATTAAACTAAAATGTCGGCTGTACAAAACAGAAAGATTAGAGGGAGGCAAAGAAGAAACTAGTGAAGGACCTAAGTAAAGGAAGATGAGAAAATAAAACTCAAAAATATTGAGCTGGACTAAAGAATTAGACAAGAGAGAAGGGAGGAACAAATTGATAAAGAAACGGAGGAAAGGAAAGTGGGAAAATGAATTCAAAATCACGGCTGTACGAAAGAGAAAGAAAAACAGGGAAAGAAAGAATGAACTAATGAAGGAACGAAGGAAAGAAAAATGGAAAAATGGATTCAAAATTACGGCTGTACAAAAGAGAACGAGGAGAGCGAAGAAGAGTACTATTGGAAGACTAAAAGAAAGAAGTGATGAAATAAAACTAAAATGTACAAAACGGGAAAAAAAAAGATGCTGGGAAGGAACTAATGAGGGACTTAAGCTAAGGAAGGTACAAAACATAAAAAAAGGGTATTGAAATGTGCTAAAGAATGAGAAGAGAGAAAAGGAGGGAAAAAACTAAGAAAGAAACGAAGGACAGGGAGGTAAAGATATAAAACTGAAATGTCGGCTGTACAAAAGAGAGAAAAAAAGAGGAAGATGAACTAATAAAGAAACGAAGGAATGGAAGGTGAAGAGATGAATTCAAAATGTCTGCTGTACAAAAGATAAAGAAAAAAAAAGAAGGAAGGATCTAATGAAAGAATGAAAGAAATGGGAATTTAAAAAAAAGAGACAGAAAAATAATTCAAAATGTCGCTGTACAAGAAAGAAAGAAAAGAAGGAAAAGGAAGAACTAATGAAGGAACGAAGTAAAGGGAAAGTAAAAAGATTGATAAAGAATACCGCTGTAAAAAAGAGGAAGAAAAGAAGGGGGGGGGACTAATGAAATAATGAAAGAAAGGAAGGTGGAAAATCAAAAAAGAAAGAAAAAAGGAAGGATGGAAGGAAGGATCTCATCAAAGGACGAAGGAAAGAAGTTGACAGAATGAATTCAAAATATCAACTGTCACAAAAAGAGAGAGAAGAAAAAGGGGGTAAGAAGGAACTTATGAAGTACAAAAAGGAAAGGAAGGTGGAAAAAACGAATCCAAAATGTCTGAACAAAAAAAGATAAGGGGGGATGGAGGAAGTAATGAAGAAACGAAGGGAAAGAAAGTGAAAAAATTATTCAAAATGTAGGCGGTATAGAAAAGAAAAAAGAACATGAAAGGAAAGAATGAGTTAAATGAAAGGACGAAAGGAAGTGGGGTCAAGAAATTAATTCAAAATGTTGTATGTACAAAACAGAAAGAAAAAAAGAAAAGGAAGCACTAATGATGGAACGTAGGAATGGAAGGTGGAAAAATAAATTCAAAATGTCGGCTGTACAAAAAGAAAAAAGGTACAGAAAGAAAGAAATAATGACGGGACAAAAGAAAGGAAGTTGAAAAATGGATTAAAATGTCGGTTATACAGAAAGGGGGGGAAAGATAGAAGGAAGAAACTAATGAAAGAAGAAAAGAAAAGAAAGTGAAAAAATAATTCAAAATGTCCGCTGTACGATAGAGAAAGAAAAAAAGGGAGAAACTAATGAAGGAACGGAAGAAAGGAAGCTGAAAAATGAATTCAAAATGTCGGCTGCTCAAGAGAGTAGGGAAAAAGAAGGAAGGAAGGAAGGAGATAATGAAAGAACGAAAGGAAGAAAGTCGAAAAGATGGATTCAAAATGTCGGTTGAGCAAAAGAGAACGAAAAGAGTGAATGAAGGAATGGACAAATGAAGGAACGAAGGAAAGGAAGATAAATAAATGAATTTAGAATGTCGGTTTTACAAAAGAAAATAAAGAGAGAAAAAGTAGGAAGGAAGTGAGAAATATTGGAGGAAAGGTAATAAATAAAACTAAAATGTCGGCTGTACAGAAAAAAAGAAAATTTGGAAAGGAAAGCGGGTAGTCCATGGGGGACCGAAGGGAAGAAAGGTAAATAAATAAAACTAAAATGTACATTGTACAAGAGAAAAATAAAAGCCGAATGGAAAGGAAGATAAAGAAATTAAAATGTCGACGGTACAAAAACCAAAGACAATTTCTGGCACCAAGTTTGTGAGTGTTTTTTGTTTTTTGGTGGGAATTGTTTGTTTTTAATGGCTTGTTGAGAACTTCCTATCACGTTTTTCATAAAAATGCAAATTGATTTAATCTATTCGTTTATTTAGTTATTTGCTTATTTGTCTGTGCGCATTCGGTGTCAGAAGGCGATAAGATGCCACGTCACAAACTACTCAGAATTCTGTTTTTAATGTGACTCTCATCTGATAACGTACAAAGATGAACCTCTAGTTAATCATCATCTTTGAGCTCTATATCTCTCGAAATTCTTTTAGTTTTCCAATTTGTTCCATCTTTGCTTACAGTTTTCTGGAACGTTCCTTCCCCAAATTATCATCAAAATCATCAGGATCAATTTCTTACTTATTTCCTCCGACTTTTCCTTCATATATTTATGATAACTATTATTACTATTATTAATACTAGAAGTAATAGTTATAGTAGTAGCAGTAGTACTGTTGTAACCCTCCATTCGCAGAATTGCCAATCGCAGTTCCATTCATCCACGATTAGCTCAATTCAAATCCGTTTTCGACTAGATCTATACGTTTCCGGTTGTATGTAAATGTCAGAAAATGTTATTCAGACATTTTTCCATTAAAGTATGAGATATTTTCATTTAATTTATACAGATAAAATAAGTAATATTTTTGATAAAATCGATAATATTCCAATAGAGTTAATGTTGACGATTACACTTACATTCAATCGAATGACCGTTGCCCTCAAAGATGGTGATAGGTTTTATCGTCTTTCGAAGGAACATGTGTTTGTACGGTTGTGTGTCCCAGCGCTCCTGGTCGTACCGTTTTGTCTACAGGATTGGAAATTGGCATCAGTACTCCACACGATTCTTTCTAAAAAAAAAAAAGGCTTTGGTTTTATTTTCTGGAAAAAATCTTCTTTGGCCTTTTGTGGGCTTCATTTTGATGGATTTATTAATATATAACATTAACCAATACCTATATTCTGGAGAATCTAGATGTTTCTAGATGTTTTGTTTACACTTTTTTTAGAGGTTTTCCAGTGGAAAATGCCAGCGATTTTATGAGTTAGTCTGACTATATTAGGATTTCAACACCAGCAGAGTTTTGGAACCTATTCACCGCGGATAACGAGGTCTTACTCTACTTTCTTCTGTATCCTTGAACATCTTTTTATTCCAGTTTTCTTCTCCAAATAATCAACACAAGGCAGAGCCTCTTCTAAAGATGCATTTTTGGAAAAGATCTGACTTCATGGTGTGTGAAGCAGCCTGCCATAATTGTCATTGAAAATAATTTTCCGTCAGTCTACGGCCCCGGATTATTTCACTTTTAGTGTCGTCAATTTAGATATTTTATATTTAGATATAAATCCATTGCTGATTTAGATACTATATATCTAGATATAGATCTATAATTTTGAATAAAAGATCTATAATCTGTAGTATTTTAAATTCATTTTTTTTTAATTTCTCGTGATCCACTGACCCAAACAATACAAAACTCGACACTGCAATGCCCAGTGTGCAGAATAATATATATATATATATATATATATATATATATATATATATATATATATATCAAAACATAACCATCACAATCAATTTCTTACTTATCTGCCTCTACTTCTCTTTCTTGCTTTAAAAAATAAATAGTTAATCACAATGAAAATAATTCGCAGATATACCCGTTTCCTACAGAGAAGTAAACAGTTCCTATAAAAGCCTTCTGTAAGCTGAAATGGCACAAAACAAAGAAGCAATTACCATCACCTTATATCATACGGGGAAAAAATTGTTGATGATTGGGATGGTGTAGTATGTCATCGGAGTTCGTGGTAGCAGGAGGTACAAAGAGTAGCTGAGTGAGGAAGAGGATGTCGGCTGTCTCTACAATGGCTCGCTACAAAGCAAACGCTGAACGGTATTTTTCGCTTTTCACCTTTTTTCGCAAAATGAAAAAAGTAGTGTAAAGCGAACTTTTGAAAAGTGGGTATTAACTGTATTTGAATTCTATTATATGACTTTTTTTAGTAGAAAAACTGAAAAAATATTTTCTATGGAAGGGTCCAATGATTTGCAGAATATATTTTTATCAATAAACTTGTTTGAATGGAAGAGTCCACGGTTATGAAGATATATCCAAGAAAATGACTCTGTTCATTTTTCTAGTAGATTATTAGTATTACTTGCGGTAGTAACAGTTGGCTTTTTGTCTACTTTATTTGTATTCTTTTTATTCTATCAGTTATTTCTTTTTCCTGCTTAGTTTATTTCCCATCATCCTCATACAACTTCCGGTTCTCAAGCATACCTTTTTTTCTCCCCTTTTCATCTCCCTGTACATTCTTCATCGTTTTTCTTCGTCTTCGACCTCTTTTTCCCCTCAACACTTCAATGTCTCCTTTCCCCTTTCATTCATTCTCCTCTCCTTTATACTTAAACTTTTTCTTCTTTTCTCCTGCTTCACCCCATTCTCTTGCTCTAGTCTTTCTCTTCATTCTTTCCTCTTTTCCGCTCTTTCTACCCTCTGTTGTTGTTTTATTATCATCATCATCATCATTATAATTAATATCATTTTTATTATTATTATTATTATTATTATTTCTATTCTTCTCCTTCTTTTTCTTCTTTTTCTCCTTCTTTCCCTTCTTCTTTTCACTTCTTTCTCTTTTTCTTCTATTCCCCCTTAGACTTATCCTTTTTTTGTCTCTCTTTTGTTTCTGTCTTCTCTGTGTTGTTTTCCCTCTTCCCTAATACTAACATGTTTTCACTTCTTCACTCATTGAGTGAGAGACAGAGAAAAGAAGAAAGAAAAAGAGAGAAAGAGAGGAAGAGAAAGAGAGGAAGAGAAAGAGAGAAAGAAAGAGAGAGAGGTTGAGAATCCTGAACTCCTTCTCTATTCGCCTCCAGCGTCCACCCCCCTCCCTTCATTATTTGTAACTGCTTCTACCACGGTTGTCATTCCGTCGACGTGATTTGCATTCACACGTACTGCCCTCTGTCAAACACATTCTTCAGATCCACACAATAGAGACTTAAACTTGCTGCGCCTTCCTAGATCGTGCACAATGGATTGACGACAGTTTCATACAACCTTTTAAAAGTGTTCAGTTCATCTGTTTAATTGAAAATTATGGATTCAAATACATGCCTCAAATTCAGTAAGTCTCGTCCAAATCTCCTTTGAGTCTCGTACGTTCAAATCACTTGTTGCTACGTTTCAGTGAATCCAGTTCGTCACACTGGTCCATATATATATATATATATATATATATATATATATATATATATATATATATATATATATATATATATATATATATATATATATATATGCAGAATGGTCCTTTTGCAAATTTAAACACTAATGAAAAAAAACATGCGGTAGATGTTACGTGAAAGCACAAGATTTCCATGTAATAATGTCGGCAATGGGGGTCTCCCTCGATATGTTACGAATGTACGAAAATGGTTGAATGATGTCTCCCCAGACAGGTATTCTGATAGAGGCAGGGCAGTTGCTCCACCATCTCCTTTGCATGATCATATCTCACAGGACTTCTTATGGGGTCATGTCAAAACACTTGTCTACTCATCAAAACCAAATTCTTAAGATGACCCCAGAGACTGGATTACTAATGCAATGCGAACACTGAGTAATATTTTCATCGGGTTCGAAAACGTTGAAACTGCACTCTGGCAAAAACTTTATAAAATGTTTTTTCCAATACTTTTTACTACATGGTTGCATTGTTTATAGATGTTGAGTAATACATTTTTAAATACAACGATCTTAGGAACATCATATATATATATATATATATATATATATATATATATATATATATATATATATATATGTGTGTGTGTGTGTGTGTGTGTGTGTGAGTGTGTGTATGCGTATGTGTTTTTATGTGTAATGATTCTCATTGGAGAATATTTGAATTCACTCCAAAATACATCAAACGAAGATGACTTTCCATTTTCCCATTGTCATCTCTCTGTGGACTTTCTTTCGGGTTTTATCCACTCTCTATTGTAGGAACAAAGGTATCTGCTGTGGAAATCGAGTAACTGGTATAAAAACAAGACTGGCAGCTTCAGAGTCAAATTCCACTCTGACTGAAGCTCAAATATGCATACAGGGTCAGGTAAAAACACTCTTGCTAACATAATCATTCGCAGACCAAAAATTTCGAAAAAGGACGTGTGATCAGAACGAATAAATTCTCTGGTGATGTCATAAGAATTCCAAATCCCATTTCTTTCTTTCTTTCTCTTCCTGGTTGCAAGTTGACACTACATGATGTCATGGCATTATTTCTTTTCCCACTCAATGTACCGTCTGACTACTTGCAATAATAGAGTCAACTCTTTAGGAGTTTGACAAAATCAACACCGACATGTTCCCAAAGCGAAGATTTTGACAGGTCCGTTTAGTTATTCAATCGAAACCGTCGCTCTACAAACATCTTTTGGCAGCATCCTGTGTTAGGGGTGACCAATTAAAAAAATTGGAACAAGAAGTGATCAATGAATGGAGTTTGATAACATTTTTTTGTGATTACTGCTGAATAAAGGGCGTGTGTTCAAAACGTGTGATCAGAAGAGAACAAATTCTCTGAGGATGTCATGAAGAAATCATGTGGTGTCAACTCGTGACCAGGAAGAGAAAGAAAGAGAGAGAAATTGGAATTTTTGTGACATCCTCCGAGGACTTGTCCGTTCTGATCACACGCCTTTTGTTAGGCAGTGATCACAAAAAAGTCGAATTTTCCAAAAAATAGATTTGAATAAAACAAGCGTGAAGCCTGCTTGACACAAAATTAGGGATTAATTTAGCGTTATCCTTCATTGCAAATTAAACATTCTTATCAAAAGCCTTACGAGGATTTCTTTCTTACAAAAAAGTTTTTCAAGATATAAAACGAGGAAATGTTCAAACATTCCAGCCTTCTAGCTCCATTGGTGCATGATACTTACGTACATATATAGCCAGTCAGCCAGCCAACCGGACCAGCTTGAAAAAAAGAAAATCTACGCTGACATATTATTGACAGTTTTTGTTAGTGGTCTCTATTACAGATTATTAGATGCTTTTTATCTGAGTTACCCGATCGATATAGATTCGAATCAGAGGTGTAACATTTCGCGCTCTGATGATAAGGATAATGTTATAAGGAATCTGGCTTTGGAAGCTCTTATCAAATTATACAATTATAGGTTTGGAGCTGAACCGAGACATAACAAGGCTACTTTAAAATCATTACTGTTTCTTTACTCGCACAAAGCAAACCCCACCCTATGTGATTGAAATTAATCAGAATCTCGCAGCGCCTGTTCACTGAAGAAGGAAGGTCACATTATAGAGAAGATTAATCTATAATCCCTGACGTGATTCCTGAAAATATTCGAGAGATAAAACAACAATTTAATGAACGGACCCAATCACTTATTATAGGATTCAATAATTCTTTGAAAAAAAAAAAAGCACATTCATTTTCTGAATTTCTTATAACATTTTGTGGCCTATATGTTTTGCTAGAAATGACTGGGCTTGGTATTCGTATCCGGGATACAGATAGGTCTCAAACACTGAATTTCATGTTTCCATGTTTCAATGTTCACGTTAAGATGCCAGGAGATGAATACTAAATAACACGTAAAAATGATTTGCCATCTCAGTCATCACGTCACTGCAAAATTTGAGATCATGTAAATCGAATTTGATTGTAGAATAAATATGGTCAGAATAAATTCCAATTATATCATCAATGGCATTTCCCAAGTTGAACACCTGAAAATACAGTAAAAAACATCTAGATTCTTGAGAATATAGATGTTATTGTTAAACCTTCCAGAATAAGGACAAAAATGTTGGGGTTCTTTTAAGAAAAAGAACGAAGCTTTTTTTTCCGAAATTGAAAATTTTGAAAGTGGAAAGTACGGTACCGATGTCAATTTTCAAGTCCATAGACAAAACGATACGACTAGGAGCATTGGTACAAAGAAACAAATTGATAAACTCATCATCATCATCAGTCTTCAATGTCCGTCTTTGGACATAGACCTTCCCCAGGATCCGCCACAATTCTCTATCATAGGCGTCTAAATTTGTCTAGTTCATCTCTCCTTCTTGTATTTTGTCGACTCCAGTTTTGCATGTGATCTCTGGGAATCCATGTTGTGAGTCGTGATGTCCATTGGTTGTTTTTCATTCTCGCAACATGACCAGCCCATTGCCATTTGAGTTTTCTAATGGATTCTATGGTGTGTCAGACTCCCATTTTCTTCCTGATATACTGTGCTGTCCCGTGATCTCTCCGTTTGAGGTTGAGTATGATTTTCTCATGTGCATGTTGTATACTTCTCAGTTTGCGGGTCTGAGGTTCCATGATTCAGCTTCATAAGTGACAATCAGGAGGATGCATTTTTTTAGCATATTAGTCTCTCTCGAACCATTAGAAAAATGTGTCTTCTTTTATTCATTCTCTTTTTCTTTCTATTTTCTCTTCCTCTTTCTCTCCCCCCTCTCTATCTCTACCTCTCTATCTCTATCTTTTTTCCTTAAGTACCCCAAAAGGTTAATAAAGCTTTTTTTTTTTTTCAAAAATCAGAACAATTTTTTAGAAGGGATCTAATCGAGTAGCGATACAAATTTTTCTAGTCTGCAAACAAAACGGCATGGCCAGGAGCACTTTGCTATTTTTGATGTCTGCGGTCATTTAATCATATGTATGTTCTCATTCTTGTGAAAAGGTACCTCTCAAGTTCAATAAATTAGTAAAAAAAACATGGGTGCCTATCTTGCAGCCGACTTTGCTATTATAGTGAATTTGATTCTCACTGGATGCTCGACGAATATAGCCGTGTGCCAGGCTAAGCAATACAGGAAAACATAGTCAAAACGGAGCGTAACAAAATGACCGATCCTCACTGAAAAAGAAGAGTGTAAACCGATTTATAAAATCCACATTTCCTTACTAACGACCAACTGATTGCAAGCAGGTTGTCTCCCTGATTTAGCTAACTTGACAAGTCTTAGATATTAACGAAAAACAACTATTCAGATATGCATGGGCTCATAAAATCCACATTTCCCTACTAATGACCAACTGATTGCAAGCAGGCTGTCTCCCTGATTTAGCTAACTTTACAAATCTTAGATATTAACGAAAAACTACTATTCAGATATGCACGGGCTCATAAAATCCACATTTCCCTACTAATGACCGACTGGTTGCAAGCAAACTGTCTCCGTGATTTAGCCAAATTGACAAGTCTTCGATATTAACGAAGAACTGACATACAGATATGCACAGGCTCATTTCATTTTGATAAATGAATGCATTTTTACAAAAAAGTGTTTTAACATTTTTCATGTATTACACAATACAAAAGTTGCGGTAATCCTAGAAATTGTCGGAATGAAAGATATAGTGGAGTTTGAACCTGCAGCAACCAGTCTTGTCCTTTACAGGAGCACTAGAACATCCTTTCTCCTAGTATAGCCATCCGAACATCATCGTGCGTTTTGGCAATAAAACACACGCTCCTCAAAAATTTGAAGATATTGTTTATAATTATATAAGATATTGTTTATAAACATACAGTATACACACATTTTTAATGAATAATTATCATTCTTTCCCAGCATACACGTCAGGACTTTTTGCGTATAACGTCTAATTCAGCTTTTCGTACCTCTTGTCACGAGTAGCTTCAAGGTCTTTAAAGGGTTGTTTTGTTGTAAGCAGCAGATAGCTAGTAACGCCTCCGGCAGGGAAAGAATGACGGATCGGGACGTTTTTTCAGCCACTGGTTAGTTTGAACAGTTCAAAATCAGCCTGGGGGATGTTAAAGTTATTATCTTTATATTCAAGATTCCATATATTGCTTTGACTCGTATCTTAATCTTTTTCTTTCTTCCTATTATAATGTTTTAGTTGATATATTCCTTGGCTTTCTCATTAAATTGCAAGAATTCAGGACGATGGAGAACATTGGACGTGTGTAACACTACCAAGTTGATCAGAATGGCATGAAAAATAAATTTTTACGACGTTTGGATGGTTTCAAATTGTTAAGACAGACGAGCAATTAGCAAAAATCACGCAAGGTATTTCTGTATTCTTTTTGTATGCATAAAGGATTCATTTTCAAACTGACTAGTATAACAAGATTTGAGATAAATATCGACTTTTTCGGAGAGTCAAAGAAATTTTCCTAGATTTGAATTTAAGCAAACGAAGCTAGCTAGCTAGATATATACATGGATATATGCATAGATAGATACATAGATAGATAAATGGGTAGATATGAATATAGATCGAAAGATATGAATAGACTGATGCAGATAAATGGATACATAGTTGGATAAATGAATATACATAGATTTAAGCAGATACATAGATATGGACAGAGATAGATATGAGTAGAGTAATAGATGGAGGGATGAATAGATAGTTACATACATGTGAATGGACTGAGATAGATCGATAGATCGTTAGATAGATAGACAGATATAAACATATATAGATAGATAGATATGAGCAGATAGATATCACTATAATCAGTCTTTTAACGTCCATCGTTGGACATAGACATTCCCCAGGATTCGCCGAAATTCTCTATCATGGGCATCGCAGAGCCAATATTTTCTGAATTTGTCCTCTTCATTTCTCCATCTTGTATTCTGTTGGCCTTGGTTGTGCATATATGTGAGGATCCATGTTGTGAGTCGGGATGTCCACCGGTTGTCTGCCATTCTTTAGACATGGCCGGCCCATTGCCATTTGAGTTTTTTGATGAATTCTATGATATCTCGAACTCTTCTCTTCTCTGGAATGCATTGTGCAGTTTTGTGGTCTCTTTAGGTGAGGTTGAGCATAATTCTTTCATATGCACGTTGCGTGCTTCTCAGTTTGTGGGTCAGTCACTTGGTTAATTTCCATGTTTCTACGTCATAAGTGGCTCTGGAATAGATAGATAGATAGTTATGAGCAGATAGATAAATAGATAGATATAAACATAGAGAGATATATAGTGCATGTGTGTGCATGTGTGGGAATACATGTGTATACGTGTGTTTATACATATATATATATATCTTATGTTTGTGCATACAAAATGCAACTCGCTTAAGGATTTATCAACCCAACTCAGTGGAAATTTTACAAGGTGTAGACCTCGTATATGTCAGAATGCTGCAACATGTATACAGTCACAGAAGCTCCTTTATTAGGATACATAATGACTCAGAGCCCTTTCAGCTCTAAAAAGGTTCAAGACAAGGTGATACCTGCTCACCCCAACTCTTCACAGTCTGCCTCGAGAATAAAGGAATCGGAAAAGACTACAAAAATCTGAGCAACTTCAGATTGCAGACGACATAGCTCTATCTGCAAAGAATATCCACGACCTCCAAATAATGAAAGATGAACCGAATGGAGAAATCAAGAAAGTCTACCTTCACATGAACTTCAGCAAAAAAAAGTCCTGTCCAACAAATACGTCGGAAATAAAGACAAAATGATCGAAATCTAAAACGATGGAGAGGGGGACGAAAAAGACAAGTTCAGAAAGTATTGGCCCTACGACGCCCATGATAGTGAGGTGTGGCGAATACTGCAGAAGGTCTATGTCCAGCTACGGACGATAACAGACAGATTATGATGATATATATACATAAAGAAGTGGATATGTATGATCCGACAAAATGATTATAAATTGCACTATTATAGTGGAAGTCTTATTTGAAATGATCTCCCGTCATTGTACGGTTGATATAACATTTGGCACCAGACAACAAATTGACAATGTAAGAAAATGGCGCTGCTGCAGGAAATGAAACCTCATTTCGCTCCCTTTTCTTTATGATATAACGTAATTTATAATCACTTATTAATACATAAATATCTACTTGTATGGATTAAATAGTAAGAATGTAATTGAAAGAATGAGTGAGTGATTATAGGAAATGTATTGGTGAAATCCGTTACTTTCTCATTCCTATCTCTATCTCCCTCTTTTGCTCTTTCGCACTCTCTCTCTCTCTCTCTATATATATATATATATATATAAATATATAGAGAGAGACAGACAGACAGACAGACAGAGAGGGGGGAGAGAGAGACAGAGAGACAAGGAGACTACTGTCTTGGAGACAAAAACTTTTGAAGATAAAGGCGACAATACCCGGAACTACAACTGGTATTGTGGTGTCTAACTCTTGAGCCCTGGGCCATCGTTGCAAGAATTATCTTCAATTATAGCTGTACTAATCAAGTTAGAAGGAATGATAAAGATGTAATTGTCATACATCTTTCTTCTCTCCCTCCCCTCTCTCTCTCTCTTTCTCTCTCTGTCCATATATATATATATATATATATATATATATATATATAACATTTTCATTTTCTTTTCTCTTTTGTTAGTTTTCAATTTGTCTGGTTCTTAAATGGAGAAGGAATGACATTTTCTTCCACCCCATTCCTCTTTCTTTTTTATATTTCTCTCTTTCACGTAACTTGCCTTCTCTCTTTCTCTGTTTCTCTCTCTGTCTCTCTGTCTCTCTCTGTCTCTCTCTCTCTCTCTCTATATATATATATATATATATATATATATATATATATATATCATTATTATTATTATTATTATACATGTATTTCCATTTTCTTTTTCTCTTTCGTTGGTTTTCAATTGGTCTGGTAGTTAAATGGAGAAAGAATGACAATATTTTCATTCATCTCATCCCCTCCTTCCTTCTCTATATTCCTCTCTTTCAGACAACTCCTCACCCCTCTCTCTCTCCATCCCTCGGTTTCACCCTCTCTCTCTCTCTCTCTCTCTCTCTCTCTCTCTCATTATTTCCATTTCTATCCAACTCTTCGTTTTATTTTAATTAGTCCGATTGTGAAGTGGAGGAGGAAGACAGCAAGTAAAGACAAGTTGCCGCCAAAACGATTACTGGTTACTGGCAACCTGTTCCCCCATTTTTGGCATGCCTGATGCGTCCAGTTTGTTTTGGCGCTCAAATTGTCAATCTGGCAGGGGTCCAACCGATAAGCACCATGTTTCACTCTTCACTTACATGATTTGATTCCACCCAAAATCCCCGGAGACAAACATGGAGATGTTTCTCTTCCCCATTATATTTTAAATATCGCCCACTAAACCCAGAATTTAATTTACGCTTGGACTACTTCCCGAATTGTTTACACTTTCAATTGTTTTTCATACTTTGCAACAGAGGTTGGGAAATATTATTATTATTATGATTGATAGAGTGACGCGCCGCCAAAAATAGCGGCATATACAATATGAATGAATGAACGAATGAATGAATAATAATAATAATAATGATAATGATAACAATAATAATAATAATAATAATAATAATGAAAATGGGTGAACTCAGAACCGTGCCAAAGACACTGAAGGTGATATTAGAGGGACTAGGGATAAAAGAAAGGATTGAGACTGTGCAGATCACAGCACTGCTAGGAACTGCACGAATACCGAGGGAAGAGAGAGAAATATAAGATCTACGACCCAAGCAGTTAACAGTGGCCTTAACAGAAGAGGAGGGAAAAAGAACACCCAAATGATAGTGGAGGTACGAACCACAGCACTGCTGTGATAGGTGAGGGAGAGATGAGATGAGAGGAGGGTTGGAGACCTTGGGAGACTTACTGTCACTCAACTTCCAACGATAACCTCCAGACAACTGGCATGAAATTGCGCTTCTTCGGAAAAAAAAAAAAAAGAATAATTTTTTAGGTTGTTCCTAGTGGTGTACCCATGCGAATTTCCAAGTTTGTAGTCTCAACCCTTTTTTACTTTCGCCTCCTATTGGTTATATATTAGATATGTCGGCCTTAACTCAACTTTCAACCCCCTTTGGGCTCATATTGCTCCTGTTAAAGATATCTGCTGTACGTTTCATTATCTAATGCTATTACCCAAATGAAGTACCTTGCCTGTAATCTTCGAAAAGAACACTGTTTCCCATTATGTAATGCTTTATATTGGCCAAGCCAAGTAAATTCCACAATGAATTGATTACATTCAATATTTTGTGCTTCAGGGCGACTTGTACGTGCCTACATAATGAATCAATGCAGCAACAAAAACGGAAATTATTAATTAAGATATTTTTTTTGAAGCTACATATTTTGTGATTCATCAAGTAGCTTTCCCGTCGTATTTCTTGGCTTTATCGATATAAAACAAATGATATACCCAATGTATTGCTCCCTAACTCATTTTCGCCTCTTTGGGGCAATATTGCCCCCACCCTGCTGAAAACAACTGGATTTTCTTACTCTGTCGTTGACTGTCATGCCTACATGCAGTATTTGCCGTTTTTTTTATTTCTCGATCTGGTCTCTTGGGGAGCGTTTAATAATTAAGAGTCATGATGTGTGCGGATAGATGATTATTCTGTGGAATTCCGTGGTCATGCATGCACTTTCAGTTCGCAAACAAGCTTCAGGGACTCTTCTACAACAAATTTTGTCTCATGAACTTCGAATGGCTATTCAAGTACAGCCTCTAAGTGCTGAATCTGAGTCATACATTTAGCTACGTAGCTTCAAAGAAACAATGAGGACAAGATCAAAGAACACTTTTCTCATTTTCAGTAATTTAGCGTGATTAGAGGAATTATGTTTCTTAGTACGAATTGCTGAATCACATGACTAAGTGCACGTCAATAGATGCTGATGAGGAGCTGTTCATTGAACATATATATATATATATATATATAGTGTCCAGTAAGCATCAACAGAAGTCTCTTTGTCTCTGATCCGTGCAGCTCAGTAAACAGTCGTATTCAAAACAAAAATCAAATGAAAGATAAACAAGTGTAAAATCAACGACGGCCAGAATCTGACTAAAATAAGGAATAATAAAAATATCTTATCTCGGAATTTCAGAATCAGTTGTACTAATACTTTGCATTCAATGTCCTCCTGACTAGACTCCACTGTTCTGTAGTTGAATTCCTTCTGATTCCAGTTTCCCTTTCAATCGATAATATGTACATGTTTCGATTCGAAATTCCATTCCAACATCTTACCTGCAAATTACAATACTAATCACTTATGCTTTCAGTTCGGTTTTACTTTTGGCAAAAGATGTTTCAGTGTGAGTTGCTCCTTTTTTATGAATTTGTGTACTCATATTCATCTAAGATTAAATTGAGCTTTATTATTATTATTATTATTATTATTATTATTGAATCTCACACCAGTTGCCTGGTGGTAACCGCTGGAGTTTGAGTGACAGCAAGTCTCCTCAAGTCTCCAGCCCTCCTCTCCTAGTACTCATAGTTCGCAGTAATTCTACGATTTACAGTTTCACACCGGCTGCCCAGTGGTTATTGCTGAAGGCTGAGTGACAATAAGTCTCCTCAGGTCCTCAGCTAACGTCTCCTCCCTCTTTCGCATATCATGACAGAGCTACTATTCGTTGCAGTACTTATATCTCTAGCACCTTCCTCAGTATCCATGCAGTTCCAAGTAGTGCTGTGGTCTGTATGGTCTCTATCCTCTCCCTAATCCCGATCTCCTCCAGTCTCTCCCTCAGCGTTTTGGGGACAGTTCCTAGTGCTCCCACTATGACCGGTACTACCCTGGTTTTCATGTTCCACATTTTCTTTAACTCCCTTGCTAGGTCCTGGTATTTTTCCCTTTTTTCACCCTCCTTCTTTTTTACTCTATGGTCTGCTGGCACAGCAACGTCTACTATTTGGCAGGCCTTCCTTTTTTTTGTCTACTATTACTAAGTCCGGCCTTCTTGCCTGGATGAGGTGGTCAGTTTGGATGTCAAAGTCCCACAGTAGTTTGTGGTTGTCATTCTCCAAAACTGCCTCTGGCTTGTGCTGATACCACTTTTCCCCATGGTTGAATCCCATTTGTTTACTTAGTTCCCAGTGTATCATCGTTGCTACTCTATCGTGTCTATGCTTATACTCCTTCTGGGCGAGTTGACTACATTCACTAGTTATGTGGTTTACTGTCTCATCTCTTTCACCGCACATGCGGCATTTGCTGTTTGTCTGTGTTCTGTCGATTTTTGCTTTTATGTAGTTTGTCCTTATGCTTTTGTTTTGGGCTGCCATGATGAGCGATTCTGTTTCTCTCTTAAGGTTTCCCTTTCGTAACCACGTCCATGATACCACTTTTCTGCATGGTTGAATCCCATTGTTTTACTCAGTTCCCAGTGTATCATTGTTGCTATTCTATCGTGTCTGTGTTTATACTCCTTTAGGCGAGTTGACTACATTCACTAGTTATGTGATTTACAGTCTCATCTCTTTCACCGCATAAGCGGCACTTGCTGTTTGTCTGAGTTCTGTCGATTTTTGTTTTTATACAGTTTGTCCTGATGCATTTGTTTTGGGCTGCCATGATGAGCGATTCTGTTTATCATTATTATCATTATTATTATCATTGTTATTATTATCATTATTATTATTATTATTATTGTTGTTGTTGTTGTTGTCTTTTTGTTTGTGTGTGTGTTACTTTTTTTGTGTTTCAGTCTTCTTTTGGTTCGTGTAGTTTTCTATTACTTGTTGAAGTTTCCTGGTGTTACAGTCTTTTTCGTATTACAGTTTTCTGCTGTTCCAGTCTTATCTTGTATGTTGCAGTCTTCCTTTGTGTGGTTGTCTCCCTTCGGGATTAGCAGTTTTCTGATCTTGCAATCTTCCCTTTATGCGTATCAGTCTTCCTTTGTGTGTTGCAGTCTTATCTCGTTCTTTGCAATTTTTCTGATGTTGCAGTTTTTTGTGTAGCAGCTTTTTTGTGTGTTGCAGTTTTGTGTTGTAGTTTTCCTTACTATGTAGCTGTCCTATTTTGTGTGTTGCAGTTTTGTGCTTGCTCCACCGAAAACTTGCCAACCTAGAGTGATTCATTGTCTGATTTCTTCTTTCGATGGTTTCATGGACAATCGATGTCCTAGGAACATGTAGCGGCCTACTCTCTTCAGCTCGGCGTTTTCAGTTCTGATTATTGTGTCTTTGTTCCCAACGTTTTTGTTTTACTGAAAATCATTTGAAGGTCAACGTTCTTGTTTCCATCATTCATTTCGTCGAGCATTATTGAGAGATCATTGAGGTTTTCAGCGAAAGGACGATGTCGTCAGCAAATATATCGTTACTTATGTTGTTTGACAGCATCTATGACTTTGGAAGTTTCCACTTAGTCGAAGGCTTTTTCGAAGTCGATTAATGCTACAAAGACATTTTATATTCTGCTGTTTTCTCTTTTAGTTGATTTATCGAATGGAGATGGTCATTGGTCGAGTAGCTTTTTCTGAAGACAGTCTATTACCGTGGTTGGTTTTCATCTAGTGTTTTGGTGTTTTAGCTGGTGATCACCTTCGTAGAAAGTGTGTTGATGCAGTTGAGCAGGCTTATGATTGCAGTGATCCTATCTTCTGGGATTTTGCTCTGTTTTAGACGTGTTGAATAGAATGTCTAGTTTTCTAGTGATGACAACCTACTTTTTTGAGTGGATGATGGTGATGTTATCGGGACTTTGGGCCTTTTTTGTTAGTTTGTTTCTTTGATGGCTTGCTTCGCCTCTACGGAGTAATCTCTAGGAAATCTTCGAACTGATCTCTTGTGACTTGTATATCCTGTTCATTGTTCTCTTCCCCTTCTCTGGAGGAATGGGAGTTTTTGTAGAATTCTTGGATACATTCGACAATATGATCCCCATTCGAGCACACTCTGTTATTCAATAATTAGTTAACCACTTCCCGTCAGAGAATGACAATTATATTCGAGTAATGCATTGTCCTTATAAAATAAAAATTCACATAGTGTTTCCTGGCATTGTCTTGCTTATGTTCAATGTTTCCTGAATATTGAACTATATCAGAAGAAGAATTAAGTAAACATACAAAAATAATTGAAAGATTCCAAAGGAAAGACATTGGCGAACTGCCAATCACCATATCTGTGTGAGTGCATGTGTGTGTATTTGTATAGAAATTGAAAAAAGTTACCAAAAAGTACATACATATATATATATATATATTGATAGATATAGATATAGATATAGATATATAGATATAGATATATAGATATATAGATATGTATTGATACACATATGTCGTTCTCTCTGATAAAAAAAAAATTTTTCTCAGAAAAATTTAAGAATGACTTTCAATTTACCATTGAATAATTATAGCGTTTATTTTTCTTGTCAAGTTCACATGATAAAATTCTATTTTTACCACGTAAGCATGCAGTAACGTAAAAAGTGTAACAGACGACAAATATATGAATACACATTACATTTTTATTTTATGTCGAGATATCATTCATCATTCATAGTGGTTGTAGTAGTTCATATCTTTCGTGTCTTCTGGATTTTTAACCAACTCATTTTTCAAGTCAGATGTAGGTATAATTAGGTGTATGTCATGCAAATTCATTTGTTAAAAAATAGAAATAATGTTTCTTATCATCTTGAAAGCGTGCATATGTAACTTGATACGCTTTTTTTCATGAGTATATTTTCTATGGCAATTAGTTAGGTGGACTGAATACAGGCTTCCAGGTGTACGTGGATTAGCTATTGGTGGAAATAACTACACATAAATAAGATTTTAAAAAGTGCCCTCATCCGACTGTCTCCTCGACACTCAACAACGATTCAAAGTGTGTTAGAAGAGAGTGAAATCAGAATTGGCATGGACAAAAAGCAATGAACGAAAATTCTTTTAAGACATATAATACTATTTCGTATAATTTTTCTTCCACCTTGTTACATTTCGGTAAGATACCATTTCTATGACATGTTCAAGACGAAGACTAAAAATGACTAAAAAGACAATAAAAGAGTTAAAATGATCCGTAAGAGTTCATCAATATCACCAGGAGCAACCTTTTAGCGACATAAACCTACCCTAAGATTAGCCAGACCTCTCCATCATGGGTATCGCGGAGCCAGTACTTTCTGTACTTTTTTTAGAAGTTCGTCACACCATCTTATTTTCTGCCAACCGCAGTTTTGCATATGGCCTTTGATGATCCATGTTGTGATGTAAAACGGTTGTCTGATATTCTTGCAATATGACCAGCCCATTGCCATTTGAGTTTTCTATGAAATTTTATTCTAAATCCTATTTTTTCTCGAATATACTTTGTTTTCTAGTGATATCTGTGTGTGATGTTGAGCATGATTCTCACCTTGGCATGTTGAATGGTTCTCAGTTTGAGGACCAATCTTTTGGTTCCATGTTTCAGCTCCATAAGTGACTATACGTAAGATGCATCGGTTGTATACCCTTCCTCTTAGGACTGATGGAATTCCCCTGTTCTTGAAGGTCGAGCTTGCTCAATCGAAACTTTGTTTGCTTTGGATGATTTTTTGCTCGATTCCTGGTCATTCTGAGGATTTCATAAAGATTCGTTGTCCTACGTAGATGTAGAGGTCAACTTTTTTTTCCAGGTCTGCGTTTTCGATTTTGATTGATGTGTCTCTATCGTCAACATGTTCGTCGTACATGACATTTGTTTCACATGAATAACAATGTAAGGATTAAAAAGAAAGGCTAACATTGGTCAAGGCACTAGTTCATTTTGGATGGTACTCGTCGGGAAGACATCCAGAATCCAGAAGGGGGATTATTCCAGCTAGCAGAATAATCCATGTACACTCTCTCCCTCCCTTCTTTTCATTTTCCCCTCTCTTTGTCCGTCTTTCTGTCATTTCTCCGGTCTTTTCTTTCTACTTTCTTTCCATCCAACCTTCTGACAAGTCGTCTCTTTTTGTTTCCTTTTCTTCCCTCTCTTTTCACTGTTTCCTCTCTCTTATTCGTCTTTCTTTTCTCTTTTTGTTTTTCTTCATTTCATCTTTCAACCATCTTTCTCTTTTTCTTCTGTTTGTCTTCGTTTCGTTCGTCTTTCTTTCGTTTTTCCTTCCGTTCTCTCTTTTCTATTTCTTCCTCACTCTTTTTTCTTTTTTTTCCTTTCCCTCTTTCTTTCTTTCATACTCTCATTTTTCCTTCATTCTCCTTCTTTCTTTCCTTTTTCTCTTTTCTCTCTTTTTCATTCAATCTTTCTGAACCCTCTCTTTGTTTCACCCCATTTTCTTCTTTCTCTCACTTCCTCCTTTTCTTCCCGCTCTCTCGTTCTTTCTTCCTTTCTTTCTTTCGTTCTTTCTCTTGACCTTTTTTTTTTCCTTACAAATCAATGTATGGTGGTTTTACTCCCATCAATTTCCTGTCCCTATTTTCGAGAGAATTTTTTTGCAATCCTCCGTTTTATCTCTTTCCCGGATCTTCTATTCCTGCTCCATTAGCTTCCTGTTGACTTTTCGATGATAAATTCTATTTTCTATCAATGATATTTTTAAATCCCTGTAGTCTAACATTGAGCGCCATTTTCCACTATATCCCCCTGAACGTCCGCTCCCAACACGTATCGTTCCCTCTCCAAATCACACTCCCAATTCTTCCTTGTAGCCTAACGAGATTCGTCTGTCCCTCACTTACACTCGATTTACACACAAATATATATATATATATATATATATATATATATATATATATATATATATATATATAAACATAAATGTATAATCCTGTATGAACTCGAGTATGAATGTGTAGGTTTTGTCTGTATGTGTATACATACGTGCATATATAGAGACTCACAGTGATAAATGTGAATATGTATCACAATTACAATCACACACACACACATATATATATATATACTTTTTTTCTCCCCATATACGAGTGAAAGCATATTTCAGAGTAATTCATGTATAAATATAGTATGTACTTGTGAAATTGTATGTACACAGACATAAATATGCATTTATGCATATAACATACTCTCGTACATACATACACATATATACGTGTGTGTGTGTAAACGTGTTCACGTAGATATGTATATATAGATAATCATACTCATGTATATCATGAATTTCTTTTAATATTACTCACAGACACACATAAATAAGATATATATATATATATATATATATATATATATATATATATATATACATATGTACTTTCACTTCCCAACCTCGCTCAAGAACACCAACAGGCTAATACATGTATGCATATTGAATGTGATTATGTAGATGCATATATATATATATATATATATATATATATATATATATATATATATATATATATATATATATATATCCCATAGTGCGATTGATATGGTTTCAGGTTTAGGTTTTTATTAGCAGTTTGATTGGATTATCGGTTATTGTGAGTCACGGAGATTATTGAATTAGATGGCACAGTGACAACCCAAAAGTCTCTTGGCTCATTAATTTTACACCTACAACGTTTTTTCAAGCACAAAAGATCGATATAAAAATAGACATCCAATAGATAAGTACAAATAAGACCTTTTCATCAAAATATCGGAAATAAAGAATTCTGGCCCAGAGAATTTTCATACACATTTGCACAAATACATATATTAGAAAAGTACTCGTAAAAAATGATCGGATTATCAACGTTTGGATAAATTATACAAAAATATATTTCAGTATAAATGCACTTATTGCAAATAGAACAAGGATTGTAGTCAATTCCAGTTTAAATTGGAACAAAAAAATAATAATGAAATCGAAGAAGAAAGAAAATCGGCGAATCTGTGTCATGTTATCGAGAGAAATGGATTCGCAGTTTTATTTTTCTCATCTCCAAAGGACCTGTCTTCTGAGCAACTGGTGTGGTGGCAGTCTGGGGTGAGGTGTAGGGTCTAAGGTGAAAGACAGTGGGGTACTTGAAGGACTATATTGGAAAGGAGCTGTACTGTTTGTTTTTGTTTTTTCTTCTTTTCTCTTTCTTTGGGATTTCAGAAAAAAAAGCTTCATAATTTTATAAATAAAAAAACAAAGCAAAAGTATGATTTTGGCTTTTTTTATTGACTTTTACTTCGGGTTTTTTTTTCATGTATTTATAACAACTCTAACTTGGTCCAAGAAATTACTTTTGAACGTACATGCCTCAAAGACTGAAATTAACTCAAAAATAAATATAGATAAGAGTATAAACTTCGAGAATGTTTATATTCAGTTACAAATGTGTAGTTCTATATATAAACAGAAGAAAATAGACAATTCTCAAACAACGGAGACACTTTTTAACATTCTCCAAACATTTTCCAAAAGCTGATGCCCGAAACTTTTGCTTCCTTCATCATCATCATCATCCGTTATAATTCGCTGGACAAAGGCCTTTCCAGTCTCCTCCCATGACGAGCATGAATACGCTCATCTCCACTATTCGTCAGCAAACGTTTCGACCTCGTATCTGCATCTTGTATCTTTTCCCACGGCGTTTACTGTCCTGTGGACTCCGATCAGTTAGCATTTCGCTCCATCAGTTTACCGTACTTTTTGCTGAGTTCTACCCATCTCCACTTTGCCTGCCTAATTGTACAATATCCTTCACCCTGGTCCTCTCTCAGATCTATGTTGATCTTTTTTCAATTGCAAAGACTTATTCCTAACCCTGCTCTTTCCATTACCCTCAAGGAGGGCCTGAGTTTGTTTTCCAGTGGTTTTGTAACTTTCCAGGTTTTGCACCCGAACGTCATAGCTGGTATTATGCATTGATTGGATACTTTATGTTTAATCATATTGGCATGTTGGTGATCTTAAGTATGTTTCTATTTATATCAAATGCTTTACAGCCAATATATATATGTATATATATATATATATATATATATATATATATATATATATATATATATATGTATGTATATATATATATATATATATATATATATATATAAAGATATATGTATGTGTGTGTGCGTGTGCGTGTGTGCGTGTGTGTATGTGTGCGTGTGTGTGTCTTTAACCTTGTTTTATTATCTAGTGGTATGACCTTTCAGCTGTGCTAACATCTCTAGCATGGGTGAACATCTATAATTGACTGACAGACAAACATGTAGGAAACGTGAGTTACACACCTTGCATCTAAATTTAGATGTTTTTGGATGCTTTTAGATGAAAGAAATTGCTATTCAGATCCTTTTTAATGAAGGGAATATTTTTTCGAATTTATAGTATTGAAATAAGTAATATCTTTAATAGATAAAATGATATTCAATAAGATCAAAGTCAAAGTTTGAAGGCACATTTAATTCATTATCAGTAGGAGATATTTTCCTAGGTTTTGTATGTATGAATATGTTTATGCATATATAAGGAGAATCCAGATATCTGTGAGAGTTTCAAGATAACGTTTTCTAATAATCATAGTACATGACTTGGTTGGACTATTTCTCTTGTTTCTACTGTCATTTGTTTGAGCCAGGAACACCCGACAAAGGCCAAAAGTTTGACGATCAAAACGACGTGAATAAATGAACACGAAAAAAAAAATGGTCGACCATATCAAACAACATGCTTAAAGATGTATCGCAACAATCTATGGTAATGTTTTGTCGGGCGCTTGTTTTTCTTGAAGTAAAATTAACTTTCAAGGACGAAGTACTTATTTTGATATTGTTTGTCTATTTCATTGGCTTTTTCACTTAATTCAATTTATTTACATAAGATTCATTGATTTCTAACCAATAAATATGCTAAATATTTCCCATAGTAATCCTATTGGGAACCGAATTTATCAACAACCTCTGTTTTCTTTCTTTTTTGTCTAGTTTCATTCTCTTTTCACGAATCTCATTAGAGACCATCAACTAAAACTTATACTAAAACTGTCAAAATAGGTTTTTTTTTTACAGTTTTTAAGTCAGTCTGCCTGGCTGGCTGTGTATTACGCGTACAGACCGCCTCTGTGAAGCTAAAGGGTTAAACTTTTCAACATTTACAAGAAACAGCTTCTTTTGTTTCTTGATAATATCTTCCCTGAATAGTCATCTAGTGAGGGTTTAATTTGCAATGTAAGTTCATGCTGAAGTGATCCATTCGTTTGCTTCCAAAAGCATTTATATTTTTTCTTTTTTAAATTCAAAATTCTTAGTGATCACCACACAACAAAAGGTTGAAGAAGTAACTCATCCATTGATGACCACTTTTCCTTATTCTGTAATTCATCACCCCAAACACAGCAAGCTTGACAGAAGACGTTGTTCATGTGAAGGTCTTTATTGAGAGACTAACCCTTCTTTGTTTACAAATCTTATGAATTTTATTCTTTTTTTTTTCAAACTTCCTCAGTTCAGTATCCTCTCCTTTCTCTCTTTTCCTCCATACTCTTCTTACTTTTTCTTCCCTTCTTTAAATTCTTCATCTATCATCTCCTTCTTTACTTTCTATTTCCTCTTTCCTTGCAGTCATTCTGTTTTCCCTTTTTTTCCTTGTTATTTCGATTTTACTTCCTTTCTTTATTTCAACTTCTTTCCTTTTTAATATTCGTGTTTATCCCATTTTCTTCTTCAATCTTCAATTTGATTCTTTCTTTCTTTTCCCATTTTTTCTCGTCTGCATATTCCTTCGTCTTGAAACATGGAACCGAAGCAAACTGAGGATCAGGCTCAACATCACATGGAGAGATCATAAAACTGTACAGCATACTAGAGAAAAGACAAAGGTCAGGGATATTATAGAATTTCTTTAAAAAACGCAAATGGCAATGGGCTGGCCATGTTGCAAGTATGTCAGACAAACGATGGACATCACGACTCACAACATGGATCTCCAGAGATCATTTATGTAATTGTGACTGGAAAAATATAAGATGGTGTTACAAACTAGACAAGTTCAGAAAGCACTGGTTCCGCGACGTGCATGATATAGAGGTATGGTGAATTTTGGGGAAGGTCTATATCCAACCACAGATGTTGAAAAGCTGATAATGATTATGTTTTGCCTGATTTTTCTTTCCTTTCTTTCTTGTTTTATGCATTTCTTTTTTCATTTTAATCTTTCTTCTTTGTTCCTTTCTAAGCTCTCTCTCTCTCTTTCATTTTCTTCATTCACGGTGGTCTTTCCTCTTCTTTCATTCCTTCCTCTTACTTACTGATGTTTGAGTCTGCTGCCACTCTTCCAGGGGTGCCAACAGGATATTATCACATTGAGGAGGATAAAGGGATACATTTACAATATATCCCTGTTACCTGCGAAGATAATACTATTTTTTATAGCGGTACATTAAGTTTGGCTTAAATTGTTAGGCATCACTATCTTTCATTGACCTCAGGGTTCAAACTCTCGAACCCATCGCCATCAGTGAGATTGGCTAATCTGGTGGGTGAGTTGGGGGAAATCCCTTGTTTTTCCAGCCCAAAGAGAATGCCTAAGCTTACAGATAATGTTATTGATCTTATTAAAACATTTTTTAGCTTAAGAAAATGGTTCAGAAAATGGACACAACCAGCTGAGTTTCATATCCAGCTGGTACAATTTATGTTCATTTCGAACTAATGACTTCGGGCATAATTCATCCTTCCCCCAGCAGAGGGTGAAATTGCCAAAAATTATTTTCCATTTCATTAGTCCGTATTACTGCACCAGTATCGGCTCATTCATATCAAGCTGTGAAAGGCATGTAGCCAGAATCAATGGTTCAAACGCCACCAGTTGAATTTAGTTTAAAGATGTTTATTTCTGGGGCCGCGTGTAGTGGTCTGTAGTTTCAAAATTTAGCAGCAGCGACACTTTCAGATAACACAAGAAAGGTACGAGGAAGTGAGAGAGTTATATACTATAGTCATCAGTCATTTTAAGGACAAACTCAGCCCAAAATTCCAGCAGGGGTAAGGGAAGCTGCGAGCTGACGTCTGCCTAACTCCTACGGAGTCGGAGACACCAATCACTTAGTGAAGGTATTCTTTTTAATTACGCTGAGGAGCTACGTTTCTATTGGTTAGTTATGTGATACCATTTTCCGGCATTTCCGTATTCCGACTTTCTCGTGCAAAAAAAAAAAACAACTATCAATCACTTTCCAAGTGCTAAGCATAAAGATCCGAACCAAGATAAGGATACTTGACATCTCTATCAAGGCATTTGCTACACCCTTTTGGTTCCAAGCTGATAACTTTGCGTGGAAAAGTTGTGTCTACATTCAGTCTGACAATTAAAATTTGAAAAGCTAATGACTAATTATTTCTGCAACCCTTCCACGTCATCATCCTCTTACGTTACATACCTCTTTTTTTTCGAAAAATCTTAGGATATTTTTTTTCGAGCGCATTTTATCCCTCTGATTCAACTCAGTTTGTTACGTATTGATCATTTCCAATGTATCTAAATCAAAGGACCCTCTCTAGACTTACATTTTTACATCTATTATTTCTTTTTTTAAATCAAAGCAACCACTTTCCTCTCTCTGTAGAACATGAAAAACTAATTGGTCAACAGGATATATTGAAAAGACAGCAAAAAAACTTAGGGGAAAAATCAAACTATTACCTTTGCATCACAGCTACAACGTCCTGGCAATATTTGAGAGCCAACCAACCGCTCCCTGGGTATTCATTACGTAATTCATGAATGGCTGTAAAATTCCCTAACATTGTTCTGAGTATTTGTCATCGTACACTGTTTCCAATTCAATCAATTTTTTCTATGTCATCATATTCGTTTCCAAATCTCAAATTTTCCAACTTTTTTCCAAGTAATGTAATTCTGACTTAACCGTGCCTCGATCTGGGCCTACCCGAGACATCTCCCAGGTATTCTTGCGGAATCTTTAAACGAATTTTCCTTATCGCGAGTGACTATCGCGTCGAATTAAGTTCGAACGTCATCAACAATTACTTTTCAGTCAACATTTCCAATAATTATAAGCCAGATCACACAAAAAGAATGAATTGCACCCAAGAGAAGAGCTGAGATCACTAAACGCTACTGCTGACAAGTATGCAATTGCTTGTTGTAGGTTTAAGACAAGATACGGTCTCAAAAAAAAGTTTCTGCCTCCGATTGAATCGGAAGAGAAAATTACTATCAAGAAAATAAGAAAAGGAAAACATGGTACGTCAGGGTTTCAGTTTCCTCCCACACAAAATTCTTCTCTATTCATTTTTTTTCTTTTTTTTTTTTTAGTATACAACTTTTCTGGGTTTTTTTTTTCTTTTATAAAATCTGACTTTAGCTTTTGACTCTCTGGAACATATCAGACATGAACCTTTGTGCTTTTCTCCGTAGACAGAATACGGAAAATTACATCGAGCATAAACACAAAAAATGACTCATAATAGAATTCAAAAATGATGTGAATATAATTATAATTGCTGCCCTACCAGATGCACACCTGGGGATCGGTTCTTGCAGAATGCGTTCTACCTCCCATGTATGTCTGTAAAAAAAAAAAAAATACTGACATCGATGCATCGTTTTCAAATTACTTTTTCTGCATAATAAATTCAAATTTCCATTACAGTAAACAGTTTTCTTCCGGAATTCCAAACCATCCCAGGTTTTCTCTATATTCACTGATTCTATAAAGAGAGAAAAAAAACAAGGAAAAATCAACAACGCAGAGATGCCAAATACCTTGCAAAGATATATAAGAAAAATGCACAAAGACAGCAAACAAAACTTATAGATCAAAATTGTTTTATATAAAACATGTTTTTCCCCAACATCCAAATAATACAAGCACAAAGGAAACATATCCTCATTTCCAACATGAGTTAAAATTATCTTATTCTCCAGTTCTTCCTATATTTGATTAACGAAATTCTATACCTTTTTTATCTTTTTTGAATAAAGTCTTTTTTCCCATCAGCCTGTGCTTTTCCGATGGGTCTTTTTTCATCATCTATCATCTCTATCATCTCATTGAATAAACTTTTTTTTCTAATTAATTTTATCTTGTATTTATGTAAAATGTATTCCATGTAATCATTTTAAATTTTCAATTCTTTTTTTCTTTTATAAATATTCATGTCAAATCAATACAGTATGGAAATTACATATGACAGAGGTTCAAAGCAGTGACAGTCCACAATAAACATAATTTTGTACACAGCTAATCTTTCATGAACAGTCAATACTCCCTTCACAGAGACATGTGTGCAATCTGTATCTCAAAATGAAATAGACGGAGTCTAAAATACATTTCCTTATTCTCTATAATCTGCTTTCTGGGTCGATTCATGCCCTAAACAAAATTTACGAAATTCTCTGCTAGACTGATCCGCTACCACACAAGGCCACCCTTACCTCTAAGATAAATAAGTACAAAAATCAGCATAGTGAAACACCAGACTACGGATAAAGTCGCTTGCTAGACAAAATACATCGTACATTTAAAATAACAAAAATACCGCTTTGTTTAAAAATGAAAATAAAATTACAATAAAAAAATAAGAAAAAATGTGTTAAAAGATCATTTATTCCTTTTCCTTACAATAACGAAGACAAAGTATAAGAATACACAAGGGGGGATAGAGTCTTTCAATAGTTCATTTAGCACCGATAAAATGTCCATGTTTCTGTTACAATAAGAGTAAAATGTTCATGGCCTGTGTATCTGTATATATGTTTCAAGCATTTTTCCATTTTCCATTCATTATTCATTTTTTCACTTATTCTCCATGTGTGTATGTTTATACCAATCTTTTTTCATTCACCTATCGGTTACAATTTCCAAGTGTAAGTGTGTATGTATGTTGTTTTTTTTTTAACTTACCTTTTTTTAGGTCAGTTCGTTAGTTTTGTCTGTGGTGTTCTTGATATTTTTTTCTGTTTGTTTCTCTTTCTTCTGGACCTCTTTGCTGTGACGTGATTGTGATGTCATAGTGTGATGTCATGGGATTGATCTTTCATTTTCTGCTGCATATGACCATCGATCCTGTCTCGTGGTTGCATCTTTGCTGAAAGATGTCGTTGTTCTCCTGTAACCCAAGTCATAACAACACATTCAATATACTGATATCGATTCATGCACAACCGAGTTACAAAAGAAATACACTCAAAATCAATGAATCGAACGCAACTGGTTGATTTTAGTTTCATAATGTTCATTTCTTTGGCTGTACGTAGCTGTCTGGAGCATCAAAACAAAGCAGCTGCGAAACTTTCTAGCAACAGAAGAAAAGGTACGAGAGAGAGGGGAAAGAGAATTATATACTATTGTCATTAGTCAGGGCTACTTGATTCTGAGGGCAGACTCGGTCCCGAACCCCTGCGGGGCATGAGGAATCTGCAAGCTGACGTCTTACTCTTACGTCGAAAACATAACTGACTTATTGAAGGTATTTTAAAGATAACGCCTAAAAGAAGCTACGGTTCTTTTGGCTAGCCGAAGTAATGTGATACCATTTTCTGGTACTTCCGTACTTTCTCAGACAAAAAAATAAATAAATAAATCTCTCCATCAATTTTCAAGAGCCGATCATAAGAATCCAAACCAAGATAACGACACTTGACATCTCCGTCCAGACCAACCCTTTCCAATCCTGGCTGATATCTTCGCGTGAGAAAGCGGTGTCTGCATTCAATTAAGCGATAATCAAAAGTGGGAAAAAACCTAATGACTTTTAATCAATTAAATCTACACCTCATTCACCGTCATCATTCTATTGTGTTAGATTGCAATCTTCACTTATGTTTATACTTCTATTCTAAGTGCGATTTGTGTGTATGAGTTTATACACCGAGATTACTCGACAACTTGACATTATCCGAAGTGGACATCCGCCATATCCATTGGTCAGAACATAAGACATTGCAGTGTCCAGTTGGATCAATGCTTCTCGAGATTTCTGATAAAAATAAATAGAAAATCACGGATAAGAGATCATTTATCTAAGATTATAGAAGTAAATTCAGATTAAAAAAATTAAATTGGCAACACTGAGGGATTATGACCAAAATACCTCGAAATCATAGTTTGGTACGACTGGCCGAAAACTATTTTATATGACTATTACGACAGGCGGCTTGATACATGAAGTCTGACCCCTTCAAAACTTGCGCATTTAGAACAAGCTTTTCCCTAGTTAGGTAAAGCTGACATTATACATTCATTTAGAATTGAGCTAATTCAAAATACCTATTCCATTTTAACCTTATAGTTACATAAGGAATAGAACCTTCCCTCTAAAACATTTTAGAATATTTGTCAAAGTGTTTTACTTCAAAACCTTCCCGTGGGTCTATTGAGTATAAATGCGATATTCAGTTTGACTATGTCCGTGTTTAGGTGATTTCTATGACATGATAGACAAGCAGACTGACATATATATTTATATAAAGATTTTAATTGTAGAAACAAGAATACTTGTCTTCTTGACCATGATTGTGTGACTAGAAACAAAATATGAAAAACAATATCCACGATTGTACAATCCAATTTTGAAAATATTATATCAATGCATCTATAGATAAATGGAAAACCAGGTACTATAATCATGAAAGATCTTTCTCACACTAAAAATGATGCAAGGTTATCGGAATACTTCTGACATCAGGAAGAAAAGACACTCTTGTTCTATAGTTAAATGGTCAATTCTTAGCAATTCAAGACCGCCAAATAGCTTCAATGACTGATGTCTTTTATGTTTGGAAGAAAAATAAAGAATCTTGATGTCTACAGAAATGCTTCCAAAATGCCGTCATACTGAAAAGTTCAAATTAAAACCAATTGACTAGAATCTAAAACAATGGGGGATAACAGCCCCACAATATTAGAAATTTACTATATCTTATTCATTTTTTTATTTACACCAATTAAAAACAAAAAAAAATCTGATAATAATAGATTTTTTTCAACAACATCGATAAATAGCAGGTATTTGATTATCATGGCTTTATCAAAGATTTCCATTAGTTTTGATATAGAAATACCCTTTCCTTATATATTATAAAATATGGATTAAATATGAAATTGAACAATTCACTATATCGAATTTATCTCCAAAAAGTTGTAAAACTTTACCCTCGACCATTAAATTTTAAAGACATTTGTGAAAATCTCAAACGATATATATTGAGAGATTATTTCATTTTGATATGGGGATTCATGATCTATTTGCCTTTTAGTGAAGAGTTAGTATCACATATGAACGTATACAATATTCTTTACTCTGTGAATTTCCAACATCTACTGTTGAGAGTTCAATCAGAAGATATATATTGTACTGGATTAGTGATGAGTTCAACAGACATCTACACCTATTATTTATTGTGTAAATCCCTTGATGTTGATTTGGTTCTCTTTATGTGACGCTATTACTACCATTTACTTGATTTTGGTATCATTTTAATTGTGTATTATGTGCTTTAATGTTATCGGTCGTCTGACATTTTTGTAGCCCATTGCTATTTAAGTTTTCTAATATATTCTACGATATATATATATATATATATATATATATATATATATATATATATATATATATATATATATATATATATCCTTTCTTTTCTCTAATATACTGTGTTGTTTTGTGATCTCTCTATGTGGGGATAGTATGATTCTCTCATATGCATGTTGCATGGTTCTAGATTTGAAGGTCAATCTTTTGGTTAGGTTCCATGTTTCAGCTCCATAGATGACTATCTAGAAGATGCATTGGTCGTAGACACTTCTTTAGACTGATGTGATTTTTTTTCTAAAGCTTGCCCACCTAGAGTGATTTTTTGCTTGATTCCCTTTTCTTTGGGGGTTTTCATGGAGATTCGTTGTTGTAAGAAGATGTTGTGGTTTTTAGGGACATTTTCATTAATTTTTATATATTTATGTATTTTTAGCTTTTCAAATGCTCAACTTATCCGTAGCCATTTCATTTTTTAGATAAATCTCAAATGAAAGATCTAAAACTGTAGTTTTTCTTTAAATTCATTTTTATTAGATTTCTCAAGATCGGCTAATCCTAACAACTCCAAACTGGACACTGCAACGCTCAGTATGCTGACTGATATACATAGCGAATATCAGCTTTGTACAGTGGTCAGTTTGCGGGTTACATCCGTGTATACACTCATGCACGCATGCGTATAATAGTTTCTGAAATTATCATCAAAGCATAACTATCAGAATCAATTCCTTACTTACCTGCCTTTACTTCTCCTTCTCGTGATTAAAATGATAAATAGTTTATCACAATGAAAACAATTCACGGATATACAAATTTCCTGCAGCATCTGAAAGTAAAGTGTTCCTATGAAAGCCTTCCCTAAGCCGAAATGGCGCAATAAGAAGAAGTAATCACCATTAACTTATATGGAAAAAGTGGTTGATGGTTAGGATAATATGGTATGTTAGGCCGAGTCATCGGAGCTTGCAGGAGGAGGAGGTAAAAGGTGTAGCAGAGTGAGGAAGAGAGTGTAAGCTGTCTCTACAACAGCTCTCTACGAAGCAAGAGCTGAACAATATTTTCGCTTCACACTTTTTTTCGCAAAAGTGAAATAGTGGCGTACACCAAAATTTCCCAAAGCAATAACTACCTGCATTTGAATTCTATTAGATAATTAGATGATTAATAATTATTTTGATTATGCACATATTTATTTCATTCTTTAATCAATAAATTATTTTATGAAAATCTCAGAATGTATCTTTAACCTCTTATTATTCAATATATAATGTTCATTTTCCTATATATCACTCCTAACTCATTATCGTTAACTGAATTATAACTCGCCGCTAAATTCCCCATGATCCGATGTATTTTCGTCAATAACTTATTTAAGAAGGTAATTATCTCTCATGCAGTAATTGGTTTGATTTAAATTGAAACTGATTATATTAGAAGATTTTTCAATTTGTTCAACAAAAACTTATGTGTTCCGATAATTTTTGAAAAATTAATTTAGTCCACTTAATTTAATACCTGATAATTAGTTTCCAATATTCGAAGTAATTTCTTCTCTAATCGAGCCAACGCTCACAAAATATTTTCAAGCAAGATATACAAGACCATTCTTCTAGTTACAAATCTTCATTAAAACAGGAATCGTGACTACGTCCATTTTCTTTTAATCCCCATAAAAAGATGTTACTCATAATATATCAATATCAAATTTTTCAACAATTTCGGCTGCTTTCGAATGTTGAACACTAAATCTATTGGAATGTTCTGATTGGATAAATTCAAATATTGTTTGAATTGATAACATCAACGTCATCACTCGAATGCAAAATATTTTTCCAGAAAAAATAGATAAACGATTATGTATATGTATATATTCACTGGGCAAGAGACAGGGGATGAATTTCTGGCATAAATATTTATTCAACTTTCTTTTTTTTATATAATTCTTGAAAAATGGGTAAACCATGAAATACATAGAGTCTATATCATTCATTTTCTGAAATTATATATATATATATATATATATATATATATATATATATATATATATATATATATATATATATATATATTCCTCCATCCGTTTTTCTTTCACCGTCTCCTTATTCGGATCACTTTCTCTGACGCCCCTCTTTGCTCGTTCTTCCTCCCCTTTCTAATACATGTTTTTTTCCTCTCTATGTTTTTATCTAATTTGCGTCTTACCATCTTTTATTTTTATTTAAATACTTCTTCCATATTTTTTTCTTAAAATCATTTTCTCTGTCCGCCGCTTCACACATCAGGAAGAAACCTGAGAAGTTCACGATTTAATCTTCTGTGACAGGTTTTTAAACACAATAGGAACTGGATGAAGACATTGTTGGCTTCTGTCCGGGGGCAAATGACTCCTTGACAAGAGCAGATCAAGTAGGTGACAATGACATGGCTGCCGACATTTTGAAATCATGAAGCAAACCAATCGGAATAAATAATGAAAAACAAATCTGGTTAGTCTCTCAATAGAGACTCTTTTTGGCAGCACACCATGTTTGGGGTGATCAATTTTCCAAAACATTGAAAAACTACGGTTGTCGCCTTTTGCAGGACAGTGATCAATAAAATATTTGAATTTTGGAAAAAATCCAACGTGAACACAAACTAAGGGATCAATTCAGCATAAACTAACATTGTAAATAGAATCCCCTCCAGAAACCTGGGTAGAACGTTTATTCTTGGCCTAATAAATAAGTAAAAGTTTCCAGACCGCTAGCTTCATAGGGGGCGACTTGTATGTTTGGTACATATGTAGGTAGCCAGATAGCCAGCAAGACTGGTAGACCACCTTGAAAACTGAAGAAAACTATGTTAATGTTGACAGTTTTGGTTGATGTTTTCTAATAGAGACAACTGAGATAGCTAGGTTCGGTTACCGTGCTGTAAACTAACTTTGACATGTTGTGTTATATACGTTGGGAATAACTGAAGATAACTGAGAAAAAAACTAATTCATATTGAGATTAATTTTAAATATAACACTGCATTTATCAACAATTTAACAAGAACGAAAAAAAGAAAATAAAAAGATGATTACAGATGAAGATGGAGAAACGGGACACAAAGAAAGGGGAAAAAAGTAGAAAGAAAGAAAGAAAGATGATTGCAGAGAAAGATAGAGGAATAGGGCAAACAAAAGAAAGAAAGAAAGAAAGAAAGAAAGAAAGAAAGAAAGAAAGAGGGAAAGAAAGAAAGAAAAAAAAGAAAGAAAGAAAGAGGGAAAGAAACAAAGAAAGAAAGAAAGAAAGAGAGAGGGAAAGAAAGAAAGAAAGAAAGAAAGAAAGGAAGAAAGAAAGGAAGAAAGAAAGGAAGAAAGGAAGAAAGAAAGAAAGAAAGAGAAGAAAGAAAGAGAAGAAAGAAAGATGACTGCAGAGAAAGATGAAATGATGGGACAAAAAAGAAAGAAAGAAGAAATAAGAAAAAAAGAAAGATGGAAGAGCAAGGAAAACAGGAGAGAGAAATAGAAGATGGAAAGATGAATGATTAGAAAGAAAGAAAGAAAGAAAGAAAGAAAGAAAGAAAAGAAGAAAGAGAGTATGATTGCAGAGATAGATGAAGGAACTGGACAAACACTGAAAAGGAAGAAAGACAGAAAGAAAGAACGAAAGATTGCAGAAAAAGATAAGCAAACTGAAGAAAGAAAGAAGAGGAAAGAAAGAGAAGAAAGAAAGGTGATCGCAGAGACGGATAAAGGGACAGGGCAAACACAGGGGAAAAAAGAAAGGAAGAATGAAAGAAAGAAAGAGAGGAAAGAAAGGCCATTACGGAAAATGAACAAACAGGAGGAAGAAAGGTATGAAGGCAAGAAGATAAAGAAACAAAGATACAAAGAAAGAAGTGAAAGAAAGAAATCAGGATGATAGAGAGAGGGAAGGAAAATGTAAAACCAATTCATATCGATTCATTTTAAATCTGTCTTCATCATTGAATTCACAAGAAACCAAGAAAGTAAGAAAGAGAAAGAAAAAAGGAGAAGGGAAGAGGAAGAAAGATGATTTCAGAGATAGATGAAGGAAACAGGACAAATAGAATAAAGAAAGAAAGAAAGAAGATAGAAAATATTGACAATGATATATAAGTGAAAGATATACCACTAACATATATCAATCCGAAAAATCTTTATTCGAACTGTGCTCAATTCTAACAGCAGAGACAATATATTGATTAAATGTATAGATTTTGTTTATGATAATTGTATATCCTTGTTTCACTTTACTTGGCTCATCAGATAGACAATGTAACTTGTAGCTGTTTATATACTCAGAAGATAACTTCCACTATGATTTAAAATGTGACGGTTTGTGTGAGCTGTAATTATTTACCTTGCAAGAATTAAATGATATTGTTTACGAAGATTTGTTAACTTGGGTTACATTACAATTACCTGCTTTTGCTTTCAATCATTCCATGATTTTCACCTTCAATTCACGTTATTTACCTGTTTTTTAGCATGCTTTTAATTCTCTTTATTTTTTTTCTAATTTGTTTTTGGGGTTGTTCTTGGTTAGTAAAGGTTTGATGTGTGTGTGTGTGTGTGTGCGTGTGTGTGTGTGCAAGACATGTGATAATCAACTCCCATAAGTAATTATCGGTAACCTTTGTAAATATTGTATTATTTTGGTGACTCCTTCCTGTGGGAGTGAGCGAAAGAGGAGATGTACCAAACCAAGACACAAACTCTGCATCAGCTGGAGGAGCACAATGTCATTGCCAACATACCGCTGGACTTGCTGCAAAGGTCATTCGAAGCCATACCTGAACGCTTACAGAAATTGGTGCCTACGTTGAATTTTAACACAGTAGGCTAATTCTACTTTTGTATAATATCCATTTCTTGATATAATTGTCAACGTCAAGAAACAAACAGAGCAGATAAAAACAGTCATCATCATCATCATCATCATCATCATCATCATCATCTTCAGTCTATTAGCGTCCTTTGTTGAACATTAACCTACTCAAATATTCGCCAGACATCTCTATCATGGACATTGCAGAGCCAGTACTTTCAGATTCATCTAGCTCGTCATGCCATCTTACTTTCTGTAGTTCATAGTCACGTACCTGATCTCTGGAGCTTCACGTTGTGAGTCGTGATGTCCAGCAGTTGTCAGCATTCTTGCAACATGTCCAGCCCATTTCCATTTGAGTTTTCAAACAGTTTCCATGATAACTCGGACTCCCGTCTTTCTTATAATATACTGTGCTGTCTTATGATCTCTCCATGTGAGGTTGACCATTATTCTTTCATGTGTATGTTGCATGGTTCTCAGTTTGAGTATCATCTTTTTGTGTGATTCCATGTTTCAAGTCAATATGTGATTATTGGTGGCATACATTGGTTGTATATCCTTCTTTTGACGACCGGTGGGACTTTGTTGTTCTTAAAAGTCGATCTTGCTCTACCGAGAGCTTTGCCCTCTTAGTGTGATTCTTCGCTTGATTTCTTCTTCTTTTGATGACTTCTTGGAGATACGCTGTTCTAGGTAGATGATGTGGTCTACTTCCTCCAGCTCTGTATTCTCGTTTTCAATCGTTGAGTCTTTTCCTCCGACGTGTTTGTTGTGCATGACATTTGTTTTGCTGAGGTCCATGTTGAGCCCAATTTTCTAGCCAACTTCATTTAGTTCGTCTAGCATTATTTGGAGATCGTGAAGGGTCTTAGCAAAGAGGACGATGTCATTAGCAAATCTAAAGTTACTTACGCATTCTCCGTCTATCTTGATTAGTTTGTGTTCTATTTCTAAGTTTCGGAAGATACTCTCAAATCTGTGAAGAGTTTTGGTGAGCTTGTATCACCTTGTCTCACTTCTTTTTTCTCGTTGAAAGGGCTCAGAGCCTCTATTCAGCCTAATGAAATAACTGCTGTACCAGTAGATATATTGTAGTACTCTGACGTACATGGAATCTACTTCTTGTCGTATTATTGTGTCAATGACTTTGGGGATTTCTACTGAATCGAAGACCTTTTCAGAGTCAACAAATGCTACAGCTACTGGCATCCTATATTCTGTTGCTTTCTCTTTTGTTGGTTTTCTGAATGGGGATTATCGATAGTTGAAGAGGATTTTTTTTTAGGCCCTAGGTTGGTTTTCATCTAGCTTTTGGCTGATTCGGTTGGTGACCACTTCGGTGAAAAGTTTTCAGATGCAGGCGAGTAGACTTATTGGCCTGTAGTCTTTGGGTTTTCTGTCTTTTCATAACATCATTATGATGGCAGTGTCAAAAGATGGTTCCTACAACTGTCATACTAAAACAAATATAAAGACCGTGAATGAGGAAAATGAGAAACTGGAGTTAGAGCAGTTATTTTGGCCTTTGCATTATCGATGGTTGTTTGGCTCAATGGTAAGAACATGGCTACGTTAAAATGGCCAACCTATCAGTCATAGGTTCGATTCCTATAGCTTCATGTTCTTTGTTTATTCTATTTATACTGTCTAGACCAAATGATGCATTCAGCGCATAATTACGCAGCGCATATATCTCTCTCTCTATATATATATATATATACATATATATAGAGATATAGATATATTCATATTACAATGTATACAGGACCTCCTCCCCCAATCTTTAGTTCTGTCTAACATCTACCAAAACTGTAAGCAAGAGTAAGGCTTCAATATTTCTAAATGTACATAAAATTTAATTGGAATATTCCACTAAACCCCAAAACAGTTAGTACTGAAGACAAAACAAAAAAGACAGAAAGGGAAGATACATTCTCTCCAGCTTGGGATAGACCGGCCATAAAACTATTTGATTAAAAGACAGAACATCCTCAAACATTCTGGTGATAAATTCTTGCTGGTTATAATTGGGAAGACCGATGAATTCTTTAACAATGTAAGGTGAAACTTTTGATAAAATCAAAATTACATATAAAAAGTTAAGACGGCGTATTTACTTATTTTTGTGGAAACATTTTTGATTCCACAAACTTTTGACTGTTGAAGAATTAAATTCTGATCAAAGTAAAACTATGTATTTATTTATTTTAAAAAAGGTTTAGGTGTAACAGAAGTATATATATATATATATATATATATATATATATATACGGTACAAATCAGGCTAGCTATATGAGCCTGATGAAGCCCGAAGAGGGCAGAAACATGAGCTAGTTTGTGTAGCGAATCCACATATATATATATATATATATATATATATATATATATATATATATATATATATATATATATATATATATATATATATATTCGGTGTAACGCACAAATGTAAGTGTGCGTGTGTGTGTGTGAGTCTGTCTGTCTTGTATTTCACTTTTTCTCTCCCTATATGGGCTCTACCTTTTTTGTATATCTCTTCTGATCTCCAACTCCTCATTTGTTTTCAAACTTTCACTGTATCTCTGATTCAATCTTGCTTTTCTCATCTTTCTATATCTTTTTCATATTTTCCGACTCTTGACTCCCCCATCCACTTTCATGCTCCCCTTCCTTTCTCTCTTTTCGTCTCTTTTTTCCTCTTTGCTATTTCACCCTGCTCCTATCTCTCTCCCTCTCTTTTTTATACTCCTCACACCTCTCCTTTTTATTTATTTTCCTCTTTTCCGTTTTTCTCTCATCTTGCCTCTCTCTCTCTCTCTCTCTCTATCTCTATCTCTCTATCTATCTATCTATCTATCTATCTATCTCTTTTCGTTTTCCTCGATCTCCCCATTGTCATTCATTTTCCACTCTCCTATAACTCCCACGTCTCTCTCTCTCTCTCTCTCTCTCTCTTTCTCTCTCTCTCTCTCTCTTTCTCTCTCTCTCTCTCTCTTTCTCTCTCTCTCTCTCTCTCTCTCTCTCTCTCTGTTTTATTTCAAAACACTCGCATCTCTATCAATCTCTCTTTATAATTCCGTCTTTCTTTTCTGTGGTTTTCATTCTCACTTGTATCACTTTTTCATTCTTGATACTTCCACTCTTTAAAGAGTCGATTAATTTTCCGCTCAATGCAATTTTAATATTTCTCTTAGGACATTTTTTCCTGTATAAATGCTAATCATTATCATAATATTAAGTCCAAGCCAATTTTCTCTTAAAACCACCTCCCTATCCGACCTGCCCCATTCGATCTCGCCCCTTCCTCATTTTTTCGTTTTTCCTCTCACCTCACCATTTGTCTGTTCAGCTTCCCTTTTTTTATTTCACCTGTTCCTTGCCAATGACGCAATTTCTTGCAAGTTTATTTCCTTTTAATTTTATGTGTTTTTTTTTCTTGGCGCTGGGGTTGTGTGTCTCATTTTAGAATTGACATTAGAACAATTTCCAACTTTTTCTTTCAAAGAATTTCTCCATTACAATCTCCCTTCAATTTCCTGCGAATCTCATCAATTTTTCCCTCGAGAACAACGCGAAGTTTTCATCTATTTACTGATTCCAGGCTCACTTACACGTTCAGAATTCCATTACTCTATTTTGATGGTTCTAATTCTATTCCAATTCCTTAAAAATATTATATACTAGCAATAATACCTACCATTGTATGGGAAGGATTTTAATGCAAATATAACAACACTGTTTTGCCTTGCTTCAGTCAACGGAAAAAAAAATGAAAAAAGCAAACAATCTTTCTTCTGACTCCTGAAAGGTAAAAAGATTTCCTTTTTGCTTTTTGCCACAAAAAAAAAATGGAAAAAAGATTCTCTCTCAAATTTGTCCCTCGAAAACTTTTTTAAAGTCTATTTTGCGCCCTAAAAGAGTAAAAGTTCCCCCACTCCGATTTTGACCCCTAAAAGTGAAAAAAAGTTCACCTTCGATTTTGAACCCTGGAATACAGAAAAAATTTTCTCTTAGATTTTAACTTTATATTAGAAAAAAAAAACTACATCCCGGTTTTGACGCCTAAAATCAAAAGCAAAATTTCCCCTACATTTTGACCCCGAAATGGGAAGAAAAATCGCCCACTATTCTGAAAAAGTGAAAAAAAGGGTTCATGATTTTAACAATCGGATAGAAAAAGTGAGAAAAAACGGATTTCTCTTCGATTTTGATTCCTGAAAATGAAAAGAATCACCCTCCTCGCCAGAATATGAAATCATTTGAAAACAAAATCTCTAAAAGAATAATTGTGGTCAGAATAAAATGTTCTTTCATGACATAATTATGACATTACGGCGTTTTCCTCAGCAAGCAGAACCTGAGGATTCAATTTCCACGTTTTGACAATTAAAACCTGGCGGCTATTTAATGAGATTGCAACTGAGCTTCTTAAAACAAAAATTATCGCTAATCACTTTTTCTTTTCTTCTTCCGATATTCTGGATAAGGTTTTGGTTAGAGTCAGGGTTAGGGATCTTCATTTTTTCACCTTTTCTAACATGAATTGCGGTTCAAAAATACTGGAGACCATGTTGAAAATCAGAGCAATTCTGATCTAATAAGTTATTCATTTATATTTGGAACTGCTTAGTGATTAATCATCTGGTAAGTAACACATTTGCTCACCCAGGAAAATCTTTAATAAAATATCATAAGAATTTTTTCACTAGTTTATATTTCTTTCATTCGATTGTACTCTATCACATATATATATATATATATATATATATGTGTGTGTGTGTGTGTGTGTGTGTGTGTATGTATCTATGTGTGTGTGTGTGTGTATGTGCATTAATGGTTAATATATATATATATATATATATATATACATATATATACATATATACATGTATATATACATATGTATATGTATATATATATATATATACATATATATATACATATATATATATATATATGTATATTATATATATATATATATATATATATATATATATATATATATAGATATATATACCTAAGATAAATATTTAGTAAGCTTAGATTAGACTCTCATAGAGCCACAAATGATGAGGCATCCGATAAGAACCCAACTCTCTATACTAACAATGGACTGAGAGAACAGCGTACTAATCACCAGTAAACAGTCATGATATGGGTAACCATAATGCTTATTCATTCTGTTAGGCAAAGAAGTAACAGAATACACACACACACACATATATATATATATATATATATAGAGAGAGAGAGAGAGAGAGAGAGAGATAGATAGATAGATAGATAGATAGATAGATATAAGAGTGGCAGAATGTGCATATATATATATATATATATATATGTATATATATACATATGTATATATATACATATATATATATATATATATATATATATATATATATATATATATATATATAATGCCAGTTTTCGACGCACGGTGTTCAATTGATGTAAGAGACTTGAAAGAAGAATGGAAAAGCCCAACTGGTTGGAGATTATTATATATATGACAACTTGGATATTTAATAAAATTAGTTTGTGCTGATTGTTGTATTTCTTTCTTAATAAAATCATTGGAACCGAACTGTGAGTTGAGAAATATAACTATGGACAGAACCCTTTTTCCACTAAATATCCAAGTGTTCAAATATGAAATAATGTCCAATTGGTGTGCCCCTTCCATACTTTCTTACGCACGCACACACACACACACACACACACACACACACACACACACACACATATATATATATATATATATATATATATATATATATATATATATATATATATATATATATATTACAATCCAGGAATACAATATGATATAATATTAGATGTGTGGTGTGTTTATTTCATAAAGTTCCCAAAACATCCAGCATTAAACATCAAGTTGAGTTATGAAAACAAACATGCTTCTGCCAGAATATTAAAGCCCCATGTTACTTATGTCTAAAAGAAAAATTCAAAATCTGCACTTTTGTCCATAGAAAAATAAAATGAGAAACAAAATTACTGATCAGTAAAAATGAAATAGCGTTAAAATGTTGGCATTGCTCAAATTTTCAATTAAAAATCATAATTTAACACACCACATATATGTATACAAAAAATATCTATCATATCTATCTTATTCACTTTGCTATTTCTATTATCATTATTTTATACCTCTAGCCACTTTAAAGAACAACATCATCGCCGTAATTATATTGGATAGTTAAACTAACGACTAAGGTCATATAGAAGTGAACCCAAAGACTGGGAAACAGATTTAAGTGAGAATAAAATATTCTCTGAGAGGAAACATACTGCAAAGAGCTGATGGTTTAACAACATACTGATAACGAAAATGCCTACAATATATTCCCCTAATTAATAATTTACAACTACCAAAAAGCACAGCATCTCCTCTAAATAAAACAGAAAAAAGATAAGTAGCAATGACCAACCACTGAATAAAGAAAAGGGAAAAGGAAAAAAGAAAACGTATATGAATGGAATAAAAGGAAGTTCCTACAATCAAGAAAATAGACATCTCCCCCGATATGTTCTAAATACGAATCTAAAACGAACCAAATCATTCGCCAAGAGAAGCTGGAAGAGGGCAAGTACATCGATGCTTTTGTGTAGTGAATCCTCACTTTATCATCTATATGTATATATAGTATTAGAGAGACAGTGTGGAAAGCAAATGTTTTGTTCGCTTCCAACACTGTCTTTGTGTGTGAGAGACAAAAAGAAAGATAAAAAGAGAGAAAGAATTTGTCATTTAAACACCTGCATTGATCTGGATCGCTAGGAAAACTTACGGCTGCCGGAAAGTGTTGCCTGAAATATTTCCTTTACTCGATTCCGATATTTTGAGTCTCATAGCCGAATAGTATGGCACTTAAATGACGATGCAGGTGCAACTTGACAAGGAATAAATGAATAATAAACGCACTGCCATATATATATATATATATATATATATATATATATATATATATATATATATATATATATATAATGTGTAGAGGTGTTATCTGAACACGTGTGCAGCCCATCCAAATTTGGCTTGGCTGCTCTATGGACCTGGGGAAGGTTTCAAAACGAAGAATTTTGAAAAAAAATTTTTGAGGGTTCTAGGAGACTTCTATTAATAATGTATCCATAATGACAAAGTGGAACCAATCTTCTGCTCATATATATATCCTTTTATTTTCTATCTTTTTACATAAACTTTTAGGGGTGTAAAGTGAAAAAAGATCGCGGGATCAAAAGCAAATGCAGATTTTTTTCTTCCTTTGAGGATTGAAATTGAAAGGAAATTTTCTCCATCCTAAGAATTCAACAATAAAGGGAGAATACCCCTTTTAAACGGTCAAGATTAAAGGGAAACTTACCCCACGTTTTGAAAGGTCAAATTGGAACAAGACTTCCCTGTGGTGTAAAGGGTCAAAAGTTACGGTATACTTTTGTCTGTTAGGTTACTTAAGTGAAGGAGCACTTTCTCCTCCTTTAAAGTGTCAAAAGTGAACAAAAGATGTTTTCCCTCCTTCAAAGGGGTCAATAATGATGGGATACCTCTCCCTTAAGGGGTCAAAAAATAAACAGAGACTCTGTACCCCCTCTCTATAAGTCAGAAATTAAGATTCTGAAATGAAGGGAAGTAAGAATTTTAACATGTCCGAAAGCGTTGGTCCTGGCTGTTTTACTTATTAGATATTCTACCTGGCATAGATGGCTACTTTATCTATATCCCCGATGTAACATTATAACCATTGCATAGAAAATTGATTTGAAAATAGTTGTACTTCAAAATGCGCACGTTGCATACTTCTCAGTTTGCTGGTCTGCCTCTTGGTAAGGTTCCATGTTTCATCTCCATAAGTGACTATCGAGAGAATGCGTTCGTTGTATACTCTTCTTTTTAGGATTATTGGAATCATCTGGTTCTTGAAAGTTTAGCTTGCTCTGCCGAAGGCTTGCTATCCCAAAGTGATTCTTCGCTTGATTTCCTCCTTTTTTGAGGGTCTCATGAAGATTCGTTGTCCTGGGTATATGTAGTGGTCTACCTTGCCGAGTTTTGCATTTTCTTTCTTGACAGTTATGTTTTTATTCTCAACATGATTATTGCACATGATTTTGTGAGAATCATGCTCAACCTTACATGGAGGGATCACAATACAGTACAGTATATAAGGAAGAAAATGGGTGTCCGTGACATCATACAAACTATTTAAAAAAACTCAAATGACAATGGGCAGGCCATGTTGGAAGAATGAAAGACAACCGATGGACATCAGGTCTCACAACATGAATCCCCAGAGATCACATAAGAAACTGAGGCCGACAGAACACAAGATGGAGAGATGAACTGGAAAGATTCGGGAAATACTGGCTCTGCGACGCCCATGATAAAGAATTGAGGCGAATCCTGGGGAAGGTCTATGTCCAACGATGGACGTTAAAAGACTGATGATGATGATGATGATGATGATGATGATGTGCTTCAAAATGGCTACCTAGATACCTGCACTGATTTTGTTCACACGAATCACTTGAGAGACTGAAGCGAGGTAAAATTCTCTCTCTCTCTCTCTCTCTCTCTCTCTCTCTCTCTCTCTCTCTCTCTCTCTCTCTCTCTCTCTCTGTATATATATATATATATATATATATATATATATATATAGATAGATATAGTGAACAATGTGGAAGGTGACAGACTCAGGAGTAATAGTATATGGAGACTTTATTTGTTGATTAATTAATTCATTCATTCATTAATTAGTATGCTGTACATATTTCGGAAAGTATCCTCGTCTTCAGTAGCATGTGTGTACCTTCTGATGGTCAAAAGGTTACAGTAGAAAACAAATTTAGCATTAGATTTTTTTGCTTAGAAGACAGAAATAGTCAAGAAGGTGGATTCCTGGGAGGTCATAATGATGAGTCTGGCCTGTATTGTACCTGTGAAGAAATCTATTGTTGTAGAGTTGGATATTCTGTTGGAAGTAGTGGCAGCAGTCATGGGTATTTCATTGGTTGTGCTGTTCAGAAGTGGTGGGCATTCTTAAGCATTGGTTGTCTTGGATACTGGGGAGCTGCATCGTCGTTCAGTGTAAGACTTGGATACTTGGATACGCTTGGATACTAGGTAAATTGGGGATGAGGCTATCGCTTGGGTTAATCCAGATAGTGGGGCACGGGGTCCTTGTTATGCATAATCGAATATCTGTTGGTAAATGTACGTTCTATATCCTTAATGGTCATTGTGGATGTTCTGCAAATTCTGATGGCTTTGAGTTGTACGAATGAAACATCATACATAAGTTTCTATGAGTAGGAATCTGTGTGACTGTGTGAAGTTCCCAATATCGGAGAGGATAGGGTGAGGTAAGTTAGTGACATTAATCATATATATATGTGCTCTTCCAACTCTGGAATATAGCACTCTGGTGGATGGGAAATTATGCGTTAATAAATATATCGCTTAAGTTCAGCCTTACCGTCCAGTTCAGCGTAGAGCAGAGAAAAATGCCTGAGAAGGTCTACCTCGTGGTACTGGATGGGATAATGGATAGTCTATAGACACATTCAATAGTTGTAATACAACGAGACAGCTGTCTGTGGATGACTCAATTATTTAATTATTATATATATATATATATATATATATATATATATATATATATATATATATATATATTATATCATATTAATGATCTTTACAATATATATATTATATTAATGATCTTCACAATATATATATATATATATATATATATATATATATATATATATATATATATTACTGTTCGTCACAAAGCCACGACAGGAAAGGATACAGTGGAGATAGAAATCGCCAACCGTGGAAAGTTCCTGGAGAAATGTTGCTATTTGAATGTTTACATTGAGGGGAATTCAGAAAAGAAGACTAGAAGAGAGAAAAAGAGGAGAGCAGAACGATGAGGTAAAGAAAGACAATTACATTATGTCTCATTGGTGTCATGGTGGAATCTAAAATGAACGTGGTTGCACACGCCTCATTAGATGAAAGACTTTGGTGCAAATTATGAATTGGGGGAGGAGAAAATGACAAAAGGGGGAAAGAAAAGGGGGTGGAGAAATAGTATTGTAAGAAAGGAATAAAGAAAAAGAAAGAAAAAAGAAAAGAGTAGGAAAGATTGAATTTAAAAGATAAAAATGAACGAGCAAAATGACTTCAGAAAGGAAAGCGGTGAGAAAGAAATATGGAAGAGAAAAGGCGAAAGAAAGAAAGAAAGAAAGAAAGAAAGAAAGAAAGAGAAAAGACTTCAAAAAAGAAGATAAAAATGAAGACGGAGGAATGGAGGAAAGACAGAATAAAGAGTAGAAGGAAGAGAGAAAGAAAGACGGGAGAAAGAAAGAAAGAAAGTCAAAATAAAGAGAAGAAAAAGAGAGAAAGAAAGAAAGATAAAATAATGAGAAGAAAAAATTAAGAAAAGATTAAAGAAAGCTTAAATGAAAATTTAGAAGAAAAGATTGAAAAAGATGAACATAGGGAAAGAAACAGAGGAAAAACAGGTCTGGTTAGTCATTTGATCGAAATTGTCATATTTTTGGCAGAATGTCGTGTTTCAGATGATCGACGAATAAATTACTTCTCGTGCCCTTTATCGAACAAGAGATGACTAAAAAGTCTGACAGGGGAAAAAAAGTGTGTATGCCGCTGGACACAAACTGAAGATCAATTTAGCATAACATCAAATAACAAACTGAACCCCCACAAAAACCCATGCGGGTATTTCCGAGAAAAAAAAGGAATTGTTTTTTTCTGTACATGATTAGGGATCACTGTTTAAATTGTCAGCCTCTAACTTCATTTGTGAAGCCAGCCAGCTGAACCAAGTTAAAAACTGAAGAAACCTTGACAGGTTTACTGACGGCTTTGGTCGACAGCTTCTAATAGGACACAACTCAAAAGAAAGGAAAAAAAATAGTGAGGATAAAGATCACTGATGCGATGGCGACGTCGAAGATGGACCGTAAGGAAACCAAAGACGCTTTTTGATTCTCTGGGGACTGTTATTATAGAATGATTGATGGCTTTAAGTTTGGGGAAAAGATATTTACTCTGATTACAATGCCAGCCAAATTGGCTGTACGTATCTTCACATCAGAATAAGGAGCAAGGATTCAGACATTCATAATTTATATATATATATATATATATATATATATATATATATATATATATATATATATATATATATATATGTATATATATATATGTTTTTGTCTGTGTGTGCTTGTGTGTGTCTATGTGTGTTTACTTGCAGGAAATCGAAGTCTCTGCGAAGCAATGAATTTTGTATACACACACACACACACACACACACATATATATATATATATATATATATATATATATATATATATATATATATATATACGTGTACGTATATGTACGAACAAATATACGCAAATACATGCATATATATTTGTTTACATATATATGTGTATGTATATTGTGGGAGTATATATACATACACACACACACACACACACACGCACACACATATATATATATATATATATATATATATATATATATATATATATATATTACACTGTATCTAGCTACGTTCTGACAAAATATGTGTATGATTTTGTCCTTCAGTTTTTGTATGTCTACAATGGATATCAATGATCAATATGCGTATAGTAAAATGAAGACGTTATCGCGTGAACGTCTCGGCTCAGACTTACGGCCAGAATTTTAATTCAGAATTTCAGAACTACATTTCGATCCTGGAAGTAGAATTTCTGACCTTCCAGTGTATAATCCTTGGCTCTAATCACCAGGAACATCCACCAATGGAAATGTGCAGGGAAAGTTCACATCATGCTTCCTTCAAATAAAATTCATTTTGAACGAATATTAGCTGCTCACTATTCGTCTATCTCGGAGTCATAAAATTCATCCTGTCCGATTATTTTATGTTGTTTCAGAAATAGTTCGGATAGATGGGGGAATAAGTTGAAAAATCCTGGGCTTTTTATAATTTCTCGAAATGTGATATTACTTGACATTGTTTACCTGAAAAAAGCGAACTTTCCAATATTATTTCATCTAAAATCACTACTTTGACAAAGCTGTACGGTAAAACTTATAAGTATGGTTTGAATACTATTTTCCATATTGTCAGCTAAATATACATGGTATTAATGTGACAATGTGGGAATGAAAGATTGAGAAAAACGTATATCCATTTCTTCATACACACACGCATTTATATATATATATATATATATATATATATATATATATATATATATATATATATATATATAAATGCGTGTGTGTATGAAGAAATGGATATATAATCCGAAGGAATGATTATAAATTGGGTTATATTATATCTAAAATGATTTCTTCTGTTCTATTTACTTTGTCTAAACTTGGTGATACATTAACGGTGTAATGACGGGAGATCATTTCAAATACGAGTTTCCATATGCAATATATATATATATATATATATATATACATATATATATATATATATATATATATATATATATATATATATATATACACATACATATATATATGTGTGTGTGCGTGTGTGTATGTATATATATATATATATATATCACTATATATATATATATCACTATATATATATATATATATATATATATATATATATATATATATATATATATATATATATATGAGACAGTAGGCCTCTGACTTTGGTAAGCCCCTGACCCCTTGACTAAAATTTGAACGTTACCGATTGGATAAAAAAAATCAAGCTACGTTGGTTAGCTTTTGAGCAACATGTTTTAGCGAGAACAAGTGTAGAGCAAACAATGAAACTGAACAATAAAGACCAACGTGTTTCAGAGAAATTTCGTTGCAAATTAGTAAAACATAATGAAAGATTTTCCAAACGTCTCAGCAAGCTTATGGGGAGGACAGTCCGCATCACACGAAATGCCACATGTGGTATCCGAGTTTCGAAATCGGGAAGAACATACACCAAAGACAATGCCAAATCTTGACGACATTTCACGCCGACAGGCAACAATCACTTTGAACAACTGTATGCTGTGAGCTGTGGAGATCGTCACCTGATTTTCTGTGAAGTTTCCAAAGAGGTAAGGAACTTCAAAACTCTGTGCCACATGATTTAGAAAATGAACTGATGATTCATCGGGTTGCTGACAGATGGTCAAAATATTTGGAGAAGCACATGAAGCATAATTCTCGTGCCCCAGCCTCGTTATTCTTCAGATTTGGCCTTCGTCAACTTTTTAGAAGGTGAAATCCACCCTGAAAAGTCGATAGATTTTGAACGTGCACATTATCCCACCAAAAGACCCCAAAAAGAATTCTAAAACTGAAAACCGACAGTGAATCAACAGTGGAGTTTATTTGGCAGGACACTTGTCCCATAAGACTGTGCGTAGAGCCACACATTTGCTTTGAGAATATTTAGTTATATCTTGACACCTGTCGTGTATTTTATATATATATATATATATATATATATATATATATATATATATATATATATATATATATATATATATATATATATATGTATATATATATATATATATATATGTATATATATATATATATATATATATATATATATATATATATATATATATATATATATATATATATATATATATATGTTTCAGACATCAAAAAGTATAATGACATAATGTACGGATCAGATATTAACGTAATGACTTTCATTTTCATTATAATCGGAATAAAGGAATAAAGGTCATTACTTTTCATTATTTCAGCCCTTTGGAAAAATAGTTAAACATGGATCATCGCTGGAATGGAATAGAAAGAAAAAGAAATAAAGGTTTGGTTAGTTACTCTATACAAAATTTTCAAATATGTCAAATATACCGTGTTGGGAGTGATCAAATAAAAGATTTGGAAAAGGGCTGATCAAGGAATAAGTTAATTCTTTCGCCTGTTGTTGGGCTGTTATCATATGACTCATACATTATCAGCCAGTCATGCAGACCGATTGAAAAACCAAAGAAACCTATTTGTTAATGTTGACAGTTTTTGAAAGCAAAGATTACCTTTTCCCAACTTTAGATTATCATTCACTCTTTGACCATTTAGGTTTTTTTTATCTATTGATTTTTGTCCTCCCCAATCTTCCATCTTATCCCCCTGTCGCTCTCACCAGTTTTTGAGGGACAGAGACACACGCAGAGAGATAGAGAGAGGGGGAAGGGGATTACAGAAAAAAAGATAAGGGGGGAAACAAAAGAACAAAAGGGGAAAAATAAAAGATAGGAATCAGTTGAGATTCAAGAAAAGAGAGAAACTCACATGATGCAAGATTTGAACGCTTCTGAAAGGAAGAAAGATGGATATAAACCGATCTGAATGGATAAAATTTGAAGAGATTTTGATTTGAGAGATAATGACAGTTTTATTTGATAGATAGATAGATAGATAGATAGATATGGACAGATTTTTATAATATAATTGGATATAAACATTTGCATAAAACAGGTAGATATGATCAGATTTTTATTAGATAAATGGATATAAACAATTTTATTGGATAGATAGATAGATAGATAGATAGATAGATAGATAGATATGGACAGATTTTTATAATATAATTGGATATAAACTGTTGCATTAGACAGGTAGATATGAACAGATTTTTATTAGATAAATGGATATAGACAATTTTATTAGATAGATAGATAGATAGATAGATAGATAGATAGATAGATATGAACAGATTTTTTTCAGATACATGGATATCAAAGGTTTTGTTAGATTGATACATTGAAAGATATGGACCGATTTTTATTAAAGTCAGTTTTATTACATACATACATACATACATACATACATACATTTACATGAACAGTTTTTCATAAGATAAATAGATATAACTAGATGTGTTCGGTAGATAAATACGCAGCTTTGAAAAGATTTCCATTGAATAGATAGATTTGAACAGATGTTATTAGATAGATATAGAGAGAGATAGATAATGAGCAGAGCTTTATTTGATTGATACATACATACATACATACATACATACGTGTGAACAGATTTTCAATAGATTGAGGGATATAAACAGAATTTTATTAGATAGATAGATAGATAGATAGATAGAAATGAATGTTGTCTATTGATATGAACAAACTGAGATAGATAGATAGATAGATAGATAGATAGATAGATAGATAGATAGATAGATAGATAGATAGATAGAAAGATAGATAGATAGATCGTTCATTAAACTCGAGATGTTGTTAGGGCAATCCCTTGGTTTCAAGTGCTATGTTTATGCATGAGTCATGTTTTCATTTCGAAGCCAGGAAGAGAACTAATGAGAATTTGTGTTCGCATTCATCTGTCAAGTTGAAAAGATAAGATGTTGGAAACGGGTCAAGTATCATTTGATGATGAGCAGGAAATCAAAGGAAAAATGGGATTTTTTCGAAGGGATGAAAAATTTCTATAAAAAAAAGGAGCAGAAATGAAACATTGAAAGTAACTGAATCAGGGTGAGTGAGGTGGTCTTGACCCCCATCCCTGTTCGTACAAAATACCATTAAACTTTTTTTTTTTACTATCTAAATGGGGGATATTCTATGAATAAATAGAAACTGAAGAACCCCAACCAATCATAAATTAGCTTTAAAAACAAAATATATATAAATATGAGTAAATATATATATCTTATCCATTATCTAATTACAAAGATGAGGCTTCCAAAAAAAAAATCTGATCATCTCTCAATTTTGGATATTTTGGCGATTATGAGACGAATGAAGCCTCTTGATGATTTTTAGGACACCGTGACATTTATTTAATTCACTGTGGGATAAGGACTTTGGCACCAAACCATTTTACCGAGTGATAGCAAACATATATATATATATATATATATATATATATATATATATATATATATATATATACATATATGTGTGTGTGTTAATTATAGAAACAATTTATTTGGAAACATATTTCGTTTGACACTGCAATCATCAACCCAGTAGTACATCGGAGAACAGAACGCATAAATGAAAAAAGAAAATGTGCGCCGTGCGAGACTCGAACCCACGTCCACCAGATAGGGCTCTATCGACTGAGCTAACAGCGACTTCAGTAAGCAGGAGGCAGGAGTTCAAATGCTTTAATATACAAAGTCGATCCGGGAAAAAATATACTTATATTAGATATCTCGAGAACCGGATGAGTAGCCTTGACGTAACTCTGCAACCTATTAGAAGGGACTTTACTGCACATACATCAACAGATATTCTCTCGCGTGGTTGCTCGATAGTTACGTACGTGTATAGACGTGTATAGACGTTGCATTTACAATGACTGGACAAATAATCTTTTATGTCTTGTTTTTGGCATGTAGATCAGCCAGTCCCCTGGTTTGACTATCTGATACCGTCAGTTTTTAACAGAGAGATTTTCAGAATGTGGACAAGATTAGCGAGAACGCGTTGAGCCTAATGGTGGCAAATTCGAAAGAGGCTGTAAGAGTTGTCTTATATCACCACTGGAGCAACAATTTAAGCACAATGTATAGAGAAATGTCACCCTTCATTCTTTGTGTCGTCGGCGAAAGAGAGAGTGAGAGAAAGGGAGTGGGAAACAGAGACAGAAACCCCTATTTTTAAAACACAAAGCAATACTATGTGAGACAGTAAAAAAATGCAAGAATTACAAGCTTTCCCGGCTTTGCTTTAGGTAAGAACTCGGTGCCTCCTCTCTGACCTGGCCTGCCAATATAATTAGGGTAACCTTATCATCAATCCGTCAGTCTTAATTCGACCCCCATTGATCAGAGGCCGCGAAGAGAGGACAGTTTTAAACATTATCATTCCATCTAATGCTTTATCTTTTAGCAACTTGTAGACTTGTGTCGTATTAAGTTTTGTTTAATAACCATAGTTTACTGAATGCACATATGGCCCGGAGAACACAAAGCTAGTTTCTGACAGTCACCATCGAGTGTTGATTTCTGTATCAACACAATTGTGTGTGTGTGTGTGTGTGTGTGTGTTTCTATATAAATCCGTCAGAGGAGTTCTAATCAATGTCCATCTGCTGTCCCCGATAACGTGTTGGATTTCCAACCACGGGTGTGTCTTGGACAGGTTAGTTTGGCTTTCTCTATCATAATCTTTCTTCTGAATAATAAGCAGCACTAAAAAAAATCTTCAGTATGACTCAGCCTTGGATTCAGCCATGGATTCAGGCATACCGAATCGGACATAAGCACTTTATCATTCGGTCACGTTGATCGGTGGGCGGTACGGGAGATTTATCAAACTTCCCGTTGCGAGTTTTGTGATTGCATTATATCGTTGATATGTATAGAGTCAACGCTGAGAGTACGCATGCGTACAAGAGAATTGGGCTAATCTAAACTGTCACTATGAGAGCAATTTAGTATCGGTATTAATTCGCTGGAGGTCGTGTCTTTGGTCTTTGATCAACTATCCAATATTCAAAATGGCGGCGTGGTGACGCCCTGTTCACTTAACAATTTCCAATTAGGATTATTCTGGCGGATGAACAGGAACAGGCGGCTAGATCTTTTAATTCATTGGATAGGCTTTCTCAGCAACCACAATCTTGATTTTATCCCCTTTGATCCCTACTAACCTTAAAGTTGGCAGAAATTAAGGGAAATGAAATCCGTTCATTTTATTCAAGTTTCCCCGCTATCAGAAAGCTTTTTATCGAAACGACTTTTTATCGAAACGACTTTTTATCAAAACGACTTTTCATTGAAACAATATTTTATCGAAACAATCTCCATTAAAAACGACGTTTCATCGAAAGAACATTTATTACGAAAAAAAATCTTGTGTGAGACAGTGCTCTAACGATAGTAAAAAAATTGAGATTACAATTTTGAAAGGGCGCGTAAGATTGCAGGATGTTCGAGTAAAGATTTCTAAGATAGAAAATATTCAAATCGAAGCAGTCAAATATACTGTCATATTCAAGGCCTTTCTCATCAGCAAGAGCAGATGGCGAACCTTGACTTCCATCATCAAGACAGGCTGACAACAGTTATTTTGGGGATCTGGGAATGCTAAAATATTTCTCCCGTATAAATTAATAGTGATTGCTTCTCCGTAGCTGAAGGAGACAGAAACCTGAGCTAACGTAAGTCTTTCGTAAAGGCCAAATGACATAAACCAGACTTTCCAAAAGTGGGAGACATCAATACTTTCCTGATTCATCTTTAAAGCTATTAATCGTTACTATCTTTACTGAATTTCTCTTTTTTTCTCTTTCTTTCGTTATTTTCCTTTCTTCTTTTTTTCTCTCTTTTTTATCTACTTTTGTCTCTTTTTTTTTCATTCCTTCCATCATTTATGGTTTAAGAAGAGGGGCTATGTTGATATAGCTGCCTTATTTTCAAATCCCCGAAACTGTTACATGGTAAATAACTGATGATCCCAACAAGAAAAATTCCCATATAGTTCCATATTATCTAATTCTGTGCAAAACAAAAGAAGCATTGAAAAAATTACATACATTACATAACATATGTACGTATGCATTCTTTTTCTACAGATGTTTGTCCGTCTGTCACCTTGCTGCAAACCGAAATAAAAGAATCAAGAAACACTACTGCGATTCGACCGGCTGAGGGAAATCATAGTTGACTGACAACATCCACATGAGCGACTGCAATAGAGAGATGATAGGTAGGAATTCAAGCGTAGAGTATTATCAGTCCGTTGAAACAGGTAGGGGTAAGCGGATGTCAAAGCAACTAAAGTAGCTAAACAGATGGCCAAAATAAAAAATAAATAAAAATAAAACGAAATTATGCCATCGGATTGATGACTTTGACAAGCTAATTACGGATGGATTGGCAACAATTACAAAATATCTAATTTCATTAATTCAAAATCAGTAATATATTTTATCCTCCTGTCTTTTCAAATTCAAAAGCTCACAAAACACAAGAACTAGGACACAAAGGCTGAATTTGACATGACAGTTTTGGTTGATGTTGTCTGAAACGAAAGGAAATTTCGAAACTTGTGGATTTATTTGATCTGCATTTCAGATGATCATGGCCGCCATTACTCTTCTTCCAATTAAGAGACGCAGCTGGACAGAACCCAGAAACGTAAATGATTTTTTAACGAATGTTTTGAACATGCACATTGTCCTTCTGTCATATTGATAAATTGGAAAGCTGAGGTAGGTTCCAACTAAATGCGAGTTTAGTTTTTACGATTACATCACGCAGCTGAGGCCAACATTTAAAACATCTTGTTAGATATCTCTCTAGCTTTCATGCTGTACATATCCATTGTTGTGAATTATTACAAAAATAAAAATCCTGGTATTCAAAGAGAAAGTAGATTACTCTCCTGTTCGCCAACTGCTGTCACAAAGTATATCCATTGTTCATCACCGTCATCCATGCAAAAACGAAAAAACAAATCCAATCGCAAAACTGGTCTGGTTAAAAATAGAAATATCCGATAGAAACTATCGGATAATCAACGTCTTTTGTGTTGTTAATCATTGAGAAAAAAAAGAAAAAAGGGATGATCAGTTGTACTATGGCTACGTACTATCATATTTGTGTGTGACACAAAAATCCGAGGAAAAGCTGTTGTGAATTAAACAGATCGTTGAAGTCACAGGAACAGCTTTGAAAAACGACAAACGGAAAAAAGCCAGGCAAATATTTGAAGGGGAAAAATTAGAAGTTCAAATCAGACAAGATTACATAGATATCGAAAGGAAAAATAAGGAAGAATAACGTATATTTTACTCTCTAAACGTTCATAGTTTGAAATTTGTTAGTTATTTCCTTTAGTGCCCCCTCGCCCTCACTAGCCGGTCTGCTGGCTAACAAGAGATGTGTCTACTCCCAGTGTCTTTCTCTGATTGACTTTCCATAATTTGAGTCATCGTGCTGCCGATGCTGTCATCATGGCATCATCGTTTGAATAGTTGATCAATGAGAAAAGATAGCCACTTTTAAGCCGTACGCTGATTGGTCAGATGGCTTAAAACTCTTTGTACAGAATGTGATAGGCCAACCGATCTCACAACCAACTAATTTAATGATATCTGTTCCTTTGTTTGATATGCCAACACATTAATGCACAACGAATTAATTCAGAATTTTTATTACGTCATTAGATCATGAATTAGATTCTTGTTCACTACAACAGCTACATGAATGAAATCCCATCTTACCTCGTCGGTGGTGTGACAAATGACATCTGTACACTTGTAATTATCATATGTGTGGATTATTGTCCTCATTTTTGTTGTTTTTCAAAAGGACGCATCGGTCTTTCCTATGTGAATAATGTATCCAATCTTTTCAATTCGCTCGGCATTTTTCCTTTCTCATAGAAAATACGTCCGATAGAATCAGCACCCAGCTACGTGAGTGAGAAAAATATGAGAAAGGGAATGATTGAGGATCGAACTCACTATATTAGTGATCGCTTCCGAGACTAACGTGTGAGACTACTGCTTTACTGCAAGCACCACTTTACTATCAATTTTTTTGTTTTTTTTTTACTTTTTAGAAACAATCAACCGAAACATAGATTTCTTCAGTTTTCAAATTCGTCCAGCGTGCAGGCTGGCTATGTATGTTTGTATCAGACAATGAAGCTAGTGGACTGTAAAATTTAAGCTCATAATGTTTCTTAAAAACTTCTTTTTTCATGTGTTTGTTTTTCAACCCCTCCCCAATAGGTTTTCAGTTTGTTGTAAAATCCACAACGTATGTTTATGCTAAATTGTGTCCAACTGCCTATTTGATAAACCTCTCGGTACTTACTGTAGGTTTGCTATCGTAATTACACTTTCCTAAGATGATGTGACTTATTAAATTTAGAATACACATCTTTCTTATCTAAAGTTATCAATTATTAAGATAAAATTGAATTACTTTTAACAGATATAAATCGCACGCATGTGGCTACGTTGAAAAGTTTACTCGTCTCATATGGCAGCGAGGATTCATTTGAAAACCAGAAAATAAATATCGCGATATAAACAAACAAGACTTCCCGCAAATCCACTACTTCATCTATGTCCATGTAGCATTTTTTGTTTTCGATGATTTTTGTCGTCCGGATAAATATTTATGCTGAAAAAGTGGAAATCCTCATGTTTCATTTGTGTAATCAGTAAATTTAGATTATGATTATATTCAAATGAATCACTGTTCATTCACCATTTGTATGTAAACCTCGAATAAACGATAAGGTTTTGAATATTTTTTCGTGGGAATGATTCGTTAGAATTTTCCTAGGGATCTTACACATAGTATTTTAGTCGGCGTCATTTGCTTTTTTTTTTTTTTTCACCGAAAAACGTTATACGAACAGGTATAAACATTATGTTCATGTATGCATATAACCCAAACGTTATACAAACGTTATTCACCGGTTGCATACCGGCAAAACGTCCGAAAAATAGTACATAAGCGTTCGATAATCACAGACGCTTGATTCCAGGTTGGTTATATACGTA
>OY735222.1:43914042-43994042 GCA_963457665.1 Thysanoteuthis rhombus
AAAAAATATTACAGTTAGATTTGTGAAGGTATATATATATATATATATATATATATATATATTGAATCCTTATTACCTGGGAAGGAGGGGATGATTTATTCAAACCTACACGCATGTTTATGTTTGTCTTGAAATTCCTTCTTGCGTATATATGTAATTTTGGAAGTACTTACATAATAAAGTTGTAAAGTATGAATGCATTTTTGTTATTTCGTTGAGAACTACGCATCACAGAGAAAAATAAAAGGCATATTGGAAATCAGAAGGGCTTCATTTACGCACAGCTCACTCACTCTTTATTTGATTTCATGATATGTCTATGGAACATCATTTGTTGTCCAATGTTTTCAGATTTGGAGCTTATTGCCGAGGAACACCAGGAAGATGAGCTTCTAATTAATAAAAAGTTATAAGAATGTCTTTATTTTGTATGAATGTATCTATTTATTAGATTCAAATAAGCACATGCAGGTCTATAATAGGTAGTCGTAGTAATGTAAGATTAGTCAGTTTGGCTGGGTTGGTAAGTCTGGACTGATATTTGAATATAATTCAATGTTTATTCCGTATTTGAAGTCAAAACACAAGGAAAATACATTTTTTATGAACTTCTGAATTGTTATTCCATATTCAAAACAAATCACGTAGAGAAATTTTACAGTTGGCACATACATTAAGTAACCGTAACCACCAAAGGTGGCAAGAGGTTTCTATCCCTTTTTTTGCGTGCATGTGTTTGTGTCTTACGGTGCTATCAGCCATTCCCTTTTGTCAAGAGACTTTAAAATCGTCATCATTACTCCACTAGACCCTTTTTCAATAAGATTTATTCGGAAAGAAAATTTTTTGAACTTCCACGGGTTTCCAGAATCTAGATGTTTCTAGATGTTTGGGGGGGGGGATTCACTCTATTCTAGATGTTTTCATATGGAAAATGCCATAAATAGAATCGATTCTGACTTTGTTTTTACTATGGAATTTTTCTTTACCTGATCTATTATGTATTTCAAATCAAAATATAATAGAAACAAGAACGGAATTCTAAGGATGTAAACAGCGGATAATGGAGAACCAGTGAGATGGAAACCACAGACAAAGATGACCACTGAAAGATAAACCGTGGATAAGAGGGGATCAACAAAAGGGAAGCTATCAATCACATAAATGAAATTTTAAAAAAAAATCCATACATATAATGAGCACTTTTGCAAATTACCTTCCGATCATAACATAATTGCGTCGTGGAAACTCTTAAAAATTCACGTCTGATCATCACATATTAAAACAGCTTGAGATGGGTTGAGGCTTGAAAAAAATTGAAATAAGGATACTTGGACCATCAAAAATAAATTACACAATAAAGTAACTTTAGGCTGCTTAGTACCGATCCATACTTAAATCATCCTGTCATTGACAGGTATATGCTACTTCTAATCTGTAATCCAATTCTCGTGAACGCTGATGACATAAGTTTATATCTACAACAAGAATTGACTTTTGAAAAAAATAGTAAATGAATGTTCTTCGGTGACAAAAGAAGATGTGCAACTGAAAGGGAAAATGCGCATATTTTATATTTCTATCACATGAATTTATTTAATAAAAGAATAAATGATGTCAGTCAACAGGGGACCGACAAAGTGACATTGAGATGTTGGACACATTTAAACATATGTGTATTATTTGATTAATGTACTTTTAAACTGCAGAATGAAAAGAAAACAAAGCAGTATGAAAGATGGTTGAAGCACAAAAATTATAAACAAATGAAGGTTGACCGAAAAAAGTTATCAATTCAAATGTTCTTCCAACATTCCATCTGCAGTCCCTCCTTACTAAGTGCACTACCTATATCAATTTTTGTTGCATAATTACATACACGATATCTGTCACCCTGGTTTACTCTCAGATCCATGTCTATCCTTTTTTCTGAATTCGTTTTCGAATCTTTTTCTTGTTTCCATGTTTGCCACTGATATATCATAGTATAAGGCATTGATTGTATACTTCAGGTTTTAAGCATATTGACAATTTGCTCTTCAGTGAGTCTCTATTCATACGAATAAAAAATATCCAGATCCAACTTTTATCGTACAAGGAGAAAAAGATTTTAAAATGTTGAAATACACCATCCTTAACAATCGTGTGAAGTGGGGAGCGGTCGCCCCTTTGCCCTTCTTCTAGCCACACCAATGCACCCAACCTCTTTTCAAAGCTCTTCTGCACGGTTCCAATAATGATCTTTTATCTGATTATGGTTCTGTTGGGAAGTTTGAGTATGGAGGGTTTTTTTTACAAAAATTCTTAGAAGGTGTTTAATAAGTATTTTTGACACGGGTGCGCATCTGCCATCTGCTATGTTTTCCAGCTATACAGAAATGTCAGCCGCTCGATCACAAAATATGTCATATTTCTGTTAATACTACAACTCTTTGCATGAAACTTTCACCATATTCAACGATTTAAATAGAAGTGGTAAAAGTGATGAATATTTGCCCAATTTTCTAGTATTCTTAATATTTCATGCCTTGCGAATTTATGTATCTTTGTTTACAGGTTGCTTGAATGAAATGAACAAAAGGGTGTTATTAACTTTTCTATAGTCAGCAGTGAAGTGCAAGAAAAAGTGAGGGGTGAAGGGCTGCCTGCTCCTGGAGGTGCCCCCTCCCCACCTCAAATACATATGATCCCGAAAAAACATCAAAATCTAACCTATTTCAAAGATGTTTTGGGGTGAGTATTTTTGACAGTGATTAGTTCAAATGGAGTAATTTTAGTAATATACAGATGATGGGGGAACCTCTTCCACAAAAATAAGGGGATGCAATTTTAACACGTTCTCACAACACGACACCACTTTATAGAGTGTCGAAAGACGGTGTATTGGATTTCAAATTAGATAAGAAATCATGTGCAATAAAAGTGATGATAGTGTGTTGAATACTGGTAATGATAGAAAATTAATTAGACAGCAGCAAAATGTGAAATGACATTGTTACTAACCGTTTGAAGTCATTCGGGTACGCCGTAGTACTTTACCACCATATGCATATTGCAAGCTACGAACAATTTTAATGTCGAAAGAATAGAAAATGAAGATAAAGCGAGAACCATTAAAAGCAAGAAACTCTGAAGAGGAAAACCTGCACGTTTTCTTTTCACAGCCATTCATACAGAATTTACTGTCATTAGAAGCTGCAATCCTGTTAAAGAATGTGTCTCTCTATTTAGAGAACGCGTTTAGAGGTGAACTTTTTGAATCAATTATAAATTTCGGTAATGCTCAGGACCTTAAAAGCGCTTGGACTTGAAGTAAAATACCTAATGTGTTTATAAACGTTCCCATTACATTATTTGATATAAATTCAAATTCCATTGAAAGGTGTGATTCCTCGAAAATGAAGATAATAAAGAATTTGAAACATGGAAACGTTCGCAAAAGTAGAATTTTGAGACAGACTTTACTACGAATAATATACCACAACGTTTAAAAGCAAAACATTGATGAAAACCTACGATTCAGCAGGTCTCAGTGTCAGTCAGCTACACTGGAATTATCCATTACCATAACTTTGCACAATATGCACTTAAGCAGTCTCGGAGTGGAGTCACAATTCCAAGACTGATTCATACATTATTGATGCCTTTGTCAACCTTTATCACGGAAAAGCTAGCTTAGGCAGGAGGTCCTCATGACATTGTATGCGTATTCCTAAAGAGAAAATTCTTAACTTTCCTGCAATGATAAAGTTTTAAGTCGTATTTCAAACAGGTAAAATATCCTGGTCTCCCAAGAAATTTCTGTCTCAGATTTATTCACGATGAATGTGAATGAGGAGCAATATGAAAACTCAGACATGTTATGGCAGTTTTTAAGAGATACACATAACGTTCTATTCAGTTCTGAGATTAATGATACGGAAGAAAACCTTAAATTGCCTGAGTCATCGTAGAGTGCTTTGAATTTGTCAACTGTAGAAACAAGTTGAATTCTCCAGCAATACCAAATCCAGGAACTCGATATACGACTGTTTACACAGCAAATCAATCCAGATTAATTGAAAAAGATTGATCTTGCTCTGGGAGCCTTTCATGTGGCTGTATTTTTGTTTGGTCGTTCGGGTGAATATGCTCGTGAAAGTAGGGTTTCAAATGTGTCCTTCGAGTACTCTGTATTTCGGGTAACCATGGCGGAGTCTTTTTTATTATCAATATTCGATTAGTTTATACTTTTATTCTGATTTTCAGTTGCTTTCTATCACAATTTTGACTTTGTTCTACGGCAACGAGTAAACTGCAATCGGAAATAAAGAGCAAGTCCACACGAAATATAATGCTACAATACTCTATCGAATAATAAGAATGAATTGAAGATGACAGAGTCTGTTTTATAAAGAAAACGCTACGCGACGGGAGTAAAATGGATGCTTATGTTGGGGAAAACCACCTTCAAGCTGCTAGTGTAGTCATTTCTGAAAGAGAACTCCATTGAGTTTTATGCATCAGAGTTTGAAAAGTTATTTCAAATTCAGCAGAGTAATTCTTTGGCAAGAGACAAAAAGTAGATCATGTGGATCTGAATGTCAATGTGAGATAGCTGATCGTAGACTTCAAGAGGTTTGTTGATCGCAGAAAGCAACTGTTTCTGTACTGGGATAATGTTTCAAGACTGCTCTGGCTTCAGAGAAATTCTATCTGTTCTGATAGACAAGGATTATGGAGATGACACCTTCCGACAGTATTTTAGATGTTTCATTCTGTTAACTATCAGGGATAGACTTGGTTATGTGTAGAAGATATAACAAGACTTCCCAAGAAAGTTCCGACGGCTGAAATGTCCATGAAATGGAAGCAAACGATAAAACATCATCAATTTACAATTGCTGCCGTATATATTAGATCGAGGGACGAGGTGGACAAATTCAGAAAATACTGGCTCCGCAACGCCCATGATAGGGAAGTGTGGCACAACATGGGGAAGGTCTATGTCCAACGACGGACGTTAAAAAAATGATGATGATGATGATGATGATGATGATGATGATGGTGGTGGTGGTGGTGGTGGTGGTGATGATGATGTTGATGATGATGATGATGATGATGATGCGTTAAAACAAACCATTGATAGATCTCAAAAGAGCTCATCCGGTGTCATAGGGTGGACGAAACAAAATGGATGAACTTTCACCAATACAGTATTCAATAGAAAATCAATCATAGATAAACATCGTATCATATATAGAGTGGGGGGGATTTATTATAACTCAATCTATGGATCAATTTACCATTACAGCTTATCTTCGTTGATCAAATTATAATACGAAAAGGATTATCTTGAAAAATCTTCAGATAAACTCAGATTGTGGCTGCACCATTATAGGAAGAACGCGGACATAGAAGTGCCAAGAGAAATTGTTGAGGTTATTCTTCTATTCCCACCTTCAATACTACTACATTACACCCTAGTGAGTTCGGTTTTGAAGTAAAAGAATCTGGTTCGATACTGCGGGGCAACTAGAATAAGTATTCCAATGAATTTATAGTAGTATGTAGTCGTGTAAAACGCGCCAAATCCTCTTTTTGTTGTTGGGAGTATTATGTTACTTTGAGTGTAAAATGTGAAGGAGGCGGGTAAAATTTACAAAAAACAACGATCATGATAAACTCTTGGCGGATATTCATTTTTATGATAATATAGTATCATTCTATTCAAGGTGAAATATTAAAAACCTTTTGTAGTATCAAAAAGAATTATTCAGATTAATAACAATTGTGAACAAAAACCAAAGCAGTTATAAAAGCATTGATATTAACCTTGTATTTATTAACTACAACATATCAACCCATTTCCCATGAAAATCAGGCCAGTATTACCAATGATATGACAAGTTTCATGATTGAATAGCGGCCATCTTTGATGATGTCATTGCTAGAAAACCAACCAGGCGGCAAATGTCGAAAATACCCCCCAAACACCCACTGAGCATCTATATTAACATCTCCCTCCAATTACTAATTCTATAACGGTGACAAGACTCCTCTTTGCTGGCCATTCTTGGTGAAACAAAGATGAACTGATAAGTGATGCGTTGCTATTTCACACGTCACATGGAACTATCTCAGTTGGCAGACCCCAATGCACGTACATTCATCAACTGACTGATTACGTTGGATGTCTTCCAGAGGATCTCTTTCTGTGGTGGAGGACCGGATAGGATGAAGGGAACGTGACACGAGTGTCCAAAAAGACGTCCTGATTTAATGTTCAACATCTTCCTTCTAGTTCTGTCACAAGGTCGAGATATTAATCTAGTTTTTCACTTTCTTTCAATCTTGTGTCTCTGGTCTGCTGGGGCAGCGAAATCCACAATCTGATAAGTAAATACATGATTATGCATCATTAATTTAAAAAAACAAACAAACATATCTCCTTTTTTTATTTTCTTCTTCGTTTCCAATATATTTTTCATATTCGTCTCTTTGGCGGGTTTGGGGATAAATCATGCACTTGCAAATTAACTAACTTATAACTTTTTACTATTCCCCTGATTGTCCTACGGGCAAATCTTAATGGCTTTAAAAAAAAGATCTTGCAACATGCAAATAAAAATAATGACAAGTTTTGTGATCAAGTGGCTGCCATCTTTGATGACATCATAGCTGGAAAAGCTTCCCGGTGGCAGATGTCCACCCAAGTCAAAGATACTCACTCCTAATCATCCACACGGATATCTCCCTCCAATCACAAACTATAAGGGAGAGAATATTCCGCATTGCTGACCGATAACTTTATTTTTCTTCATTCTTTTTTTTTTCTTCACTAATTAAACGACCTTTTTTTTCTAAACGCTTGTCAGAGAATTTGAAAGGTTGTACGTATCGATCGGTTATTCCTCAAATTGGATGAATTTTCTATAAACATGGTTTAAAAAATAAGTCCTTACGCTGACTGAGATTTCAGCTGTTCCTCCTTGGGCTCTGTATATCATCCTCCTCATCATCATCCGTTTAGCATCCGTCGTTGAACATAGACACTCCTCAGCATTCGCCAGACCTCTCTATTATGGGTGTCGCGAAGTCAATACTTTCTTAACTTGTCTATTACATCCAGACATCTTATTTTTTGCCCACCACAGTTTTGTATATGATCTCTGGGGATCTTTGTTACGAGTCATGATGTCCATCGGTCGTCTGTCATTCTTGCAACATGACAAGCCCATTGCCATTTGAGTCTTCCAAGAGATTTCATGATATCTCTAACTCCTATTTTAATCTAATATCCTGCGCTGTTTTGTGATCTCTCCTCGTGATGTTAAGCACGATTCCCTCCAGTGCATGTTGCATGGTTCTCAATTTGAGGGTCAATCTTTCAGTTAGGTTCCATGTCTCTGCTTCATAGGTGACTATCGGGGTGATGCATTGGTTTAAGACCCTTCTTCTTAAAGAATGGGAATTTTTTTTATTCTTAAAGGTTGAGCTTGCTCTACTGGAAGATTGCCATCCTAGATAAATTCTTCCCTTGATTTCTTTTTCTTTTGAGGGTTCACCGAGGATTGTTTTCCTAGGTAAATGTAGTGGTCTACTTTTTCCGGGTCTGTGTTTTCTATTTGGATTGTTTGGATTGTGTTTATCCTCAAATTCATTGGAATATTTATTTGAGTTGCTCCATGGAACTTAACCAAGAAACAGGCCTGCAAACTGAGAAGTATGCAACGTGCGCATGAGAGAATCATGCTCAACCTTACATGGAGAGATCACAAGACAGCACAGTATATAAGGAAAAAAAACAGGTGTTCGTGACATCATAGAAACTATTTAAAAAACTCAAATGGCAATGGGCAGGCCATGTTGCAAGAATGAAAGACAACCGATGGACATCACGTCTCACAACATGGATCTCCAGAGATCACACAAGAAACCGAGGCCGACAGAACACAAGATAGAGAGATGGATTAGACAGATTTAGAAAATACTGGCGCTGCGATGCTCATGATAGGGAATTGCGGCAAATCCTGGGGAAGATCTATGTCCAACGACGGACGTTAAAAGACTGGTGATGATGATTATGACAGTAGCAAACCATTTTCTTTTACTTCAAAACCAAATTTAATAGGGCGTAATGTAGTAGCGTTGAAGGTTGGAATAAAAGAATAACCACAATAAATTCTCTTTACACTTCTATGTCTGTGTTTTTCCCATAACAATGCAGTCACCATTTGAGTTCATCTGAAGATTTTCAAGATAATCCTTTGTTTATTGTACATGACATTTGTTCTATTGAAGTTCGTGTGTAGCCCAAATTTTTTTATTACTCTCTTCCTTCAGTTCATCTAGCATTACATCATGAAGGTACTACTTCTTCAGCCCGTTGGCTATATGTGAATTAGACATAGAGGTGTCAAGTACCCGGAGTGGTGTCCCTCACTTCGCCCTGTTCAAACTTGATATGACCAGGGAATAAAGTTTGAACACTGATTGCAATCTAATGCCAACCATCTCATGATTGATGACAAATTAGATTTTTTTTAATTCATATGATTCAATTCAAAAATGGAATTAACAACTACTGGGTGTGACAGGAATTAATTGATAGAGAGAAAAAAATAATTGAATTGATTAGACTTTTTTGGTATCTCTCGTCACTAATTAAACTGCCTTCGATTTTTGATTTTTTCCTACAGAAACCAAATTGCCAATTTAACTGCCACATGCAGTTAAGATCCACTTCATTCTTTCTCCTTCATTTCTCCTTCTGCTGCATCTTATTTTACGCATTTTTATTTTTTTTCGTTCTTCTTCTTTTCCTTCGTAGTCTTCTTCTTTCCTTTTTTTTTCTTTTAAGGTTTTGTTTAGATGTAAGCATCTTTATTTTCATTTTTTATTTTACATTTTCTTTCCTTTTTTCTTCTTCATCATTCTGTTCTTCCTTTTTTCTTCTCTTTATCTTTTTTCTTCTTGTTTCCTACATATTTCATTCCATTTTTGTTTCTTCTTCGTCCCTTTTCTAGTTGTCAATTTCTTCTACAAATTTTTCTCCCTGTTTGATTCTTTCACTTTTTCTTCTTCTTTTTCTACTTCTTTTTTTTCTGCCATTTTCTTTTCCCGAACCTCTCCATCTCGATGTCATATCTCATTCACTCCTCCTCAAGGAATCCTTTCTTTTCAGACTCTCCCTTAAAACAAATCTTTCTTTACATCTATCTTCCTTATTTCTTTCTTCATTCCTCCTCTTTCTTTCTTCTTTCTTTCTTCCTTTCTTTTTTCTCTCTTTCTTTCTTTCTTTCTTTCTTTCTTTATCCCCCCTTCTCTCACATTCTATTCATTATGACTGTCTTTCTTTCTCTTTATTTTCGCCTTCATTCATTTTCTTTCTCTTTCGCACAATAATATCTTATTTCACCTTTCTTTCTTCTGCTATTAAGCTAAATCTTTCTTCTTCTCTTTCTAATTCTTATTCCTATTTTTCTCCTCTTTACTGTCCCGATCTTTTCTTCTTTCGTTAACATTGTCTCTTTCTCTTTAATTCCCGCCCCCAACCGTCTCCTCTACTTTTTCCTGTCCTTCTTTTCCGCCTTTTTTTTCTTTTCAGAATTCAGTGTTCCCCCCCCCACACACACACACCCTGGGGCAGCAAAAACTGAAAGTTTCTCCATTTTTAACGCGTATAGACCTTGCCAATGATGGAAGAAAAATAAAAAAAAATTACACTCCATTATGTCCAGAAAAAAAAAAGTAATTTCTTGTTTTGTCTTTTTTGTGAGGGGGGGTTCTCCCCAACCCATCCCGAATAGGTACCAAATAAGGGGTTCAGTTTGCAATGTAAGTTGATGTTGAATTGGTCCCTTAGTTTGTGCTTGGCAGCATTCATACTTTTTTCCTTCAAAGGTCTGAATTTTTAAATGATCGCTAACTAACAAAAGGCCTCTTTCCTTTATTCTAATCACCTCTTACCCGGCATGCTGCCAAAATACAATGTTTGTCTGACGGTTCCTATTGGGTGACTAACCAGACCTGATTATTTTTTTTCATCCTGCTGAGTTTTCGTACGGGCAACTTACAAAGCCTCAAATCAAATACGATTAATTTCAAACAAAAGATTTTAAATAACTGTGTCAGCTTCATTAACGGTAACGCCATTTAGTTGACAACCCATTATTAAAAATCACACGTGAGAATTTATATGATGTCTCATTGGTGTCATGGTGGGATCCAAAGTGAACGTGGTGGCACAAACCTCATTAGAAAAAAGATTTTGGTGCGAATCAAGAATCATCAGGAGGGGAGAAACGTGACCAGGAAAGGGGGGAAAGAAGAAAAGAAAGAGAAAATATTACTTGAAGAAAGGGGGAAAGAAAGAAAATAAACAGATAGAAAAGAATGACATGGTCAGAATGGGGAAAAAAAGAAAGAAAATGAATGGGGAGAATGAAAGAAAGAATGGAGAAAAAGAAAGAAAACTAATTGAAGGAGAGAGAAGAAGAAAGAAAGGAAGGAATACATAGTAGGAATTGAGAAAAAGAAAGAAAATAAACGGAAAAACGAAAGGGAACAAAGAATGTCACGGTTAAAATAAAGAGAACGAAAGAAAAAAGAATTAAAGAAAGAAAGGAAGGAATACGTTGTAAGTAAAGAAAGGAAAAAAGAAAGAAAGAAAGAAAGAAAGGATAGAGGTAAGGAACGGAGGGAAAAAGAAGGAAAAACATAATAAGTTTGAGGAGAAAGAAAATAAAGACAAAGAAAGAAAGACAGAGTAAAATGAAACGACAAATTGGAAGAAAGAAAGAAAAAAGAAAGAAAGAAAGAAAGGGAGAAAGAAAGAAAGACAAAAGAAAGAAAGACAAAAGAAAGAAAAAAAGATGTAAAGAAAGGAAGAAAGAAAAAGAAGTTTACAAAGAGATGGGATAGGAGAAAGGAAAGAGAAAATTGTAAAAGGAGATCTTGAAGATCTTATTGTACTTGCTTTCTATCCGAAAGTAAGTACAATAAGTGAAAGCAGAGATGGAAAGAAAGATCAAACAAACAAACAAGCGTTATCGTCTGCTTCTTCATTTTTCTATTCGTCCGTCTCTTCCATCTCAGTATTTGTGTTCACTGAATACTGAGCAGACATCTTTTGTTCTCACGAGGTTACTATTTGCCGAGCACTCAAGAGATTCGGACTGCAGGCCTCCATTCGTTCTGTACACAAACCTACATTAGTTGTATGAATGCCAAACGGTTTTGCGTGGAGATTTCTCAGCATAAAGAGAAAGATGTACTTTTTCCCTATTTGATAAAATCTATCTCATGGTAAATATGAACAAACGTCAATGCAAGATTTTTTCAGTCATTTTTTATAATGTTCAAACGATGTACTTTCTTCATTGCAATTTAAAGTCACTATTTGGGAAATTTCGTATCCCTTATTCGAAACCCTGCATTCGGAATTTCAGATTTCGGATTTGGGAATATTTGCCTATACATTATGAGATAGATCAGGAATAAGGCTTGTAATGTAAGTTGAGTAAGCTCGGGTTTTTTTATGTACGTTTGCTCCTTGATAATTAGATCATTACGAAAAACGATTGTTATTTGGTGATATTGTAAAATAGTTTTAAAGTTATCTTATAAGCCGTATTATTTTATTTTTACTGTTATGGGGATTTTTTATTTTTGTCTAGGTCCAACGAGTGTTTTGGATCTCAAAAAATTCCAATCTTTTGGGGTTTCAGATAAACGTTTCTCAACCTGTACTACAATTCCGAAAATTTCTAAATGAAACGACATTGCATTACAGTTTTTGAGTTGAATTATCTTTTTAAGTTCTTATTTGTTTCCCTTCCTTAAAACTAAACTAGAAATTCAGTTTTGCAAAACATATGAAATGGCGTTGTTTAATTCAAGGAAATGAATACACTAATTTTTAAATGCTAATTCTTTTATCTTATATGATTTTCATCATAATATTATGATATATATATATATATATATATATATATATATATATATATATATATATATATATATATATATATATATAACATGATGAGCAACTCTGTTTCTCTCTTGAGTTCTCTTTTCATAGCCTTGTCCAAAGTCTCACATCTGCGATATTTTGTATCTCTTTTTTGTATTCTTCGTGTATTTCTTTTTATTATCTGCTTTGCTACTCCTTTGTTTGATACTTTTTCTTCACTTACTGCACTGCGTCAGACGCTTTGTATTATATCATTGCTGCTAGCTAGCTCATACGTTTCTAATCACGTTTTGGCCCTTTTAGATACAGTCTCCTATGCCAACTTCATTCTTCTCCACGTACAATCTATCTCTTTCATCTCTGGGGTGTACAGCCTCGTGCATCGTCATAATATTGCTCGTTGGCAGTTCCAATGATTGGATTTCCTCCTCTATCTACCCAAGAAATTGTTCAATGTATTAAACAAACTACCGATACTGCCCATGTGTTGTTGTTTTTTTGTTTGGTTTTGTTTTTTGTTTTTTTTTTGGGGGGGGGTTAGTGGTTAATGCTTTGATATTCTCCTTCTTCCTGTGGGCAATGACCTAAAAGCTGGGGCGTAGATCCCATATTTCTAGCGCTCTTCTCAGTATTCGTGCCATACCCCGCAGGGATGTGGTTTATATAGTCTCAATCTTTACTCTTATCCCTAGCTCTCCAAATCTCGCTTTCAGTGTCTTTGGTATGGTTCAGAGTGCGCCTACTATTAGTGGTACTACTCTGACTCTTATTGTTCACAACTTCTCCAGGATCGTTGCCAGGTCCAGGCATTTTCCTAGCTTTTCACTCTCTTTCCTATCTACTCAGTGATCCACGGGTACAGCCATGTCTGTTATTTGGTAGGTTCTCCTCTTCTTGTCCACGACTTCCAGATCTGGTCTTCTCGCATAGATAGGGTGGTCAGTTTGGATGTCAAAGTCCCACATAAATTGGTGATTTCTATTCTCCAAGGTTATCTCCGGTTTGTGCTGGTAGCACTTATCCGCATTGTTGAATTCCATTCGTTTTCTCAGTTCTAAGTGTATCACTGTGACTTCCCTATCGTGTCTGTGTTTATACTTTTTCAGGGCTACTTGGCTACATTCAGTAGATATGTGGCTTTCTGACTCATCCCTTTCCCTGCAAAGACAGTCTCAGTCCTTCCTTTTATCTCTAGCTCCTACAGTCTCACCCTCAGTGTATTTGGAACAGTTCCTAGTGCACCTTTTATTACTGGTACTACCCTCACTTTCAAGATCCACATCTTCTTCAGTTCTTGCCTATTATTATTATTATTATTATTATTATTATTATTATTATTATTATTTGCAATCTCACACCAGTTGCCTGGTGGTAACCGCTGGACTTTGAGTGACAGCAAGTCTCCTCAAGTCTCCAGCCCTTCTGTCCTAGTTCTCATAGGCCAGAGTAATAATGTTGTTTACAGTTTCACACCGGTTGCCCAGTGGTCATTGCTGAAGGCTGACTGACAAAAAGTCTCCTCAGGTCTTCAGCCAATTATTATTATTATTATTATTATTATTATTATTATTATTATTATTATTATTATTATTATTATTATCAATTACAATCTATTTCCAAGTTGTGCACAGTAATTTGGGGCAGAAGAAGAGTGAAAAGATGTACATTATTTTTTCCCTCCCCTATCTTATTTTGAATATGTGTTGGAGGGGGGGGGCATGTTTTGCACGTATGTGTAGCGGGTTTTTTTTTTAGGGGGAGGTCCGTAAGTATACAGCAGATGATAGTGTTCTACTCAGTACACAGGCAGTACCTGTGAGCACCATCCTCTGGATTTCACAGAGAGAAGGGTTGTCGGGGACTTAAGCAAGACGTTTCTAGCGCCTTTCTTGATCATACTGAGAGCTCCGACGATAACGAAGCACAGTTTGGGTTTCAGATTTCACAAATTTCTTTACTGTTATATTCCTAGCAGAAGGCACACTCATGTCAATCAACGGGCTAGATATTTCCTGGTGGTCCTTGACTTCTATCTCGAGTCTATTCACTTTGATGGTCTTGCCAGTATTCATTGCATTGTTCCATAGTATTATGGTGTTCTGTCTCTCAGTTGCTGGATCTGGTTATTTCCTGTTGGTATTCCACAATGCTTGCAGACTCTTCAATGTAGGTATTGATTCACACTGTCGTGTCTGGACTTGTATACTGTGGGTGTTAGAACAGAGCTGCCAGAAACAAAGAGGTCTATTGTTTCTATATGGATTTCAGAGGCGGCATTCTGGGTCGGCAGTGTTATCCAAGGTATTCACTTGAAAGTTTCGAGTAGAGAAGCTTTGGTTTTGAACGGCTAGTACGTATTCCTCTGTTCCTGCTTTCAATCTGCTGCCTGGAGCCACTGATTGGCGTTTCTTTGTATCTATATCAACATATTTGCTCTGAAGGGCGCATTGTACGTGCGGGGGTTTCTGTTTACGGCCTTGGTCCTTAGCATGTTATTATTATTATTATTATTATTATTATAATTATTATTATTATTATTATTATTATTATTTGCAATCTCACACCAGTTACCTGGTGGTAACTGCTGGACTTTGAGTGACAGCAAGTCTCCTCAAGTCTCCAGCCTCCTCTCCTCGTTCTCATAGATCACAGTAATAATGTTGTTTACAGTTTCACACCGGTTGCCCAGTGGTCATTGCTGAACGCTGAGTGACAAAATGTCTCCTCAGGTCTTCAGCCAACATTTCTTCTCTCCCTCGCCTACCATGCCAGTGCTGTGGTTCACATTTCCACTTTCATTCCTTTCCTCTGTTAGGCCACTGCTAACAATTAGAGTTGCAGTCTTTATATTTCCAGCACTTTCCTCAGTTTCCACTGTCTGTACAGTCTCAATCCTTCTCCTTATCCCGATCTCGTCCAGTCTCACCCTCAGTGTCTTCGGGACAGTTCCTAGTGCGCCTACTATAACTGGCACTACCCTGGCTTTCATGTTACACATCTTCGTTTGTTCTCTCGCTAGATCCTGGTATTTTCCAGTTTTTCACTCTCCTTTCTCTTTACTCTATGGTGTGCAGGTACAGCAACGTCTACTATTTTGCAGGTCTTCCTTTTCTTGTCTACGATTACCAAGTCTGGTCTTCTGGCCAAGATGAGGTGGTCGGTTTGGATGTCAAAGTCCCAGAGTAATTTGTGGTTGCCATTCTCCAGAGCTGCCTCTAGTTTGTGCTGATACCACTTTTCTGCATGGTTGAATCCCATTCGTTCACTCAGTTCCCAGTGTATCATAGTTGCTATTCTATCGTGTCTGTGCTTATACTCCTTCTGGGTGAGTTGACTAAATTCACTTGTTATGTGATTTACGGTCTAATTTCTTTCACCGCACATGCGGTACTTGCTGTTTATCTGTGTTCTGTCGAGTTTTGTTTTTATATAGTTTGTCTTGATGCTTTTGTTTTGAGCTACCATGATGAGCGATTCTGTTTCTCTCTTCAGGTTTCCTTTTTGTAACCATATCCATGATCTCTCGTCTACCACATCTTGTATCCGTCTTTTAAACTCTCCTTACAATTTTTTCTTTTCCCATTTTTCTTTCCTTGTTTTCTCTGCTGATCCATTGTTTTCTACTTAGTTTGTTGCGCTGTTTCGTGCACTGTTTATGATTTCTTCTCTGTTTGCTTGTACGTACTTTTCTAGATCTTTTTTTAGCTCTCTGGACACAGTCTTCTATGCTGATGAGCCTCCTGCCACCTTCTTTTCTCTTAACGTATAGTTTATCCGTGTCATCTCTAGGGTGTAAGGCTTTATGCATTGTCATTAGTTTCCTTGTTCGCTTGTCAATTGATTGAAGTTCTTCCTTTGTCCATCCTTTGATTTCAGTTTATGTGAGTCATCAGCCGGGTCTCAACCAGAGACCCAAGCCTGGCAGCCTAGTAAGTTATGACAGCCCTGGCTTTAGAAAGGGAAGAAGAAAAAAGGAGAGACTTTTACATATACAGACAATACAACACTTTACGAAACATACTTCTATATATACATAAAGTGATGCATACTCGGTATTGTAGATAAGTTTGCATTGACAAAAATTTTCTGATAATGTGTGCAGTGGAGGTGAGAGTCATTTTATGAATTTCATAAATGTTGGGCTCTCCATGTATACGGTCGACAAGTTCACTGGTCCCTTTTTGGAGTGATCCAAGGGCTCCAACAACAATCAGTTTTATTTTAGTTTTGAGTTGCCAATTCTACTGAGTTCTATTTTTAAGTCGTTATGTTTTGAGAGTTTCTCGAATTCTTTGAGATAATGTTTTTATCCGCTGGGAATGTCATATCTAATAGGAGGTACTCTTTTCTTTTAAAATACTTCACTATATATCTGGCCTGTTTGTGTTTATAGTTCTATCAGTATATATTGTGAAGTCCCATAATATGGTCACATCTTTTGCCTCTCTGACTGGTTCAGGCCAGTGTTCGCACCAGTCCTTAGCGAATAGGGCGTGATAATGTTTGGAGATGTTAAAGGCTAACGCACGAAAAACCTGCTCTCTTGAGTCCTATGAGTTACGACAAAAGTTTGGAATGTATATCTCTTGCCACTCTTGAGTTATTCTAACACAGAAGTACGGACAAATATTTGGTGAATTGAAGTAATTGTAAAATTTTACGTAAGTGTGAACGCTATGAGACACAAAATGAGAGACCAATTTAGCATGAATTTATATTCTAGAATCGCCCACTAAAAGTCTAGTGGCTGATTCTCAAAAACTAAATTGTTCTGGGATCCTACTAATAATCAAATTTGGTCCCAATAGTTCTCATCTTTCTTGATTTTGCAATCACAGGTGGACATCTGGTGAATTATAGTGAAACTAGATGATACCTTTGAAAAAAAATCTCAGGGATATATTGGAATTTCTATGAAAGATTTTTTAAAGAAGAAAAATGGTGAATATGTTTTTATTGGAGGATTCCATAGCTTCAAATGGTGAGTGGAGGTATTTCAATCAACAAAACTTTTACCCCTGAGTAGAAAGGCCCAGTGTCACAGATAAAAAGCAAAAAAGTCTTCTCGATATACATGTATATTAACTCAGCACGAGTTGGTATCAGACCAGCTATACTGGGATATCCGATGAAAATTAAACACACTAACAACGGCCACCAAGATCAGCTTTCCGATCCTTGCTATACGATGTACATCCTTCTCTTTTTTCATATTATTATTCAGCATAGTTTTGAATCAATATTGTTAAATTCAATGAGGATTGAACCCATTACTAACTGCTAGCAAGATTAGCTCGTTGATCATTGCTGCATGACCTGCATCCCGATCCCTCTTTTCATATTGTCTATCAACATATGATTTTCATATCAGACCATCAATTGTGTGAGATCTTATTAAGATCAAACCCTCTAATAACGGCCGACAGATTTAGCTTGCTGATCTTCACTCTTCAACGCGTGTCCTGATCCATATGTTTCCATGTGATCTACTTGTTAATCCTGGTGGGAAAAGTTCACATATATATAGGTTATGGCAGGGAGATACTTGATTCGTTCACTGGCAAGAGTGCATATTTTGGAACAACAGATAGGAATCAATATTCTAATCCTACCCATCAGTGTAAGAGTCAAAAGTTATGACCAGTGAACTAAGAAAATCAGACTTTACTTTATTTGAGAAGGAGATTTGTAAAACTCTGCTCTGGTGCATTGCTATTTCAATGGAAAGTCTATCTTTCATTTTTAATCATTGAATGCTATAAGTCGTGATTCCCAGCGTTTGTTTGACATCCCTGCAACATAGCCCGCCCATTGTCATTTGAGTTTTCCGATAGATTCTATTATATCCCTTGCCTATTATACAACGCCCTGTCTTATCTGTCGATGTGATGTTAAGTATCGTTCTCCTCTGTGCACGTTGCATGGTTCTTAGTTTTAGAACTAGACCTTTGCTTGGGTCTCATGTCTCAGCTCCGTATGTGATCAGCAGTGAGACTCATTGGTTATAAACCCTCCTTTCAGGGACTATTCGGATCGTCTTATCTTCTTCTACACCTCCAATGTGCCGGAGCAGAAACAAAAGTAGCAAATTTAAGGACCAAACGCTTGATGCTATCAATTCCGATTTAGTAAACCTGCACTTGCTCCATCTACATATAATACTATATTTTAACTTTTTTGGACGGATAGGTATCTATGGGTTGCAAGATTAACCGGTTCTCACCGTCAATTGGGGATATTGCTTAACGCAGTAATTAATGGAATCGTATTATCCAGGTGACACCTATACGACACATGGATACGCAAGTATTTGAAACTGAAGTCATAGTTGCTGCACTAACATCAAAACAAAAACAAAAGTAATATTGCTAGAATTTTTTTTATTGAATTATGGTCGCCTGGAATTATTTCACTTTCCGAATATCCTACAGCGCCCTTAGGAGCTCATCACGGCACCCTGGCGAGCTGCGACAGACATTTTGGGGATCATTGATCTAATTGATGTTATCGATGTGAATAAAAAGAAATTGATCTTCATTTATGAATATTTATAAAACGGGCACTCAGCAAATTTTACGCTATTGAACATCCGACACAAAAGTCCGGAGGAAATTCAATTTTTGCCGATGGTGACTGCCAATCGACAAGAGAATAATCGTAATTGACCTCCACCGACGAGGCTGGCGAAGTATATATGATTAATTATTGGCATAGATTATTGTTAATTTGATAACATGTGGAATGCCTGACAACATTGGAAGTCTTGTTAAAACAAATGATGTGTTTATTTCGACGTTTCGTCCATTTCTGAACTTTCTCGAGGCAAGTGGGGGAAAAAGAAATGGTTGTTTATTCTTTTGTTTTTTTGTGTTTTTTTTCAGGCAACATTTGAATTGTGGTCGGATAATGTTTATGGAGGACAGGAGTTTGTGAAACAGTCGGGCGCTCATTGCGTTGCCCAGATGCTAATAGGGATATAAGTTGATAAGAGTGGGTTCGGAAACGTTGATACGATGAAATGGTGTGCAGGTGATTACGGAAATTTGATTTTCGTTTTTATACATCAAATGATCAAATTTTGGAGCATTTTGCCGATTTACTTAATATGAAGCTTACGCTTTCTGGGTAATTTCTCGGTGTCATTTTTCCAATATCAACAATATTTAGTAAATGATATATACATTTATAGGATATATATATATATATATATATATATATATATATATATATATATGTATATATACATATATATATATATTTATATATATATATATGCATATATATATATATATATTTATATATATATATATATATATGCATATATATATATATATATATTTATATATATATATATGTATATATATATATATGTATATATATATATATATTTATATATATATATATATATATATATATATATATATATATATATATATTTATATATATATATATATATATATAACTCTATATCCCTCTGCCTACCCATCCATCCGTGTGTCCATACAATATTTCGATGAATTCCAATAAAGTTTGGCGCATTGAGCTTTGGGCTAAAGCAGAAGTAATCAGATTTTTGGTTGGATCCAGGTATTTATTTTCAATTGAGTTAGTATAAGGGATTGGCTAAGATACGCGCTCTTGGTGAGCTTTTTAAGTATCATTTTATCTGTGATCAACAATTGTGATTAAAAACATTGAGAAGTAACATTATAAACAGGATTCGAAAATCAAGACTCGCATTTTACGATCATTAACTGAGTTGAGCTGGCATAAAGCTATTGCATTAAGGCATTCTGTGGGAATCGAACTCACGACTAAAACAAATATGTTTTCAAGTGTGGTGACCGTTGCTTTGGCTTTTTGTCGATAGGATATCTGCATCTGACTGAGAGACTGACTCTCTCTCTCTCTCTCTCTCTCTCTCTCTCTCTCTCTGTCTCTCTCTCTCTCTCTCTCTCTCTCTCTCTCTCTCTCTCTCTCTGTTGCTTCTTTTTCTTTCCCTATCTCTTTATCTCTGCCTTTGCCTCTCTATTTCTCTCTTGTTTCTTTTCTCTCCCCCCTCTCTCTCTCTCTTTCTCTCTCTTTATCTCTCTCTTCCTTTCCTTTTCTCTTCATTTATCTTTTTCTCCCTCTCTGCCTCCTTTTATTTTTCTCTCCCTCTTTCTTTATAACTCCGTCCCACTTCTCTCTCTCTTGTTTTCCTTCTATCTATTTTCCTCTCCAATTCCTTTTTCTTTTCTCTCAGTCTCATTCATCTCTCCACCTCTGCTCATCTTTTTCTCTCTCCCATTCTTTTCTCCTTCACTTTCTCTCTCTCCCTCCGTTTTCCTCTGTATTATCTTTCTCTTCATATATCTTCCCCCCTCTCTCTCTCTCTCTTTCTTATTCTCCTTATCTTCCTCTCTCTCTTTATCCTTCTCTGTTTTCTCTCCCCCTTTATTCATTTCTCACTCTTTTCTCTCTCTCTCTCTCTCTTTCTGTCATTCTATTATTCTCTTTCTGTCTATCTCTCTTAATCTTTCTTTCTCCCTCAACGTGTTAACAGAAAAATCAAATCGATAATCTGACAAAGAAAGAAATTTCCGAATTGTGATATTTATAATATACGCCTCCATTGTTTTCATAAAAAAATATTTCCGATCGAAAATATCCCCACGTAGCTTGGGAAGCAAGTACTAGCCAAAGAGAGAGTACAAAACAGTCGCTATTCAGCATAATACAGGCAAATCGATTTTCGATATTACTACAAAAATAAAACCCAACTCTAGCATACTGAGAATATTAAAAAAGATAAGAAAATAATTATGACCGTGTGCTCAATACTATGCCCATGCACACACGTGTAGGTGAATGTATTTGATTGTTTGAAGACCCAAAGAATGCCAGCGCCACGTATATTGAATCTATGCAGCAAAAAAAAAACGGGTGCACTGGGCAGGCCTCGTATCGAGAGTGGAAGACTATTGCCTTCGAGAGATCCGACTGTTTGATGAGCTGTCCTCCAGAATCTGGAACAGATGGATGCCCCCCAAAAAAGATACCAGGTTACTCTTGGGAAAAAAAAGTTTCTCATCTCTTGCAGAAACGGCCATCACAAATGGGAAATAGGGACTCCCAACAGGCAGACATTACGCCAAAAGGTTTCCCTGGTAACTTCCCTTACTGAATCCAACCAAAGCTAAGGAGGGAATTCAGTGGCATGACATGAGGTTTTTTCCAGTCTCCAAGTCTTCACCAGCGTATCATGGACTTAAGATCGAAGATTTTGGAGTGAACCTTATATATATATATATATATATATATATATATATATATTATGATGATAATTAAATAATTGTGGCATCCACAGACAGCTGTTTCGTTGTATTACAATTCTTCAGTGTGGCTATAGACTATCCATTATCCCATCCTGTACCATGAGATAGGATCGAAAACTTCGCTTCTTACATCTGCCCTACGCAGAATTGGACGTTCAGTAAGGTTGAATTTGAGCGATATATTCACCCATACATAATTCCCCTTCACCAGAGTGCTCTATTCCTAAGTAGGAAGAGCATTGCATAAGCTTGTAATGAACGTTACCTCACTTAAAGAGTGCTCAACCCTGAATAAAGGAGCGTTAATTATTATAATAATTAAATAATTGTGTCATCCACAGACACCTCTTTCGTTGTGTTACAACTCTCTAGTGTAGCTATAGACTATCCATTATACCATACTGCACCCTTTTTCTGGCCTACTGAGGCTGTGTGCTACAATGCACATTGGGAACCTTCGGGTTCCCTTTCTATTACTGGGAATATAGCATTCCGGTACAGCACTGTTCCATTGCACTTCACGTCTGGCTCATTTCGTGGCAGAGTTTACTTTGGGTTCTTAGCAAAGCCACGTCGGCTGGAGCCATTTTTGGACGGATGGCTCCTATTTTCCCCACGTTAAGCCTCGACCTTTTGTCACATTTTGCTGTGCTAGGAGAGTGAATGAACACACCATCCAGTACCATGAGGTAAGATCGAAACCTTTGCTTCAGAGCCAGAGGCTGGCATTTTACCTCTGCCTTATGCAGAACTCGGCAGTCAGTAAGGTTGAATTCAAGCGATATATTCGCCCACACATAATCCCCCATCCATCATAGTGCTCTATTCATAAATTGGAAGAAGGCACTATGAAACAATTCAGTCAACAGCCATTGCGACCCGAACGTAGTACAGCCTTTTGATAAGAAGCAATGATGTATGGAATCTTGGAAGAACAAGCTCGAAACTTCAAGGTATTAAGAAAGGGAGACAGGACAAAGATCTATAAAATTTTTCAGAATTTGGACCAAAGATCTGAATGAAAAAACGAAATAGAGATATTGTAATCTGAAAGCACTCAAATAGGGCTGAACTCTGCTAACGCCATTGTCAGGGAGTATTGAGTATGGATCCACCATCAAAATTCTCCAGCAGCCTATTGTCAACACTTCCACAAAATTCCATTGGAAATCACTGTGATATCATGTGGACAGACATGAAATTTTGGCGATATTATGTGGTTTGGACATGTAACGACGACGTAGCGGAGGTAATTGTGCATGAATCTGGCAAAATATTCAATAATTTCTTCCACGAAATTTCATTGAAAATCATAGAGAACTTTCGGGGGATAACGAGTGGATAGACAGATGAGAAGACGGAAGGATAACCAATATTTGAGGTGAAATTAGACGAAAAAAAACAAATTTTTTTCTCGGGACATAAGGAGTGAATTATTAAATTCACAGACCCAAGCTTGGTGCAGTTTGAACTCTTGATACGTAGATATATATATATAGATAGATAGATTGATAGATAGATAGATAGATAGATAGAGCTACTTAGAAACTGAAGAACACAAGTTGAAAATTTTTGTGACGGGGTTGCTAAAACATTGGCTGATAACTCACAAATGCATAAATGATCAGAGGCACATACTCACAATCATGCGTGAACACACTCACATACATACATATGCACACATGTGTGTGTGTGGTGTGTGTGTGTGTGGTGAGTGTGTGTGGTATGTGTACGTGTGTGTGTGTGTGTGCATTCAAGTATATATATATATATATGGATAGATAGATATGAAGGTGGATAAATAAGCCAGTAGTAATTGGCTGAATTTTCATCCTTTGAAGTTTTTCTAAGGGCTTGGATGAAACGAAATGGCATATTTGATTAAAACCTCAAGGACTTCTGAGAATGATGGAGGAAATTCTGGAAGAGACTTAATGGAAATGTAATTCATGAATAGACGAGTAGTCGGCCATATGTAAAAAATTGCATTTAGGATATTTTCGAGTCCCCCCGCGTTTCGAAGCAATCAAATATTCGACATTGCAATCAATGATCGAAAAAGAAAAAACGTAGCGTCAAATTTCGAAGTCAGGGAAAAAAAATTCCATCGAAAGATTAATATGGTCAGATTAAATTCTATTGATGACATTACTGACATTTTCCACTGGAAAACATCTAAAATAAATTTCTAAAAAAGAACATTTAGGAACATTCTGAAGAATCTAGATGTTATTGATACAAAGAGAAAAAAATCCAAAATCTTTTTTTCCAAAAATTTTTTTTTTTTTTTAAATATTTTTAGAAAGAGTATAGTGGAGTACTGGTACCAATTTTCGATATGGCTAGGAGCTCTGGACCACGAAAACAAAAATATGCACGTATAAAACGTGGAGAACCCCCCCCCCCGCTGATTTTGGTTGGCAAGGTTGTTCAATCACCTGATGTGATCAGAATATGAGGGGTTTTTTCTCCAACAAATTATCTTACCGTTCTGGCTTTTTCTATGAAGTTTCTTTGATCAATGAGAGAACATCATAAAGTGAAAATACAGATAAAAGTTCATCTAATAATTGTCAGACTACGGATTTATTGATGCATCCTTGTATATCAAGATCGTCATAAACTGTTATAAGTCCACTGCTGGACAAATGCCTTTCCCATCTCCTTTGATCACGACCTTGATTGTGCTAACCTCTGCCATGCCTTACCAGCAAATCTTCCAATTTCAGCTCTCCATCTTCTGCCTAGGCTCTTCTTACTTGGTTTATTGTCTCATCGGTCGACTTTTTGCTCTGATATAATTATATTTCTTGATGAATATTCAGCCAATCTCCATTTTTGTCATGTGGTAGTTCAATTATTTCTTTAAGAGGCAGTTCAGTACTTAGGAGCCCCGAAAATGGAATCGTTGGACCAAGTTCAAACTCCGACGGAATTTTTTTCTCCGTTCTTATTTCATGTGCTTTCAATCCTTATACCTTCGAACCTTCTCGAGATTTGTCAGTTGGGGAAAAATGTTTTAAGGTTTAAGAGGGTGGGTATTTACATTGTAACTGCAATGCTGGACGGGACACTCGATTTCCATCTTTCATAGAAAATCTGCCGATGAGAATTCATATTTCTGTCAGTGCTTATACCATTTTGGCAGGATTTTTTTCTTGGAAGGATCTGATCTTAAATCGATAATCGAACATGTTTTTCGAACTAAACCCCTAACTTTAACCTCAACCGAGACAGGACGATAAGACATGAGCGGTATGTAGATACGATGGTCCGCTTTCACGTGCGAACTACTTATGACGAAAGTCAGCATTTGAATTTTCAGTTTGGAGAAAGATGAATTTTTAAAGGTTTAGGAGGGGCTATGTGGATCTCTTCAAGGGTGCACGTGGGAGCATGCCCCAAAAGTGTGGGCTGGTTTGACTAGGTAGTGCACGAGTGCAACCCTCCTATTTAATTTCATCAAATCTCTTTTAAAATGTCATTTGCTTTCATATATATATATATATATATATATATATATATATATATATATATATACACGTGAGTGTGTGTATGCGTGTGTTTGTGTGTGTGTCTGTGTGTGTGTGTGTAGAGAGAGGGGGGGAGAAAGAGAAACAAGAGATAGACAGAGAAAGACAGAGACAGACGGACAGACAGACAGACAGACAGAGATTGCAAAAGAAGGGAAAGAATACAGATCGCCAGCCAGGTAACAGTGAAAAAAGGCACGACTGCTACTATCATCATCACCATAATCATCAGTATTATTATTACTATTATTATCATTATTGTTATTACATTATTACTACTACTACTACCAATACTACTACTGTTATTGCTACCATCATCAGAGGTATCAATAGTGATGATGATGTTACATCGGTGTTGATATTCTAAAATATCCCTTCGACCATCTGCCCATCAATATACATTAGTAGTTGGCCGGTTTCTTTCGCTAATAAGCCAACACCCCAGCAGCGGATCTTGACGCATCGGTGGGAGCCCGAATTGTAAGATGGAGGCTCTGGCACAGCTTTTGATTGCTACATAATTTCTCCTTGCCAAAACTGACTACCTCTATAAACACAATCGTCAATAACAGAATAAAAGTCTTTGATTGATCATTCCAAACAATTATCGATCGTTTTCAACCCTTTTATCTGCCCAAGTCCTTCAGGGTACTCAGCTGAATGCACTTTCTAAGATGCCGGCCAATATAGAAACACCACACATACGTAACCGGAGGTAATTTTACTTTTTCAAATATATGGAAGCCTGAATCAGTAAAAATATGGAGATTTATACAGACAGGCAATTTCCGTTAAAACTGATTGGTTTTATAGTTTCTGCACGCATGGACGTCCGTTGTCAATTTTCCAAGGCGGGGATACCAAATTATATTCTTGGTGTGTGTGTGTGGAGGGAAGCTATATTCCCAGGTAGGAACAGAAATATACATTTCCAAGCGGATGCAAAAGGATATATTACGAATATATCGTAGTGGTCACATTTGTTACCAGCGAAGAAGATGCTGCACTCGCCGCCATTTGTAGTGTAAGTAAGTTCCTAACACTGTGTGATACCGATGTCAGATGGTACACTTGATCGTTTACTGAGACGCATGACCTGCACCCTGGTCGACACGATAGGTGAGCAGCATTGGATAATGATACAATCTTTTTTTTTTTTTTTTGTACGGGAAAATTAGGTTTAGTTAAAATAAACCAATCGTACTGCACCTTCATCCTTTATTGACTATAAGGTACTTTCAACCCCCCACCATTTTTGATTGTAAGACCTGATTCAGGGGGAAGGGATACAAATGCCCCGTTTGATGACGACCCTCCCCCATGGGATGCCTTTGCCTGCAACTATGGTTTGTTGATAGTAGGCGAGATCTGACTCTTCGCAATCACGCAGGTGATGAGTTAAAAATACTATTTAAAGAGAAATTACAAGACGCAACTGAAATTTTGTTTTCAGGGAAAAGTTTAAAAGACTTCAATTAGGTATGAATACAAAAGAAGCGGAAAACTTGCGCGCACAAATTGATTATTACAGGTGCAAAGAACGAAATTAGATTACGATCGGCTCGTTAGTGGATGAAATGATATCTTTTTATCTGGAAGATGCTTATACGTACATACTTACATACAGTCGGATAGATGAGCAAAAAGACTAACACATTCATGGATTGACAGGTATACGAAAAGATAGGCACACAACAAACAAGGACTAACAATGTGCTTGATAGATAGATAGATAGATAGATAGATAGATAGATAGATAGATAGATAGATAGATATGGACAGACAGAGATTGACAGCATAGAGAAATACATATGAACATACAACGATAGATGTATATATAGATATGGACAGACTGATATTGACGGCATAGAGAAAAAAATAGAACATACAACGATAGATAGATTTGACAGACAGCCAGATAGATAGATAGATAGATACGGACAGTCTACGATTGACAGCATGAACAAATACATATGACCATTCAGCGACTGATAGATAGATAGATAGATAGATAGATAGATAGATAGATAGATAGATAGATACAGACAGTCTCCGATTGACAGCATGGAGAGATACATATGACCATTCAGTGATTGATAGATAGATAGATAGATAGATAGATAGATAGATAGATAGATAGATAGATACGGAAGGTCTGAGATTGACAGCATGGAGAAATACATATGACCATTCAGCGACTGATAGATAGATAGATAGATAGATAGATAGATAGATAGATACGGACAGTCTACGATTGACAGCATGGAGAGATACATATGACCATTCAGTGATAGATAGATAGATAGATAGATAGATAGATCTATGTAAGGAAATCAAGCCAAACTGTAATAAATAGATTGAGAGAAGATCAATGTCAGAAAAGCAAGACCGAAGCAAACTGAAATAGATATACAAGCACCTTCACCACAAAACCAATGCACATGCACACATACACATACATACATATATATATATATATATATATATATATATATATATATATATATATATATATATATATGTGTGTGTGTGTGTGTGTGTGTCTGTATGTGCACGTATTTGTATATACATACAAGTACATCACCAGAAATACAATATAAATACTGATCTTGAATTCACGGAATATCTCATTAAAGTGAGTAAATGTTGAATATGAATATTTCATAAGTACTTGTTGTAGCCTCTTCAAAATAATGGCATTCATCCAGCGAGTATCACCCTTCTACGTCTCCATTGTTGCTGATTTTGTCCAGACGACTTGAACTAGATTCTCTTGGAGTCTTTGAATATTTTCTCCGTGCTATTCTTATAAAACGGCGGCCAATCAGATAATAAAAAAAAAGAGAAGGAAAATAAATTCTTGTCAGCCACTCAATCGAAACCGACACGTGACCAATATCTTTTGGCAGCATGTTGTGTTGGGGCGGATCAATCAAAAAAAAATCTTTCAAAAGGGGTGGTCAATGAATGAGTGACTGTTCTGACCTTTTGTTGGAAAGTGATCTCTGAAATGTCTTGATTTCCAAGAACAAAACAACAAGCGTGACGCGAAATAAGGAACCGATTTAGCATAGACTTACATTGTAAATCGACCTCTCCCCACTAAAAGCATGTTAAGAGGGGAATTTCTAAATCAAAAAGACTTTTTTTTTTTTGCAGACATAATAGGGAGTAAGTGTTTAAATTTTCAGCACTTTAACTCCATAGATGTAGCCTGTACGCGTGGTATATATATATATATATATATACCAAGTCAGCCAGCTGGACTAGCCTAAAAACTGAATTAACCTATGTTGACAGTTTGGCAGACAGTTTCGGTTGACGGTTTCTGACAGAAAGACCTTCTTCTGACTACAGAACTAAAATTAAAGAAATCATTCTGCTCTTTTATGTATGGCTCAAGGCCAAATGTATGTGAATAGAGCGTTAGATGACGGTATGATACCAATCTTGAACGTGGGGTGTCTCCCTGCTTGTGAAAATCAGCAATCGAAATTGTGGTCTTCAGCTTGGTTTGAACACTGACCTCTGGTCAAGATTCGGGAAATGAAGACTTCTTACAATCATATAATCTATGGAGTTTGGCTACTCTCAGCAAGAGGCTGGATGGAAGGTGTTATCACTAAGCAATGCCATTTTTTCGATTAAAAAGGGCCTGTCTGCTTTTAAAACCAGCATTCGAAATAGTGATTTCACCTGGGCTCGGACACCGACCACTTTAATCTTTGAATACTTCTAACACTCGGTATCTGCTTTTTTCCAAAATTATGACTGTAGATGCTGATCGTTTTTGTTTTGTTTTTTGTTTTTTGAATACTTCTGAAACTCGGCTTATGCCGTTTGACCCTTATGATGACGGTAGAATTGACTATATTTTTCTATTTTTCGAATACTTCCTTCATTCGGCATGTGTCGTTTGCCCGTTATAATTACTATGGATTTTAATTGTTTTCCAATTATTAAACACTTTTTTCAAGAAGGCGTTTGCCGTTTGTCCATTATGATGACTGCGGATGTAAATCGTATTTCAATTTTTGAATAAACCCAAAACTCGGTATCAGCTGTTTGTTCGTTATTCCGTTATGATGACAGTGGTTGTTAGTTGTATTGCAATGTTTGAATACTTTTTAAAGCTGTTTGTCCATCGTGATGACTGGATGTTAATCGTTTTGCAATTTTTGAATACTCGTTGATGTTGTTTGGGGTTTGTACGTTATAACGTCAATCAGTAAGACAGCGTCCCGGCAATCAGTTCGTTGTGAGCTTTTGGTGTTGTCTTTTTCTTGTTACGGTAGAAGAATGAAGCCGATTCCAGTTTTGGAGTATGACAAGAGTTACATTTGGTGTTTACGGTTATATCTAAGAGTTAGGCAGGTATCAAAACTAGGGAGAAGAGCAGTGAAGACCGTTGGTGAAGAGTGGAAAGAGTAAAGACAATAGAAGGCACTTACTGAATCTACAATGCCAGGTGTGGGTGACACCTCAAAACGCTGCAACAGAGTTTGTCGCTCGAGAATCGGGCTTCAGAGTCTCAGCAGGCGTTGCTGCTCAACCTTAGGCTGATCCATGGCACATGCTCTATTGTCTTCCAAACAGCCAGAGGCTAAAAACAACACGTTATGGGATACATCATTAGCCTCTGGCCTTGAATCTCTCATGAAGTTTACAGGTGGCAAATTTGTTGAGACCAACCGAACTAAAGAATGATGGGACTGGCTGATGCCGTATCAAACTCTACTTTAAGTTCTGTTCCGCCAGAAGATGTTTGCTACAAATTTCGTATTATAAAAATAACATATTTTTGTATAAATGTATTTATCTATCTATTAGAATTAAATAATTCCATGCGTATCTCTATTATAGGTTTTCGTAACGATGGAGGACTTGTCAATTTAGCACAGTCAGCCGGGCAGCTTCCTGGCAATTAGTTGATCGTAAGTTCAAATCAAGGTAGGGGGATGTGTATTTCACATATCAGTTTACAACCCTAATTCTGGTGAGGATTATTCTTGTTGTTCTTGTTCCTGTTACGATAGGGGAAAGTTGGAGATTGATAATGACGAAAATTAAAGTAGGGACAAGAAAAAAGTTTCAATGGAGAAGAATAAAAAAGAAATAAATGAAAACTAGGATGCCAAAGGTAATTATGAATCACCACTACCCCTATATGCTCATTTTCATCACGTAAATTTGGTATAAACTTTTATTGAAAATTGAACCCTCCACCGGAGGAAAGGGTAAAGAAAAAACAACGATTTCACCAATCATTGAAGGGAGTGTGTGTGTGTACAGATTCGAAGTTGCTACTTTGAACACCGAGAGTTAAGGGAATTCCATATATATATATATATATATATATATAGTGAAAATATATGAACAACTAAAATCAAGCAATAGTGTTTAAACCGGTTTGTAAATGGATACTGGTGATTAGTTATATACATAACGTAAATATATGCATAAAAAGATGTTTTTCTCAACGTTCCACAAACCAATTTCTTTTGGCAGCGTGTCAGGCTGGGGTGATCAATTCAAAGTAGAATAAAGGGTGATCAATGGATAAGTAATTTTTTTGCCTTTTGTTGGGCACCAAAATATCCAAATTTTCAAAAGATAAAGGTGGACACAAACTAAAGGGACAATTTAGCATAAACCTTCAGTAGAAATTAGACGCCTCTACTTAGTCCAAATTTTGGGGGGCAATTTTGAAGAAGAATGTTCCTTCTACTTTGAAGGGAGTGTGGATGCAAAATTCCAAGTTCCGACTATATATGGTTAGGGCTGGGCGAAGTCTGAATACTCAGATATATATAAATGTCAGAAGATACGAAAAACCGAAACCCAACAACTGTATCTGAACCAGTGCTGTGGATAGCGGTGATTAAATAGCTAAAAGGAGTAAGAACGAACAAAGAAACGAGAAGTAATCATTTTCTAAAACAAAGACGTGAAAAGGAAAGAGATCAAAGAAATGGAAAAGGGAAATTAATGACTTAATGAAAGAAAAGTGAATGAAAGTGTATGTAATCAAAAAATCTAAAAGAGGGAATAGAAAGAAACGATGAGTGGAAATTATTTTTGAAAAGGAAGAACGAGAAACGAATGAATAATAAAATGTGTTGAATAATGAAAACAGAAATATTTAGATATGCAAATAAGAAAGAAAGAAAGAGAGAGAGAGAGAGAGAGAGAGAGAGAGAGAGAGACGTTGGGGAAGTTGAGTCAAAACAAAGAAAGCAAGAATGACAAAAATGAATAAAGAAAAAAAGAGAGAAAAATAGGTCAAAAGGCAGGATGAAAGAAGTGAGAAAGGGGGTTAGTTCAAATGAAAGAAAGAAAGACATAATGAAAGAGAGAAAAGATGAAATATACAATAGAAAGATAGAAAAATGAATGAAGGAAGAAAAGGGAATGATAAGTCAAAAGAAAGAAAAAATGAATGACGAAAAGAAAAAAAGAATAAAAGGAAGAGGGATAGGTGAAAAAAAGAAGGATGAAATAAAAGGGGGCAGAGAATAGGTCAAAAGAAAGAGAGAAAGAAGCATAGGTCAAAATGAAGAATGAATTAATGAAATGATGAAAGAAAAGAGAATGATAAGTCAAAAGAAAGAAAAAAGAATGAGGGGAAGAAAAAAGAATGAAAGAAAAAAAGATTCGTAAGAAAAAACGATGAATTAAATTGGGGAGGGAATAGGTCAAAAGAAAAAAGAAAGAAGCCTAGGTCAAAATGAAGAAAGAAGCCTAGGTCAAAATGAAGAAAGAATGAATGTAATGAAAAAAGAAGGGAAAATTGAGTCAAAAGAAAGAATGACCGAAAGAAAGAAAGAAGGGTAAGTCAAAAGAAAGGAAGAATGAATGACAGAAAAACGAAGGGAAAATAAATCTGGAGAAAAAAAGAAAAAAGAAGGGAAAAAAGATACGTCAGAAAGAAAATAATGAAAATAGTATGAGGAAAAGGAAAAATCCATGGAAGAAGCAGGCAAAAGTAAAAGCAAATAGAATATTTAAAATCTTCTGATGCCTAAATAAATGCATGTCTCTCACTTGTTCCTTTGCACGCCGTCATTGTGAGATCTGGCCCCAATCGACGTAAACCTCGATATAGAAGCAAATTCTCGAGTCTCTTCTGACAGATATTTCTCAATTATTTTCAAGCAACGTTACTAATGGATTTATATTGCTTTGATTCCTGCCCTCTCTCCCGTTGCCCTCTCCCCCACTGCCCTCTCCCCACAGCCCAACCTTCGCGTGAAGAAATCGAAAAAGTGGAAGGGATGTTTGCGTTCGAGGATTTGATTGATAGATTCAAATCGAAAACGTCACGGAATGCTGGCCTGGGCACAGAAGCTAGAAGAAACATTGTTCGTATATTTAGTTTTCGTTTGCATTTGCTAATGCCAGTTATTTGGGGAAACTTAGACTGGAGGGCCTGCCATGGGGAATTAGGCAAGGGCTGCTGATGATCTGAGAGATGGGAACATAGATTCATAAATAGATAGATAGATGGTTAGATATGAACCGACTGATATATATATATATATATATATATATATATATATATATATATATATATATATATATATATATATATATATATATAAAGAGATGGATTGATAGATAGAAAACTAGATTGATTATGAACAAAATAATTGATAGATATGTACATATATATCATACATATATATATATATGTGTGTGTGTGTGTGTGTGTAAAGAGATGGATTGATAGATAGAAAACTAGATTGATTATGAACAAAATAATAGATAGATATGTACATATATATATATATATATATATATATATATATATATATATATATATATATATAGATATATAGATAGATAGATAGATAGATAGATAGATAGATAGATAGATAGACAAACAGACAGACTCACAGACAGATAGAGAGATGAACTGACTAATAGATGGATATGGAGAGACTGATAGACACATAGACAGATGGATATGAACAGATCTATAGATACGTATGTACATATAGAGACAGACAGATAGATAGATAGAGAGATAGAGAGAGAGAGAAAAATGAATAGACTAATAGATAGATAGATAGATAGATATGAACAGACTAATAGATAGATAGATGGATAGATATGATCAGACTAATAGATAAAGAGATAGATAGAAACAGACTAATAAATAAATAGGTATATACATACATACATACATACATACATACATACATACATACAACGATACAAAGATAGATAGAAACAGACTAATAAATAAATACGTACATACATACATACATACATACATACATACATACAACTAATGACACCGAATATAATAGAATCAATATATATCATCAATTTTGCTACCAGTTTTGATATCTGATCTTTACCTGAACTCGACTGATTTTTTCGATGACAAAGCCACGGATAGCATGCATAGAAAAGACTATTTATGGTGAAGAAGCTCTTGTGATAATTAATAGTTTTATTATATGGGTATCACACTTCAACTGGCCCGTTGTTTCAATGCCGATCGTGTGTTATCAAGCAAATGGATTTCAGTTACATCTCAAGGCATTCATGGTTTGGGAATTTTATCTTCTTTTACGTCATTTTATTGAGAACAAGCAAAGAAATAGAGAATAAATTAAAATCCTAAACCCTGAGTGCTTTAAGAAGTAATGGAAATTCATTGATAATGAATGATCTGAATTGAAAGAACGAATCCGTTGTAGTGTGATACCTGTAGAATAAAATTGAATATTTTACACACACACACGTGTGTGTGTGTGTGTGTGTGTGTGTGTGTGTCTGTGTGTGTGTGTGTATGTGTGTGTGTGTGTGTGTGCATGTGTGCGCGTGTGTGCGTGTTTATGTGACTTCATATGAATCAATTTTCCTAGTTCAGGAATTTTCCCAAAGGTTTGTAAATGACGTACAATAACTGATTGCACAAGCAAATAAGATGCTGATTAGATTTCTCTAACATTGTTCAAACATGGTGCAATAAAAATTTACACGAACTTTTCACAGATAGAAATTGAATTGCTGAGATCGATAAAAAGAAATGAAAGGACGACCGAAAACACGAAAAGGCTGAAATGGGTTTTTCAATTCATGTGTTTTCAAGTTCTCGCTCCCTATACTTTTGACATTTCTTTTTAACACTGTCCCCTACAATTTTTGCCTGGACGATTTCGTTTTAACCATAATTACTTGATGATCATGAAATACTAAATGGAACATTACGAATAAGAAGAGGAAATATAATCGCCTGATAGTATTTGCAATACTCAACCGACTTTGAAACACGGTTACATCGTGCAAGAACAGAAATCATGTACAATGACATGCGAGGAACAATCACTAATCAACTAAAGTGTTTATCAATTATTGTATTTTGTTTGTTCAGAGTAATTAACTCGACTTTGCTGATTGCCTTTTCACATTGTTCAGTCCGAATACTCTCCGACTTTCTTGTTTCGTGTTTTGGAATGTTGTCGAATCTTGCTCCAGAGCACAGCGGATACCAGAGGAAGGAAGGCCTGGGGGTATACGACCGGAACACCCTGTCTTACAAAATCCGGACAAGAATGGCTCATTTATCATTTTAACGAATCTATCTGACGAAGTTGTTGCAACATTTAATTTCCAAATAGGATGTTTGACAGCCAAGAGGAACGGATTTAAATGTTTAGGATTGCAATTTAATTGTAGGGGAATATTGTTTATAATAGGAAAATGTCAATCCAAAATGTCAGTATAATTCAACATAGGTTTCTTTAGTTTTCTAGTGAGTCTGCCGGCCTGGCTATGTATGTATGTGTTACGCAATAAGACTGCACCAACGGAGTGAGAAAATTGAAAGTTTTTTTAAATTCCTCATCATGCGTAGAGAAAAACGTTTTTATTGTTTTGTTTTTTTAATCTCCCCTCCAAAAGTTTTTAGCGGGGATTCAATTTACGATATAAGTTTACACTCAACTGACCCTTTATTTGTGTCAAGCAGCGTTCATACTAGTTCTACTTTGTTTTCGAATTTCAAACTTTTTCATGAACCAACATAAGGCAAGAGAAGTAACTCTGCAACTACATTTTGATGGATATCTATGTTCGTATCCATACAGATTATTATTAATTACTCTTAAGTAAGTGAAACAAGCGACGGAACTTATTATATGAGCTGATGTACAGAGGGTAGGAAGACAGAACTGTTCAAGAGGTTAAGGTCACCACACCGAACAGATGTTGCTCGGAGACACTTCCGTTGCGCATACCGAACCCTGCTTCGTTTCACTTACGAGCGAGTTACAACATAATAGCGTTGGACACACCGGTTTACGTACAATTACCAAATAAAGAAATGTGCAGCCGAGATGGGTTACGTTTGGAAATACCCGATACAGCTAGGGTCATACTGAGAGTCTCTCATGGCAATGCAGTTAATCCTCCTAAGGAAGAGGCTAATTACTACTCAACGCTCAATAACGCAAGCTGGGGGCTTTTTACCCTTTAATCCCCCCCCCCAATATCTGTTAACTCGCCTGGCTACAAGCTACAAAAAATGAGTTGCGGTGAGCTGGTTATCACGTTTTTCGTTGTATGGTTTTCCTGTTGCCAATGACTTTTTCTGGTCGTTGATATCTTCTTATTGATCATTGCAACAACGATCATTGAGTGAAAGGTACCTTGATCAGATAATTATTGATAAGGTAAGGGTAAAGATGTGCTTCCTACAAGGTAACCTGACATCTTCCTGTTGCAGTGGATCAACTGTGTCAGACTCACTAGAGGGCTCTACGAAAACACTGTGATCACAGCTTCTTGCATGTGATAAAGGTTGGTTAAGTAACAGTTAATCAAATTGAAGGTCTGCTTCGATCTGATATAGATGGGTAAATATTGCACACACATACACAGACACACTCTATTTCTTTATAATATAATTACCAGCGCTGAGAAACGAATCGAGCAGATTGGATAGTCAATGAACAATGCAATATTCTAGATATATTGCGGTTATTTGGGCCTTTGCCTCACCGTTGGGCTATTTAGCTCAATGCTTAAGAGTGATGCTACGTTAAATCGGATACCTATCGGTTGCCAGTTCAATTCCTGTAGCAGCCCATTTCCTTTCATCCAAAATTATTCATCTTATACAAAAACAGTGGGTACACACTGAGTTAAAACCAAGAAATTCAGACTGAAATTAAAGGCTTTGTCTTATCTGAATGCCACCCTATCCGCTAATACAATCGGTATATAATTACATGTATTTGATTTCTGTTTCTCTTCCATATAATAGTGACATAGAAATCTATGTTCAAGACGACTGGTGTTTGAGCTGAGCGTTTGAAATAAGGAATCTGTCTTTTCTGAAAGTTATTTGCATCAAAATGTCATCTAACGGACGCCGAACTCGGTTTACAGATTCCGTTCTTCCGGTTTACCCACAACTAACTGAATTTGCGCATCGTAACAACTTGAAAGAACCACAGCAACCCATTTTTTCTACAGTTCCTGTCCTTCTCAACTCCATCCTCTGGTCCGTCATTCCAGCTTTATCTACAAATGAATATTTACGATCTAGTCGTATGTGCAGTTAATTCTATAAACATATAAATCACAAAGTGATTGAATTCTCTTATCTCCTAAGAGCATTCATTAGTTTCCTTTTCCGTTGCGAAAATCTGGTATCATTTCTGTCGATGGCTGCTACATTGGTAATTGTGTTTCATAGTAGCGGTTGTTAGTTTTAACAACAGCTTCAAACGCTGAGTGTTGATCGCTTTGTTTGAAATGAAAGTGGTTATTGGATGTCTCCTTTTTTTACACATTCTTATCTCCCTTGTCGAGTTCCATTTTTTTTTCTACCCAGTTTTTCTATTTGTGTGGTCTTACAATTTTTGATATTTCTAACTTTTTTTTCTGTCCTCCGTCTTTTTCGTCGTGTTAAAAAATCTGTCAACCAAAACTGTCACTACATATTCTCTCAGTTGCTCAGGCTGGCTGGCTGGCTGACTATGTATATATGTATTATTAATCACATGTATAGGCCACACCAACGGAGCTAGAGGGCTGAAAATTTGAACATTTACCTCTCAATATGTTTAGATTGATGTTTTGTGTGATTTTTTTAAAATCTCCCAAAATACGTTTCTAGAGGTTGGGGATCAATTTGCGATACAAGTTTATGCTTAATCGATCAATCTGCTTGTGTTCGACGGTATATACGTTTATTTTACTTTTTATTGTTTTTTTTTTAATTCGGACTTTTTTAGAGATCTCTGACCAGCAAAAGGCGAGAGAAGTGAGTCATTCATTGATCACCCCTTTTTCCAATCCTTCCATTGATCATCATCAACATAGCATGCTACCAAAAGACATTGGTCACGTGACTGTTTTTATTGAGTGACTAACCAGACCTGTTCATTATTCGTTTAGTATTACCATTTTATATCTTTCTAGCTTATCTGTTTGTTTGTTCGTTTGTTTTCCTTTTCCTGCTTAATTTTCGTCGTTTTTTCTTTCTTTTTAGTTTCCATCCTAATATTCTATTGCTGCCTGTTGACGTTTTTCTTCATCTTTTCGCCGACATCTTAGTTATGTCTGGATCTTACGTTCCTTTCTTTTTTTCTTTTTTTTCTTTACAGCAGTGATTCTGGACGTAAGTTGCACGCCCTACAAGGGGGTGATTCAAATAAAATGGGGGAAATTTGACGTTTAGATATGAAGGCTCAAAATCGAGTTGTAAAAAGAAGGAAACACTGACTTGATGTCAGAAAACGTGAAAACCTACAACTGAAGCTCACTAAATTAGAGTCTGAAATTAAGATCAATTGTGGTAGATATCAGGTTAGAGGGTCTAGATTACCAAACTTGAAAATTTGAATTTATTTTTAGATGATGATATAAATTCGAAGTGATATTATCTTAATAAACATTTCTAAAACATGATTTAAAGGATTTTCTGAATTTATTTCCCTTAGATTTAATTTTCTCTCCTTGATTTAAAATCAGTTATTTTCGTAAATCTCCAAATTCAATCATTAATCGTGAAGAAATCCACAAATATATTTGAATGTCAATAGAATCATTTTTTTTTTAAATGGGATCGGTTGGTAGGATGTATTTTCATCGGCAAAATGTTCGCCCTAGTGGAAGAGTCCAGTTTTACAGACAGAAAGAACAAAAAAAATAAGTCTCATTGCTCATTATATATATCAATTTTGCATGAGTTGGCAGCTATACTGGGAGATCCAATGAGGATTATACACTCTAACAACGAGCAGCAAGTTTATCTTACTAATCATTGCTATACGATGTATACACTGATATTTTTGTATGATTACTTAGCATAGTTTGGTATCAAATGAGGTCAAATGCAGATTGAACTAACTAACAAAGGCCAGCAAGTTCATCTTAAGGATCATTGCTATACAGCGTACGTCTGGATCCATTTTTGCATATTATTCATTAACATATAAGTTTTGTATCAGACAATAAGTAGTGGGCAAACCAATAAGAATCGAACTTGCTAATAACGAACTGTTGGTTCAGCTCGCTGATTCTTGCTCTAAGACGTGTATCATGGTCAATTTTTTATATGATCTGCTCGTAAATCCGGGCAGGACATATTTGGATTGAGAGGATTTTTGATGAGGTTGTTTTTTTGTTTCTTGGGGGAAGTAGAGTTATTTTTAGAGAAAAAAATTGAAAGTATAAAGCCCCCTACCAGAAATGGTTGAAATAGAGAGAAATAGTGGTAAATAGTTGTTTACTTATGTTACTCACTCTAGAATATCCCCTTTTTTTTATTTAAAATATAAAATTCCCATATACATCATACATTTTCAGAATCAGTTGCCTTAGAATCAGTATAACAATTTCCAAGTTCAAAATTTCATTTTGGGGGGTGCATGTTGACACTTATCTATACACATACAAAATGTGAGCAAAGAATCGGATCGACCGTAACTCATCATTTTTCAATTCCTTGTGCTTTGTCAACATTATAGTCAAATTGCAGCAAAATCAGGCATGATTGGAACAATGTATCCAAAAGCAAACAAAAGCAATGTTCTTGCCTATAAAATGTACATAAAAATCGGCCATAACTTATCACATACCACCTGGTAGAAGTTTCCCGCAAGCCTATGTACAAAATTTCATTGAAATGTATTAGAGAATAACTAGGTTATCTAATTTAGAAAAGGATCCAACGGTAACGTACTGAATTATTGTCTCCATCTTTTTTTCGGCCGAGGGTAATACTGATTTTGTTCACCGGAAACTGTGCCATTTTGCAAACTCCCAGACTAAAGTGTTAAGAGAAGCAAACCAAGAAAAATAACTCTACTCATATTTAAGAGTAGCTTCGTTTTCAACACCAAATTTGTCATGGTGGGGCATAGAGCAAAAAAAAAAATGTTAAAAACAACTGCTCTATAGCTTTTTCTTTCTTGCTTTCGCTTTTTTTTTGTTTTGTTTTTCTTGTCTCCTTGTGTTTGTTTTTTTTCAGCTCCTCCATTTCTGTCACGTGACTTCTCCATTATCGTCTGTTTTTTCTTGTCTCTTATAGTCATCAAACTGCTCCTATTTTATTTTCTTATTCTGTTAAGTAGACTTTGCTTAGTGTTGTGTCTTCTTTTGTAATGTCACTATCAGCAGGTAACGTGCGAACAATTTGTTGTAAGGACTATTCTTGAAATTCGTTAACACCGTATGCTGTATTATAAGTACACGTCGTGATGAAAAATACGACTGCGTATAATTCTAATTCAAATTAATAACCGTCAAACAAAGCTGTCAATATAGTCAGCTTAAATTTCTTCAGTTTTTACATGATTCTATCTAAGCAGACTGCACCACTGGGGCTAAACGGCTTTGAATTTACTCCTTATATCTAGAAAAAAACAATTTTATTTTATTTTTCGAAAATTGCCCCCTCTTGGTGATTCAACTATAAATTTATTCTCTATTGGCCTTTTAGTTTGTGCCTGGCTGTGTTCACTCTTATTTTTTGAAAATTCGGACTTTTTAGTGACACAACGAAATGCGAGAAAAGTAATTTATCCAAAGATCCCCCTTTTTCCCGATTTTTAATTGATTACCTCGACACAGCAATGCTGTCTGGAGAACTTGGTCAAATGAAGGCTTCTTTGAGTGACTAACAAGACCTCTAGCTATTCCTTCAGTTTAATTAGACGAAAGAAATTATGATACCCGACCGAAAACAATATATGGAGCAATGAAAGTGTTGGTCGATACCTAAATCTAACTTGGCTGGTCATATGCACTGACTCAGTCATACAATATTCAATCCATTGTAGATACTGCTCTTTGACACCTCCGTAGTTTCTCAACGAAATCCTTTTTCAAAACGTTACACGTGATCTGCATTTGGATATATACACTGAAAAATAAAAAGACTTCCTTTGGACCAACATCGCAGAAAAAAAAGCTGTATCTTATGTTTCGAAGAAAATGTAAGATAAAATATGATAAATATTACTTTGAGATAAACTAATAATTCTACGCATAACAAGTTAGAGTGTGGTATATTTTTTTTATTTCGGTCTAGGTAACACTTTTTTCAGTGTATAAAGACGGTGGATTGATGACATGCAGTCATTTCTTTTTCAATTGTAAAAATTGAAATTATTTATAAATTTAGTGAAGACTTCCCTTACCCAATTTTCACAAGTATGGAAGAAAAATAAGTTTACAGGTTGGAGCATTAATATAGACGCCTAGAGAATTAAAAGATTTAACAAGATAGGTTTTCAATCCTTCGATCCCAAACCTTATAAAAACAGGGTTGGAAAAAAGGCAAATACAGATAGGAATACAAATAAGAAAAGGTCGGTGTCTAAAACTTCGGTATTTCTTGAAAAATTCTTTTAAATGATTTTGATAGTATGTAAGGAAATTGATAAAATGTAAACATATATAAGAAGAAATCAAGCGAATAATCTGCCTCGGATGGCAAACCCTCGGCAGAGTAAGCTCAACCTTTAAAAACACACAACCCTAATAATCCTAAGAAAAAAGTATGCAACCAGTGCATTCTCCCGATAGTCACTTATGGAGCTGAAACATGGAACTTAACCAAGAGACAAACTCGCAAAGTGAGAAGCATGCAACGCGCATATGGGAGAATCATGCTCAACCTTACATGAAGTGATCACAAAACAGCAATGTACATGAGGGAGGAAACAGGAGTCGGAGACATCATAGAATCTACAAGAATACTTAAATGGCAATGGGCCGGTCATGATGCAAAAATGGCAGACAACCAATGGACATCACGAATCACAACATGGATCCCCAGAGATCACTTGCGAAACCAAGGCCAACAAAATACAAGATGAAGAGATTAACTAGACAAATTCAGAAAATACTGGCTTTGCAACGCCCATGATAGAGAAATGAGGCGGATTTTGGAGAAGGTCTTCCTCCAACGACAGACGATAAAAGACTGATGATGATGAATCATTTATCACTCTAACTTTGAAGTAATGGAGTATTGAATCTCAAAGTAAAAAAATAAAATAAATGTGAAGAAATCACTGGAACTTAATAGGCAGACGATGCCAGAGAACACATCTTTTTTGTCATTTTGGGGGGAATGCGACTTGTATGTGTTTTTAAAAGGTAGTTCAGAGTCAAAAAAACAAAACTTGAGCTGATGACCGTTCACATTCTGGCCACGTTCAGGTCTTTCTGACAACTTTCATTATCAACCTCTTGATGTCCATCATTAAACATAGACAATTCAAGATTCTCCAACCTGTCGATCGTGGACGTTGTGGAGTTATCACCTTTTGGAATTGTTCAAATTGTCTTTCCGTCTAATATTTCGTATATGATCTCTGGGGATCAAAGTTATGAGTCATTACGTTCTTGCAACATATCAAGCCTATTGCCAGTTGAAATTTCTCATGGTTTCCATAATATTTCCGACCCCTTACTGTGTTCTCTATCATATTGTGTTGTTTTGTGATCTGTTCATGTGATGTTGAGAATGATCAACCCTCCCCTATGCATGTTGCATAGTTCTTAGCTTGAGAGCTAATCTTTCGGCAAGTTTCCGTTGATCCTAACTTTCGTGCTGAGCTGACGGGTCAACTATTGTTTGCTGGATTCTTTTTTTCGCCACCCATTCGAAAATGCGTGTTAATCGGCTCTATTTACAAGCGTGCGATATCCGTACACTTTTTTTGCCATATTCAAATGAAAACTACGTTTTCTTTCTCCTTTGATTTTTCTTAGGGCTAATTTTAGAATAGTGATTCTAAAACTGATGAATCTTTCCCCAGGGGCGAATGAAATTACTTGGGGAATGGATAAAAGTGCATTCGATGAAACCCAAACGGAACATGAAGGTTGAAAGACTCAATTTAAACAGATGTTTATATTTTTCTAATCTTAAAACAAAGTAATTTCTGTGATAAATATATACAATAAAGGAACAGAATTTTAAAAAAAAACTTTAATTCTATATCCTGAGACCTTTGTTGACTCAATTTGGGTAAATAGGAAAGATTGTAATTTTGTGTATTAATGTTTTTGTCACTCTCAGTTTCCTTTACAGATTTTTAGGATGTTCAGAAGATGATGATAAAAAACACTCAAGAAATGAGAATTTGTATTTTTCGCTCACAATACAAAATGAATTCAAATTATTCACAAAGGATAATGAGAGGAAAATAAGCAAAAACAAAAGAATTTAGTCGCAAGTAAATGAGATTTTGTAAATAAAAAAGGACTGAAGAGATTGGAGGACGCTGAAATAGTTGAAGAACCACTGGTTCAAAGTGGTAAATCACTTGATCGGAAGAAAAAGACTCGCCTTCACACAATCTCTCCTGACGCGTCAGGCTTATCACCATTCAATCGATGGCTGATGAGCATAGAACCAGTGTTCCCTCCTGTTCAACAGAGGCACTGCATTGTTTTACTAAAGAATCTAGTGTTACCAATCTATATTCTAGTGGAAACTTGAACATCCAAACATCCAACTCACTTAACGAAGGCACAATGTGACTCAAAGTTTTCACTGAACCAGATTATTTACCAACTGTCCAAACCCACACCGCCCAGCCTGATGTTCATTTCAGAACTCAACCATTTGGTCAAACTCGTTGATGAAGTCCTGAAATGCAACGACATCTTGTTTTGTTTTTTTATTATCCAATTTTGCGCCCACCGGTCAAGTTTGCAATAACAGCACTCCGACATTATCTATGTCTGAAGATCGTATGGAAAAACAAGTCCAGCGTAAAAATGGCGGTTATGGTTACTTCAGTTCAAACTAAAAATGGTTCGAAGAATTAATCATATCAACCTCACAAACCATGTCAGAATCGTGGGTTTCTGTAATGCAATAGTTAACGAACTACTCGGGGAAACTTTTTCAATGATTAGAACATCCTGGGAACCCCTTTAAAAATAACATTCCCTTTCACATATATATATATTTACAAATGTGCGTAAATATTGGATATTGACTCTGCTTATAGAATCGGCCGATTGTGTATAAACCAAAAATAGAGAATACACATTCAAATGGGAAAGTCAGAACGAATCCTATTGAGGAAAAATATGACACATGGAGGACTAACGACTGAACATAGTCCGTGTCACGTAAATAACCAAGATGTTTTTTTTTATTTAGAAAGCAATTTTTTTTTTCTTATATAAAAAGTACTGATCGTGTTAGAAAAAAAAAGACACGTGAAAACAATGAAGGAATAGATTATGTATTTAAGAGTTATTTAGTATATTGCAAAATGTCACATTGTTTCACAGAACCCCTGGAAGACATTTTAAATACTGCTGTAATGAGTCAAAAATATTAGCTAATGCTCCACCAATAAAATCAAATGACTTAGTAATGGATTGAATCATTTCTAGACACCATCATCCTTGAGTCTTACTCTGATCTTATTGATAACTTCTAAATTCACCGGATTTTAAGGTGTTCCTAGATGTATTTTTTAACTGTGTTTTAGATGTTCCCTATTAGAAATCGTCAGTGATGTCATAAATAGAATTTGTTCTGACCGTATTCATTTTTCGAAGGATTTTTCTTTACATGAGTCCAAATTTTAATGCTACGGTTGTTCAATTATTGACTTTGATGGCGAATCTTTTTTTTTCTTTTTTGTTGTCCAGGTTATCGCTGGTGGGTTTTTGTCTGTCTTTTCTCCATTTCCTGACCATTTCATCTCCTTTTTCCATATTAAGAAACCGTCAACCAAAACCGTCAGCATAGGTTTCCACAGTTTTCAAGTTGATCTGGCTGGTTATGTATATACCTCGCGAGCAGATTGCACCAATGGAACACCAGGGCTGATAATTTTAACTTTTACTCCGTTTTTTTCTACTGCTTGTTTTCAGAAAGTTTTTTCCTAGTGATCACTGCCCAACAAAAGCCGGATGGAGTAAATTATTCACTTATCACTCCTTTCCCCAATTTTTTTCAATTGATCACCCCCAACACCGTTGACGTTGGTCGAATGACGGTTTCTATGAAGTGAATAACCAGACCTGGGGATTGATCCCTTTCGGTTCTGTTTGTGCTTGCTTTTGTTTTCTTGTTTGATTTTTCTCTTCTTTTTGTTTTCATTTTGCTTCCTTTTTCATGCAGAACTAATTCTTCCCGATACTTCAATCGGACCAGATCTCTACCATTTCTCAGGAATTAATTTCCTCTGAGACCGGAATTTTCGTCGATTGAATTCATGGATCTCAATCTGGTGCCCGTCCGCTGGTAATCGGGATATTCTGGCGAGAGATACCATGTGGAGAGATCAGACCATCTCCATGGACATCACGCAGGGAACGACCCAGATATCACTTTCTGACTGATTTCTACGTATCGTCAGCAGTAGCATACACATTCCCAAAGATTCGTCAAACACCTCTATCGTGGGCGTCGCAGAGCCAATATTTTCTGACTTTGCCTAGTTCGTCACGCCATCTCATATTTTGCCAGCTGTGTTTTTGCATATGATCTCTAGGGATCCATGTTGTGAGTCGTGATGTCCACCAATTGTCTGACATTCTTGCAACATGGCCAGACCATTGCCATTTGAGTTTTCCTATGTTTTCTATATATCTCTGACCCGTGTCTTTCCTCTGATATTTTGTGCTGTCTCATGATCTCAGTTATTCGGGCTCAATTTAGCTCAATTGTAAGAGCATCGCTACGTTAAAGTGGCTACCAAGTCGGTAGTGGGTTTGATCGTGGCAATAGCCCCATTTTCTTTTTTTTTTTGTTTATTCTATTTACGTGATCTAAATTGAGTGATATATTAACCGTGCAATGACCGAAATCATTTCAAATGAATTTTCATAAGCTATCATGTAATTCATAATTCATTCTGTCAGATCACACATATCCATATATCTATATATATATATATATATTGTGTCATCTACAGACAGCTGTTTCGTTGTATTACAACCTTTCAGTGTGGCTATAGACGATCCATTATCCCATCCAGCACCATGAGGCAGGATTGAAACCTTCGCTTCAGACCCGGAGGCCGGTATCCTACCGCTGAGTCACAGAACTGGACGGTCAGTAAGGCTGAATTCAAGTGATATATTTATTTTAGCTTGAATTTCCCATCCACCAAAGTGTTCCATTCCTATGGAAGAGCATTGCATTGCACTTAAAGAGAGCTCAACCCTGAACAGAGGAGCGTTAATGATATATATATATATATATATATATATATATATATATATATATATATATATATAATATATATATATATATAAATATATATATATATATATAAATATATATATATATATATATATATATATATATATTAAGATTGTGACAAGATAAAAAAAATTCAAGTTCAGAATTTGATTTTCTATTCAATCAAATACATTTGTTTTTTAAATGGTGCCTATCGTGTTTTGGAACCAAACTCTTCACATAGAGAGATACACGACATCACAGTATATCAGAGGAAGATGTATCTTCTTGCAAGTCAACTACAGACCTGAAACACGGAACCTAAACAAAAGTTTTGTTCTCAAACCAAGAGCCATACAACATACACATAATACGATGATGTTTCGCATCACATCAAGAGAACACAAGACATGACGTTATATAATAGACCAGAGATATCGAAGGATCCATTAGAAAGCTGAAATAGCAATGGGCAGGCTATGTTGCAAAAATGTCTGACAACCCCTGGACATCGCGACTCACAACATAGATCAAAAGAAATCATATACGGAGTTGCAACTGACAGAAAATGAGATGGTGTGACGACTTGAACAGGTTCTGGGAATATCGACGCTGCCACGCACGCACGCAATCATGATATCTTGCTCATAATGATGTCGATGATATTTTGGCTCTAACATTTCTTTCAAACGATCCAACTGGAATAATACAAAATAACTCTAGAGGTGCTAGACAGAAATATAACGATCAATCAATTATGACTGCCAGAACCACAAAGTTTACTGCAATTGTGAGAAATTCAAGAAGGGAAACTAGAAAATATATACAGTAAATTGTATAAGTCTTCCATAATTTCTTCATTCTAAGAATGCTCAATACTTGATACTGAGCCAATATGTCAATAATGCAAAGAAATTGTCTATGACAGCGGTTACTACTGTATCACAATTCAAGATTATAAAATACACTGAGGACTCAGCGTTGCAGTTTCTTTGTTGGGCTCATCAGTTGTTCATCATGTAACCAGATTTATTAACATGGCTCCTAAGCAGAGTTGATCAAACACCACCTCCCCCTCAGCTAAAATGTTAATGTGCAGCTTTATTTTTGTGGATGTGTTGTACTACGTGTAGTTTATTCTGTATGAGATATATATGAGAACAATGATAAACATACAAAGAGGGCATGTATGTGTATTTATGTATTATGTAGTTCTTTGTTCAAAGAAAGCGTTTGATACCATCGTTAGAGCTATTATGAAATGTTTAAAGATTCTTCCAATGCTTCATTACAGCTTGTACATTCTCTTTCCCTTAAAAGAGATTTGATATTAGAATATACCCGTAAAAAGTGACGGTCTTGCTCATGTATGGATAGGCACTATGGAGTCAATCTCTATTTATTGGGAAATAATACAACCATTATAAATTTAAGTCTCAACTCGACTTGAGCGGTTTTAATGTGTGATCAGACATAAGTTCGTAATAGTGTCTTTGACGTAATCTCTATTGTTATGCTATAATATGAAGGTGAATTGACCAATGAGATGTGAGAACACAAACAAAAGGAATTTGCATATATGACTTTGTATAACTAGGAAATATGTGTACGTATGTGTTAAGGTTTACAGATTCTGCTGTATGAAGCTGGTCTGATAAGAAAGACAGACAAGCTTCTGGTCATACCTGAGGTGTTTACTAAACTAAAACTAAGCAAATCAAGATTTTTTTTTATTCAATTTTCTTCTTACATTCTTTGCATTTATTTCAATTTCATCTTTAGAATTCATATAATATTACATAAAAGGTGAATAAAATCTACTATTTATATTAAATCGATTTTCAACCAGAAACCATTTTAAATAATCTTAAGTACTATTTACCTCCATGAAGCACTTTGAATTACATATTTTCAATTCGAATGTTAGGATGCCTATCATAAAAGAATTAACATTCAGGAAAAAAAAAGTTCAAATCGAATCTCTGTTGTTACTTTTTATACATACTGATAGTAATCGTCATAACCACGATTTTTACTCAAATTTCGTCACTTTTCTTAAATTTATCCGCTGTTAATAAAACTCAAAGTTTTAATGAGAAATTTTTATTCGTATTCACTCTCGTCTTTAAGTTTGTTGACAGGAGATTAAACAGTAAACTGAAGTGAACGATCTTCAAGAAGAGTTGACCTTTTACTTCAAAACAAACATCTAATTAATCTTCAATTTTTATCAACACAAGCGGGTTGTTCCAAACTAATTGGAGCCTACGGCTGTGAAACCTAGAGTTGAAATAATTTAATGTTTTACAGTCGTAGGCTCCATACAATCAAGAGTTAAGCAGCAGGGACAAGTATTTACCTAACTAAGAGACAGATCTGCAAATTGAGAACCATGCAACGTGCACATGAAAGAATTATGCTGGGCCTCATATGGAGAGACAACAAGACAGAACAGCACATCAGGGAAAAGACAAGAGTCCGGGACATCATAGAATCCGTTAAAAATATGAAATGGAAGTGAGCTGGCAGTGTAACAAGAATGGCGGACAACTGATGGACATCGTGACTCACATCATGGATCTCCAGAGATCACATGCGCAACCGAGGCCGGCAGAGTAGTACATGGAGAGACAAGCTAGACAAATTCAGAAATATACTGGCTCTGCGATGCCCATGATAGAGAAGTGTTGCGAATCCTATGTCCAACGATGGATGTTGAAAGACTGATGATGATGATGATGATGATGATGATGATTGTAATGTCAAACGCCGGCATGATCTGCCAATCTGCACCAAGCCTTCAAGGTCACCTCATAGCCCCCAAGTGGAAAGCACCTTTTATTTTTTTTAATTATAATAAAATGACATTGAAACTGTGATCATACTCGTTAGCAAGACGATAACCAACACACACACACACACACACACACACACACACACACACATATATATATATATATATATATAGAGAGAGAGAGAGAGAGAGAGAGAGAGAGAGATTATGATTAAACATAGATAAGTGATGAAAGTTGATATGTATATAATGAACAAACAGATAAGAAATTAACAAACTGACTGCCAGGTAAGGAACAAACATATATATATATATATATATATATATATATATAGAGAGAGAGAGAGAGAGAGAGAGAGAGAGATAGTTAATGGACGACCTGAAAGACAATGAACAAACTGATAGGTATGAAATGAACAAATAGATAGATAGATTGATATGTAATTAACAGCGTTGTTGATGAATATATATGTGATGAATAAATTGAGAAATAGAAAGGTGATGAACAAATTGAGAGCGAAAGAGAGAAAGATTTCGATAGATAGGAAATGAACAGATGGATAAAGAACAAAGTGAGAGACAGATACGTAATAAACCGAGATAAATAGATAGATAATTCGATAGATAGGGAAAAATGGATTGATAAATGAACTTGGAGATAGAAAGATAAATCGGGAGATAAATAGTCCGCTTTTTTAATGCTCAGAAATAATTTTCTTTTTTGGACTTCGCTAGAGATTCTGATTAAGAATATTCGATTCGTCAAGAAGTAATTTCAGTTCCTTGGCCAGAAACGCACAAATTCTATTCAAAGCCTCACTTCTTCGATCTCTTGTGACTAAAATGGACGTCAATGTTTACTTTTGATTATCAAGAATATATGAATCTCATTTTCACGGCATTTGTCCGTTTGATATGTTTTACATCTAAATCCGCTTACGTATTTCATCATTGTCAACCTTTTTAGCGTCCGTCATTTGTCATAGACTTTCTCCAAGATTTGCTGAGCTTTTCTATAATGGGCGTCACGGAGCCAGTACTTTCTGAACTTGACTAGTTTGCTGCGCCATCTATTATTTTGCTGGCCACAGTTTTGCATGTGATCTGTGGAGATCCACGTTGTGAGTCGTGATGTCCAGCGGTCGTCTGACATTCTTGCTACATTACTTTCTTTCTAATGGATTCCATAATACCTCTGAATCCTGTGTTTCCTCAGATAGACTGTGTTTTTTCGTGATCTCTCCGTGTAATGTTCTCTACTGTGAACGTTTTATAGTCCTTAGCTTGAGGGCCAATCTTTTGGTTAGGTTCCATGCTTCAGCTCCATAGGTGACTATCGGGAGGATGCCTTGATAGTATACCCTTGTTATCAAGATGAATGGGGATTTCAACTCTTTGATGGTTATCTATTTTTTCCTGTCGGTCTTTTTTCCCTTGGTCGAATACCCTTCTTGTCTTCTTTCATCCTTGGATGTGTGCATCATCGTTTTCTGCTTATACCTTCACGTGTCACAAGGGTTAGATACACTCAGAAAATTGTTAGTAATACCCATTTCTGGCTCACCAGGCCAGTTGAAGCTTCTTCCAGCTTACGGAACCTGGTATTCGCCAATGATCACTAATTGAGGTGCCAACCAGGTTTGACATATCTTTTCTTCGGTGACCTGGGTATCTAGCGTGATTTAGTCGTATCCCTCACATTGTTTGTTTTTCTGTTCTCTTCAGGGTTTTGTTTTTTCGAGGTGGAGTGTCAAACCTAGTCGTTGTGCCGAGTGCTTAAAGGGAAGGCATTGCGTTGCATTCTGAATCTTGGGGTATGATTCAGCGGCGGATTGAATCCCAAATGGGTCAAGAGGAGTACTGCTGCCAGTTTTCAAGTCTTTAGACAAAAGATATTACCAGGAGCACTGGAAGGAATAACACAAAAAACACAAACCCACACATAAAAAAATAGAGCCTTCCGCCATCTTTGATTGCAACCGTTGTTGAATATTCTTCCGTGTTATTTGAAACGTATAGTATGAACCGTTAACCAATACTGTCAACATAGGTTTCTCCAGTTTTCTACGTGATCTGGCTGATTGTATGTATGTATCCGTCGTACAAGCTACACCAACGGTGGTTGAAGGATGAAAATTTAAACATTCACTCCTTATATTGTCTACAGAGAAACTTTCTTTTATTTTTTTAGTTTTCTTAAACCTCTCTCCCTGAATAGGGGATTCAATTTACAATCAAAAATCTATGCTGAATTAACCTGTAAGTTAGTATCTGTTAGCATTCACGCGTATTTTCAAAAATTCAGACATTTTGTAACGATCACTGTTCAATATAAGGCGAAACAGGGGACTTATTTATTGATCACCCTAACACATCATGCTGGCAAAAGACGTCAGTCATTTGATTGTTTCTTTTAAGGGATTTTCAATTCCTTCCTGTGACGAGCAGGGTTTATATGGTTTTGTTTTTTTTAAATTCGTGAGTCAAATTCTAACAATATCGAAGTGTTTCTGAATATTTTTCTCATGACGTAAAGTCCAGTTTTGCGACAGGAGGTGTTTGCTCTTGCAACTTTTTAAATTAGAGAGTGGCTTCCAGAATGGGAAAGTTGAAAAATCACATCTAAATATGTAACCCTGGTTAGGAGTAATGTAAACCAGTATTTGCACAGAATCTAAGACCCCCAGGTCATACGTCTGTAGTTTGGTCACACAGGACACTTTCTTATAGGAAGTTAAATGTTACACTTCAGTAACTCAAGGAATCACTCCGCTGCTCTCCTGATAACTTTGGTGCTGCAGACTCTTGCGTAATTTCCCAGTGGGTTTGATTAATTACGGGGTTTAATTGAATGAATTACCCAATTAAATGAATGTCTTCAATAAATTGTCATCTTCTGAAGTTTTAATTAAGGATGAGCCAATGAAATTATTCACTTCATTATTATTATTATTATTATTATTATTATTATTATTATTATTATTGATTTCACACCAGGTGGTTACTGTTGAGTGACAACAAGTCTCCTCAATTTTCCAGCCCTCCTCTCCACACTCTCATAGTCCACAGCAGTACTGTGGTTTACAGTTTCACACCAGTTGCCGATGGTTATCGCTGTAGACTGTTACAGTAAGTCTCCTCTGGTCTTAAGCCCTCCTCTCATCTCATCTCTCCCTCACCTATTACAGCAGTGCTGTGGTTTGTACCACCACTACCATTTGGGTGTTTTTCCTTCCTCGTCTGTTGGGCCACTGCTAACCAGTTTTTCAATCTCTTTCCTCTTACCTCTATGGTCCGTAGGTACGGCCACACCTATTATTTGGCAGGTTTTCTTCTTCTTGTCTACGATCACTCGGTCCGATCTTCTCGCTTGGATGGGTTGGTCCATTTGGATGTCGAAGTCCCTGGTTTCCATTCTCCAGAACTGTTTCCAGTTTCTGCATCCTTAAATCCAATTCGTTTACTCAGTTCCCAGTGTATTACTATTGCTGCTCTATCTTGCCCGTGTTTATACTCCTTCTGGGCTAGTTGACTACATTCACTAGTTATGTGGTTCACGGTCTCTTCTCTTTCGCTGCATAGGCGGTACTTGCTGTTTGTCTCTGTTCTGTTGATTTTTGTTTTTATATAGTTTGTTCTAATGCATTTGTTTTGAGCTGCCATGAAGAGCGATTCCGTTTCTCTCTTCAGGTTTCCTTTTCGTAGCCATATCCATAATTTTACGTCTGCCATATCTTGTATCCGTCTTTCTAAATTCTCTGTATAATTTTTTTCTGTTCCCATTTTTCTTCCCTTGTTTGCTGAGTTGCGCTACCTCAGGCACTCTTAATGATGTCTTCAATGTTTGCTTGCACATACTTTTTTAGACCTGCTTTGGCACTCTGAACACAGACCTCTATGCTGACGAGCCTTCTGCCGCCTTCTCTTCTTTTCTCGTGCAGCTTATCTGTGATATCTCTGGGGGGTAATGCTTTGTGCATTGTCATAAGCTTCCTTGTTCGCCTGTCCATTTACTTCAGTTCTGCCTTTGTTCATCCAAAGAACGGCCCTGTTTACTTATTTACCGATATGGCCCATGTGTTCATTTCTTTAGTTCAGTGTTCAGTGTTCAGCTCCTGATGTTTAGTTTGGTCTCTAATATTTTCCTTATCCTCCTTAGGTATTCTCATTTTGCTTTCTTCATTTCTTCCTGTTTTATCCTATCACATTCGAGAACTCGCTGGTATTTATATCAGTCTTGAGTGGTCAGTGCTCAAATCTTCCTGCTGTCCGGGAGTTCGATTCCTTCTGTTGCTGCGAGCCTCCCTTGGTGTATTACCATAATTGCATATTTTTCTATCCAAAACTCCTTCCCAATGTCATCATTGTATCCCTTTTTCTTTTTTCTTTTTTTTAACAGCGGCTCGAGGTCTCCGTGTTTTGCATAAATAATTTTAAATCATCCATGCACATTTCGTGATTGACTTTTCTGTTTGTTTTGGAGAGTTGGTATCCTTTGCTGTTTTCAGGATTCTGTTGAGCGGTATTACAGTTAGAACAAATAGTAGTCGAGACAGTGAGTCTCTCTGAAAGATTCCTCTTTTTATACTTATCGCTGCTAAATTTTCTCCTGTGGCTGTCAAGTCGAAGTGTCAGTTTTTATAGAGTTGGTGATGAATCCTACCACTAGTTCAATGATCTTGAATAATCTGAGGCATTCGAGTATCCAGCTGTGTGGAATCATGTCGTATGCTTTTTTATGGTCTATCCATCCCATTGCAATGTTCTCTTTTCTTACTTATGGCCGATGGAGAGCAAGTCATTCGCCCCCTTGGTTCCTCTCCTACATCCTTTCTGTTCTTCTTGTAAAGTGACCATCGATCAATAGTTGAAAAACTGTAGTGTCAAATTTAGAAGTCATGATCCCACCAAAGAGTAAATATGGTCAGAAAATTTCTCTTCTGACCTCGCTGTTGTTTTCCATTGGAAAATATCTAAAATGGTGTGAAAAAAAAACATCTAAAAATATCTAGATTCTAGAGGATCTAAATGCTTTTATTAACCCTTCAGAAAGGGACGCCAAAAAGGCTGAACAAGCTTTTTTTTCGAACGATCAATAAAACAATTTTATAATGCATCTAGTGGAGTATTGATGCCAATTTTCAAATCTATAGACAAAACCATATGGCTAGGAGGGCAGTGACAATAAAAAAAAATTGATCAAGCCGCTATAATAAGACCCGTAAAGGTCAAATAGAAATTTTGAAGGGATTACTGATGCCAATTTTTAAGAATTTAGGAAATACGATATTGCCAGGGTAAACCCGTCAAAATTAAACTCACGAAAAGTTTTTTTTTTAATTTTCTGTGGTCTAGAAGGGTGTAATGTTCGTCAATGATAATGAGAGAGAGGAGAGGGAGAGAGAGAGTGGAGGGAGAGATACTGGAAGCCACCCGTCACTGCTGGGAGGTTGAAATTCAATCGTAATGATAATGCAATGAAAACCAATTACATAAAGGTTATGAGAGACAAGACACGGGAGAATAGTCGGAATAGACTATCTTGATATAAAGATGAGACAAACAGTCACATTGTAAGCAAATGCAGCAAGTTAGCCCCGAGGGAGTGCAAGAGCACAGCCTGACTGGGTAGGGTAGGTGATTCACTGGAAACTATTTGAGCGACTTCGTTCATGTCATGATCAACGTGATCTACAAAGACCAGATAATGAAACATATAAATTCCTCCTGGACTATGAGATTGAAAAGAATAACCCAATCTAGGCCAGGAGACCATATCTAATTGAAGTTAACAAGAAGAAAGAAGCATGTCAGGCAGTGGATTCCGCTATTTTTGCAGATCACCCGGTGATACAAAAAGAGGGTGAAAAGCTGGATAAGTACTTTGACGTTGCCAGACGACTGAAAAATTGTTCAGCACGAGTGTGAAGGTAATAAAAAATCGTAATTTGAGCAATTAAGGCAATCCTGAAGAGCCCAACAAGGAGATTGGAAAAGTAGGAATCCAGGGAAAGTCTGAGGAAATCCAGGCGACAGTACGACTGAAATCAGTGAGAATACTGAGGAGATTGCGATACTATCGTGGTTACTTGTCACTAAATCCCTAGTGGACGCCTCGCTAAAATGGGAAGTTGTAAACTGATTTGTAAAATTCACATGATTTGAATAGGAAGCTGGGCTAAATTGAAATGTCCTAGATAGTTAACACTTTCCATGCAGATACGTTCGGGATTATTTCATTCTGATAAATAAATAAATTTATATAATTATTTTCTATTTATCATAGGTTCACGTTTCTTTCTTGCTTGCATGGTCTGGTCAGATATAATATCCAAGTTCCACATTATTTTTTTTTTCTATTTCCTAGGACAACCTCCGATTTATATTCATAAACTATTTGTTTCAAGCCGTTTGCACAGTTCCTAGTGTATGATTGCTCCCTACTCTGGTCTTATGTCTGTTGAAAAGCGTAGACCAGAATAATGAACGTAGTTTTCGTCAATTTCAAAGGATTATATCTGGCTGAAGGGCTTGAAATGAAACATTTACTCGTTATTATATCTACAAAAAGTATTTTTCTGTAAATTCCCTCTCAAAATGATTTGGGCATTCTGAGTCATGATGTCCAACGATTGTCTGACGTTCTTACAACATGACCAGCCCATTGCCATCTGAGTTTCCTTATGGTCTCTATGATATTTCTGTTCTTCCCTAATATACTGTGCTGTCTTGTGAACTCTCCATGTGATGCCAGAATAAAGTGATTCTTAGCTAGCTTTCTCCAACTTTCGTGATTTTTATGAGGATTCATTGTCCTAGGTAGGAGGAGTGGTCTACAAATAATCCGAAAGTTCCCAAGTATTCAACTCGAGTTCAGTAACGTCAAGGTCTCGCTCGCTTCGCACTGACACAATGGTTAGCAAGTTAGCCTCGAAAAATCTTTGCCACTGTGACGATTTCAATTGCCCCTAGATACCACATGGTTGTGACGATGTGTTAGAATAAGCTAAATTTACGTATCATTAGTTCCGTATTTTGAATTATCATAATTATTCCACGGGTCTTTGATTCCCTGAATGATCTATAGAGCTGTTACCAGGGCTCTAATGGATCATCATCATCCTCATTGTCATCATCATCATCTCCATCATCATAGTAATAATAATAATATTCCACAATTTCTTTCGCTCTCAAACAAGGTCATGGTATTTATCCATCTTCCCATTCTCGTTTAGCTTCGTCTTGTGATCATACAGGATCGATTATATCTATTTCTGGTAGATTTTCTTTCCATTAAATCAAGTACACTAGTCCTCTGGTATGAGAAGTATGATCTGACTGAATCTTCAGATATTACTTTTTTCTGATCTGAAGGATATTTCATGGTTTGTGTTCACACGTCAAATTTTAGTCGCTTGTACAGTTCCACGCCAACCAATGTTCCAACACAGTCATGTCTACGGGGTTTCTTTTGTTTTATATTTTTTGTGATTTTAATTTTCGACATGTTAGTTTGTATGCATTCATAAATAATGCATGCTATCAAAATTCATTCCTACATCATTATCATCAACGTTATCGGGTGACCATCGCCACGAACATAAAAAAAGAAAATCCCAACTCTTGGAAACTCTCTTCGATAATCTTGCCAAAACACCTACGGGGTCTCAGTTTTCCCCATAGATCTCTTCATGGGGCTCTTTTGGTGATATTCCAAGAGCTGCAATAGGAGGTGCTGATGACCAAACGGTCAAAAGCACAGAACATGGAATCGGACGAGCGAGTTCAAACCCCAGTTGGAACAGTTTGCGTTTACTTCATACTAATGCCTTTGGGGGAAAAAGCATGAATCAACAATTGCTACTGAAACAGTGATTTGGTCTCCATGGATTGTTGGAAAGATGCAGACCAATTACGACACATGAGTAACTGAGTTTGTGTCAAGTGTTACAGTAGTTTTTTTGCAAATATGTGTAACGTTATTTAAATCATCTAAATTCTTCAACAAATCTCATTTTTCTAGGAATGGTTATTGAGGGGCGTTACCTGCTTTTCCTTGGTTCTGCTAATATGCAGTAAGTGCAAAATGTATCCGATATATTTGAAAAAGTTTTTTTCAACAGACTTATACACCTTTAAAATTGCCAGAATTTTGATCTAAGATTGAAAAAATACAAAATCTAAAGAATATCCAAACAAGATTGACATTTGAAACGCAACGTGTAAAAATTTAGAAATGTTTTGTTCAAATTTTGACGGTGTACAACGTTAAACATCAAATCTTTAGTGCCAAATTCAGTGAATTTTGAAGGCGTACAGGGTTGAACATCAAATCTTCTGTCCAAATTCTGTCAGTTTTGAAGGCGTACAGGGTTAAACATCAAATCTTTTGTCCAAATTCTGTCAATTTTGAAGGCGTACAGGGTTAAACATCAAATCTTTTGTCCGAATTTTGTCAATTTTGAAGGTGCACAAGGTTAAACATCAAATCTTTTGTCCAAATTCTGTCAATTTTGAAGGCGTACAGGGTTAAACATCAAATCTTTTGTCCGAATTTTGTCAATTTTGAAGGCGTACAGGGTTAAACATCAAATCTTTTGTCCAAATTCTGTCAATTTTGAAGGCGTACAGGGTTAAACATCAAACCTTTTGTCCAAATTCTGTCAATTTTGAAGGCGTACAGGGTTAAACATCAAATCTTTTGTCCAAATTCTGTCAATTTTGAAGGCGTACAGGGTTAAACATCAAATCTTTTGTCCAAATTCTGTCAATTTTGAAGGTGCACAAGGTTAAACATCAAACCTTTTGTCCAAATTCTGTCAATTTTGAAGGTGCACAAGGTTAAACATCAAATCTTTTGTCCAAATTCTGTCAATTTTGAAGGCGTACAGGGTTAAACATCAAATCTTTTGTCCGAATTTTGTCAATTTTGAAGGTGCACAAGGTTAAACATCAAACCTTTTGTCCAAATTCTGTCAATTTTGAAGGTGCACAAGGTTAAACATCAAATCTTTTGTCCAAATTCTGTCAATTTTGAAGGCGTACAGGGTTAAACATCAAACCTTTTGTCCAAATTCTGTCAATTTTGAAGGTGCACAAGGTTAAACATCAAATCTTTTGTCCAAATTCTGTCAATTTTGAAGGCGTACAGGGTTAAACATCAAATCTTTTGTCCGAATTTTGTCAATTTTGAAGGCGTACAGGGTTAAACATCAAATCTTTTGTCCAAATTCTGTCAATTTTGAAGGCGTACAGGGTTAAACATCAAACCTTTTGTCCAAATTCTGTCAATTTTGAAGGCGTACAGGGTTAAACATCAAATCTTTTGTCCAAATTCTGTCAATTTTGAAAGCGTACAGGGTTAAACATCAAATCTTTTGTCCAAATTCTGTCAATTTTGAAGGTTCACAAGGTTAAACATCAAACCTTTTGTCCAAATTCTGTCAATTTTGAAGGTGCACAAGGTTAAACATCAAATCTTTTGTCCAAATTCTGTCAATTTTGAAGGCGTACAGGGTTAAACATCAAATCTTTTGTCCGAATTTTGTCAATTTTGAAGGCGTACAGGGTTAAACATCAAATCTTTTGTCCGAATTTTGTCAATTTTGAAGGCGTACAGGGTTAAACATCAAATCTTTTGTCCAAATTCTGTCAATTTTGAAGGCGTACAGGGTTAAACATCAAACCTTTTGTCCAAATTCTGTCAATTTTGAAGGCGTACAGGGTTAAACATCAAATCTTTTGTCCAAATTCTGTCAATTTTGAAGGCGTACAGGGTTAAACATCAAATCTTTTGTCCAAATTCTGTCAATTTTGAAGGTTCACAAGGTTAAACATCAAACCTTTTGTCCAAATTCTGTCAATTTTGAAGGTGCACAAGGTTAAACATCAAATCTTTTGTCCAAATTCTGTCAATTTTGAAGGCGTACAGGGTTAAACATCAAATCTTTTGTCCGAATTTTGTCAATTTTGAAGGTGCACAAGGTTAAACATCAAATCTTTTGTCCAAATTCTGTCAATTTTGAAGGCGTACAGGGTTAAACATCAAATCTTTTGTCCGAATTTTGTCAATTTTGAAGGCGTACAGGGTTAAACATCAAATCTTTTGTCCAAATTCTGTCAATTTTGAAGGCGTACAGGGTTAAACATCAAATCTTTTGTCCAAATTCTGTCAATTTTGAAGGCGTACAGGGTTAAACATCAAATCTTTTGTCCGAATTTTGTCAATTTTGAAGGTGCACAAGGTTAAACATCAAACCTTTTGTCCAAATTCTGTCAATTTTGAAGGTGCACAAGGTTAAACATCAAATCTTTTGTCCAAATTCTGTCAATTTTGAAGGCGTACAGGGTTAAACATCAAATCTTTTGTCCAAATTCTGTCAATTTTGAAGGCGTACAGGGTTAAACATCAAATCTTTTGTCCAAATTCTGTCAATTTTGAAGGCGTACAGGGTTAAACATCAAATCTTTTGTCCGAATTTTGTCAATTTTGAAGGCGTACAGGGTTAAACATCAAATCTTTTGTCCAAATTCTGTCAATTTTGAAGGCGTACAGGGTTAAACATCAAACCTTTTGTCCAAATTCTGTCAATTTTGAAGGCGTACAGGGTTAAACATCAAATCTTTTGTCCGAATTTTGTCAATTTTGAAGGTGCACAAGGTTAAACATCAAATCTTTTGTCCAAATTCTGTCAATTTTGAAGGCGTACAGGGTTAAACATCAAATCTTTTGTCCAAATTCTGTCAATTTTGAAGGCGTACAGGGTTAAACATCAAACCTTTTGTCCAAATTCTGTCAATTTTGAAGGCGTACAGGGTTAAACATCAAACCTTTTGTCCAAATTCTGTCAATTTTGAAGGCGTACAGGGTTAAACATCAAATCTTTTGTCCGAATTTTGTCAATTTTGAAGGTGCACAAGGTTAAACATCAAATCTTTTGTCCAAATTCTGTCAATTTTGAAGGCGTACAGGGTTAAACATCAAATCTTTTGTCCGAATTTTGTCAATTTTGAAGGTGCACAAGGTTAAACATCAAATCTTTTGTCCAAATTCTGTCAATTTTGAAGGCGTACAGGGTTAAACATCAAATCTTTTGTCCAAATTCTGTCAATTTTGAAGGCGTACAGGGTTAAACATCAAACCTTTTGTCCAAATTCTGTCAATTTTGAAGGCGTACAGGGTTAAACATCAAATCTTTTGTCCGAATTTTGTCAATTTTGAAGGTGCACAAGGTTAAACATCAAATCTTTTGTCCAAATTCTGTCAATTTTGAAGGCGTACAGGGTTAAACATCAAATCTTTTGTCCAAATTCTGTCAATTTTGAAGGCGTACAGGGTTAAACATCAAATCTTTTGTCCAAATTCTGTCAATTTTGAAGGCGTACAGGGTTAAACATCAAATCTTTTGTCCAAATTCTGTCAATTTTGAAGGCGTACAGGGTTAAACATCAAACCTTTTGTCCAAATTCTGTCAATTTTGAAGGCGTACAGGGTTAAACATCAAATCTTTTGTCCAAATTCTGTCAATTTTGAAGGCGTACAGGGTTAAACATCAAACCTTTTGTCCAAATTCTGTCAATTTTGAAGGCGTACAGGGTTAAACATCAAATCTTTTGTCCGAATTTTGTCAATTTTGAAGGTGCACAAGGTTAAACATCAAATCTTTTGTCCAAATTCTGTCAATTTTGAAGGCGTACAGGGTTAAACATCAAATCTTTTGTCCAAATTCTGTCAATTTTGAAGGCGTACAGGGTTAAACATCAAACCTTTTGTCCAAATTCTGTCAATTTTGAAGGCGTACAGGGTTAAACATCAAATCTTTTGTCCGAATTTTGTCAATTTTGAAGGTGCACAAGGTTAAACATCAAATCTTTTGTCCAAATTCTGTCAATTTTGAAGGCGTACAGGGTTAAACATCAAATCTTTTGTCCAAATTCTGTCAATTTTGAAGGCGTACAGGGTTAAACATCAAATCTTTTGTCCGAATTTTGTCAATTTTGAAGGCGTACAGGGTTAAACATCAAATCTTTTGTCCAAATTCTGTCAATTTTGAAGGCGTACAGGGTTAAACATCAAATCTTTTGTCCAAATTCTGTCAATTTTGAAGGTGCACAAGGTTAAACATCAAACCTTTTGTCCAAATTCTGTCAATTTTGAAGGTGCACAAGGTTAAACATCAAATCTTTTGTCCGAATTTTGTCAATTTTGAAGGCGTACAGGGTTAAACATCAAATCTTTTGTCCAAATTCTGTCAATTTTGAAGGCGTACAGGGTTAAACATCAAATCTTTTGTCCAAATTCTGTCAATTTTGAAGGTGCACAAGGTTAAACATCAAACCTTTTGTCCAAATTCTGTCAATTTTGAAGGTGCACAAGGTTAAACATCAAATCTTTTGTCCAAATTCTGTCAATTTTGAAGGCGTACAGGGTTAAACATCAAATCTTTTGTCCGAATTTTGTCAATTTTGAAGGTGCACAAGGTTAAACATCAAACCTTTTGTCCAAATTTTGTCAATTTTGCAAGGTTTATAAAAATGTTCAAACTTTACACTCACTGTAACCGCTGTTTTTGTAGCAGTTTATTATTTGAGCTGTTATTTTCATTTTGCTTCTAATTCTGGCTTCGATTTAATTTCCTTTTTCTTGTTTCCTTGTCTGATTACCGGGAATTTCTGAAGAACTAATGAGGTGCAATGTTTCTGTATAGTCGAATCTTTTTCAAATCAACTTCACCGTGGGCGTTTAATTCAAAACTGTTCTGAGAGTGAAAGACCGGTGATTGTTGCCGAGTGGTTGAGTGCTTGCTTACGGTTCAGTAGGACGTAATTCAATGAACCACTGAGTGATACAAAAGATTTTTCAAAGTGGTACTCAATGCCTCTTCGTTGAAAACTCATCACAAGTAGTAGGATTGATGAAGTTTCTCACCGAAGACAACGGGTTGTCGCGAAATCACGTTTGATACGCTGGTTTTCGTAAGATCACCAAGGTTGAACAACGTTGAGATTGATCAGTAGCTAGTATTGGGAAATACCAGGTGTCGTAAGCAGAATGGAGCTTCGACCAGCCTTGCAAACCAAAAATTTGTTTTACTAATGGTTACCCGTATTTACCAAACCCTGTAACATCCTCGATTAAGGTGTAAGTTTAGAACGATGATATATGAAACTTACATAAATAAATCACAAAATGTTGGGCTCTGGTGTCTCTTTCATATCACAGATGATTTGCCTGCATCTCCCTGGGTGTGATTATCGTGCAGTGTTTGTTCGATTCTTACTAATGATAGCCACCGAAAACACCTTGATCACAGCTTATAGCTAATGATGAAAATTGTCGGCGTAGTAATAGATCAGCTTGGTAAAATATACTGGTTTAGATATATGTGCAGAGTCACACACATGAACTAAAAATAATTTCCAAGTGAATTATTAAATCGAACAGAGGGTTGCAGGCATTCAAAGATATATTGCACTTACCATATATATATATATATATATATATATATATATATATATATATATATATATATATATATATGTATGTATGTATGTATTCAGAAAGTAACACATACAACCACCTATTTATCTATCAATCCATCCAAATCTGTTCATTTCTTTCAATCTATCAACCTTCCTATCTATGTCTGTTCATTTCTATCAATCTATCTATATATCACAGTTCATTTCTATCTATCTATCTATCTATCTATCATTGTTCATATCTATTTATCTATCCATCTATCACTGTTCTTTTTTGTCAATCTATGTATCGCTACTCATTTCAATATATCTATCACTGGTCATTTCTTTCTATCACTGGTCATTTCTATCTATCTATCTATCCCAGTCTCATTATTTCTATATACCAACCAATGTAATCATCTATACAACGGTCAGAAGAATTGAAAAGGTAAAAAGGAGAGCAAGACGTCACATCCATACATAGGTACATATTTTATCTATATCTGATACATGGAAAGAAGCAAGTATATTTCCTGAGGTTCTCACATTTCCATAATTCTCTATGCATTATTGTATCGACCACTTTATCATTAAACGATTGATGCCAAATAACAGAATGGATAAATCGAGAGAGAAAAAAAACACGATCCACGAGGAGAAAGGAACTTCCATTAAAGGATAAGTAGGATATATGAAAAAAAAACAGGTCTGGTTAGTCACTCCGTAGAAACTGTCACGTGACCAACGTCTTTTGGCACCATGATCAACTAAAAAAAATTGGAAAAAGGAAATAATCAATAAATCAATTACTTCCTTTGCCTTCTTTTGGCCAGTGATCACTACAAAAGTCCAAATTTCACCGCCATTTGGCAGCATGCCTTGTTGGGGGTGATCGATAAAAAAAATTGGATGAATAGGGAATCAATATATTATTTACTTCTCTCGCCTTTTTGGCCAATGATCACCCAAAAAGTCAGAATATAACCGTCAGTTGGTTGCATGCCTCGTTGGGAGTGATCAATTGAAAAACTGAATTAAGAAGGAGTCTATATATTAGTTTCCTGTCTTGCCTTTCAACAACAACAAAACAAGCGTTAACACTGTTTGGCACAAACATAGGGATAAATTTAGCAGAGACTTACTTGCAAACTGAGCCTCTATTAAAATCTATTTAGGAGATTAATTTTGAAATTTCTACACATAATAAGGAATAAATCATTATCTGCTTTCTAGTTCCAATGATGCAGACTATACACCTGATATATACGTATTCAGCCAGACAAGCTATAAAACTGAAGAAACCTATGTTGACACCATTGATGACAGTTTGGTTGACAAAATAACATCAATAACAACAACAATAAACAAACTTTTCAAGAAGAAGCAGAAGGAGAAAGCTTTTAAATGTGTCCGATTATTTTCTAAAAGCCCTCTGGCTGATTGTAATATATATTTTTATTGGATGCTGACATAACCTCCAGCATTGCAATGCAGAGTTCCGGATGCTGGTAATGTCAGATGTCATCGGGAAAGAATCGTATCTTGGCTTGTGTGCGAATGTTTGAATCGTTGTTTAAAGAAAATGAAAAAGTGAGGCAAAAGAAGAGGGAGAGAGAGAGAGTATGTGTGAGAGAGAGAGAGAGTATTGTGAGAGAGAGAGAGTATTGTGAGAGAGAGAGAGAGAACAATGAAAGAAAAGAAAAAGGAAAACAGAATCGTTGAAGGAGAAGAGATGGGGGATAGGAAATGAATACAAAAGATAAGAGTATTTGAAAGGAAAGAAAAGAATTTTTTTTAAAGGAAAGAGGACCAAGTGATCAGATAAAATGAAAAACAAGAAGAGGAAATGGGATTTGACGCTTTTATCTGCGCTAAAATGTGCTTCTTTCCGGTAGATAAAATACAACATGATGATGTACACTTTAATCTACTTCTGCTAACAAACACGTTTGTTTGTTTGTCCATCCTCATCTTCAAATGTTTCCAATGAGATTTTGTGGAAGCATCTCATAAGACATGAACTGACCAAACAAGTAAGGGACAGTGAGATTAAGTTGTTAACCATTGCAAACGTTTATATTCGACACAGATATTTTTTTATCGATATTTACTTATCTCAACCTAATCTGGTACGGGCGTCAGTCGATATTAGTTGTTCTTTGGAAATCTTTGTTCAGATCAGACAAGATATATGTTCCACGTGTATTTCGCTGTGTGGGGATCAACGATTCAGGAAAATGAGAATTTTGTTTACACGCATGTATCATCATTCTGTGCTTATACCTTCATCCAGGATGTCACAGTTTTAGGTACACACGGGCAGTCGTTAGTAAAACTCATTTCCGGTTTGCAAGGCCAGCCAAAGCTTTACTATGCTTACGAAACGGCACAGGGTATCCCTCAACAGTCATCCATCTAGGTACTGATCAGTTTCGACGTTGGTCAACTTCGGTAATCTTACGAGAACTGTTGTATCCAACGTGATTTGGTCCTCACTGCTTTTCCTCAGCGAGAAACTTCATCAATCCTACTATTTGTGCTGAGTATTTAGCGAAGAAGCATTGAGTACCATTTCAGAGCCTTCAGTATGACTCAGTGGTTCATTGAACCACGGCCTACCGAACCGTTGGCGAGCACTCAACCACTCGGCAACAATCACCGGTGTTTCACTCTTAGAACAGTTTTGAATTAAACGCCCACGGCGAAGTTGATTTGAAAAAAGATTCCAACACAGAAATATTGCACCTCATTAGTTCTTCAGAAATTCCCGGTAATCAGGCAGAGAAACAAAAAAAGGAAATTAAATCGAAGCCAGAATTAGAAGCAAAATGAAAAGAACAGTCCGAACTAAATAAATTGCCACAAAACAGCGGTTACAGTGAGTGTAAACTTTGTTCAAACATCTTTATGCACCTTGCAAAATTCACCGAATTTGGACAAAAGATTTTAAGTTTAACCTTACACAGCTTCAAAATTGACTAAATTCGGACAAAAGATTTCTGATTTTTGTACCTTGTGTTTCAACCGTGTTTGGATATCCATTCGATTCTGTATTTTTCAATCTTTAATCAGAATTCTGTCAATTTTGAAGGTGTATGAGTATTTCAAAAGAAACTTTTTCAAATATATCGGATACTCTTCGCACTTACTGTACATTAACGGAACCAAGGAAAAGCCAGTAACGGCTCTCAAAAACCATTCCTAGAAAAATGAGATTTGTTGAAGAATTTAGATGATCTAAATAACGTTACAAATATTTGCCAATAACTACTGTAGCACTTGACACAGACTCAGTTGCTCATGTGTCGTATTTGGTCTGTATTTTTTAAACGATCCAAGGAGATCCAATCACTGTTTCTGAAGCAATTATCAATTCATGCTTTTTCCCCAAAGGCATTAGTATGAAGTAAACGCAAACTGTTCCAACCGGAGTTTGAACTCGCTTGTCCGATTCCATGTTCAGTCCTTTTGACCGTTTGGTCATCAGCACCTCCTGTTGCAGCTCTTGGAATATCACCAAAAGAGCCCCATGAAGAGATCTATGGGGAAAACTGAGACCCCGTAGGTGTTTTGGCAAGATTATTGAGAAGAGCTTCCAAGAGTTGGGATTTTCTTTTTTTACGTTCGTGGCAATGGTCACCCGATAACGTTGATGATAATGATGTAGGAATGAATTTTGATAGCATGCATTATTTATGAATGCATACAAACTAACATGTCGAAAATTAAAATCACAAAAAATATAAAACGAAAGAAACCTCGTAGACATGACTGTGTAGGAACATTGGTTGGTGTGGAACTGTACAACCGACTTAAATTTGACTTATGAACACAAACTAGAAGATATACTTCAGAACAGAAAAATGCTGATTCTTTGTATTTGGTCTCTGTTTCTCCAACGATCCATTGAGACCCAATAATTGTTACTATGGCTATTGAGGAATAACATAGAACCAAAATGTGAAATCTTCGCTTACAGTAATACAATAACAAGTTTATATATACTATCACGGTGATTCTGAACTTGTACGCCCTAGTGCAAAAACTGGAGCGGGGGGGGCAATTAATAATGTTGGTACGAAGAACCAAAAGCATTCAGTGGCTCAGATCCGAGTCCTGCTAAGGCTTAAGTGATTAAATTTCAATTTATAATACTAATGATTCCCAATTGCATGATGCTATTAATTACCAATTTTCCTATGGACTCCATAGTAATAATTACTCAAAACGTTATCTTTAGATATAGAAAGCGATTGGGTAATTGTGCTGTTACCAAATTCCATACAATAAAGAAATTGCAGATAAAAATGACGGTTGGAAGGTGGTGATATAAGTGCGCCATCTCAATTTTTTTATCATATGTTGGCGTAGTTCGATGCATTTCGACGAGTGCCAGCCATCTTTTTTAGGGAAGAATTGTTGCTGTGGTTCACAGAGAAAATATTCGAAAAGATTGCTAGACCCCATCGAAATGCATCAAAGTACGCTCCTGGAATAATTGAAAAAAATTTCGATGTAACAACTATCTCTTTTTCTCCACCTCCAATTGTCATTTTCAATTATATTCCGTTGACTCACTTCCCATCCACAATAAAAAACAATAAAGAGATTATAAAAAAAAACATAAAGTGTGTCAATGTTTATATATCAGCATTTTTCACGAAGAATTTGTTTGCTTGTGGATATTTTCCTCAGTTTAAAAACTCTAAATTTTGGAGAATTTCTGAATTCATCTCGACATCATCATACTTTATCCCTGAATCTGTTTCATTACAGTAAGGGGGCATCAATTTTTTTCCATCTATTGTGGGGTTTAGAGCAAAATACTTAAGAATCACTGAACCATCAGTTCATATCCTTGATCCTATGTACCTTGAAAAATCAACTATGAAGACGAAAAACCAATTATGCTTTGTCGAACCTGTTAGCCATAGAAACGATATGCAATTTTGTATCCCAGATTTTCCAGAGGTTATCCAACGTGCATCAGCTACTCCAAGCATCGCGCTATTTCTACTCAACCCAAGTAGGGCTCTTGGCGAACGAACCGGAATGCAACCGTAGTAATCAGCCACACCCATGGCGTAACCCTGTTTCTATGACCCTCACCAAAAGATTCTGATGGAGACAAATACATGCTACCTCAGTAGATGTATAACAACCAGTTATCCAATAAACTGAACAGTTTTCATGCACATGTCACGCCAGCTGTTTCAAAGTTCATCTATTTATCTATCTATCTATCTATCTATCTATCTATCTATCTATCTCTCTCTCTCTCTCTATATATATATATATATATATATATATATATATATATATACATAAACTTTGACACTCTTTTTTAAACGACCTCCAGTTAATACATGGTGAATGTATTAACAGGGGATCGTTTCATTTGACATAGACAGCGTAAACATTAAAGAAAATTGGTTGCTGCAGCTACCTGTTGGTCGCAGATCAGATTTCTACAGCAGCCTATTCTCTTGTTTATTCAATTTACGCTGTGTAGTCAAAATGATACATCTGCCGTGAATTAACAGAAGGTCATTTTCTAGTAATATGACGCATTCATGATTATTTCTGTCGGATTATACATCCATTCCTTTGGACCACAAAGCTTATGTGCAGAATATCCCTCCAGCCTGAGCAATGGATTCTTAAAAGTAAAACCAGCATGGTGTATATATATATAGAGAGAGAGAGAGGGAGAGAGAGAGAGATGATCATAGTCTGAGTTATATTACATTGAAAATATCACCCGTTATTACACATTGAATGTATCATTCGGGCTAAAAAACGTAAATAGAATAAATGGGGCTGCTGTAGGGATCGAACCTGCTACCAATAGTGTAGTCGCTCCAAAGTAGCGTTCATCTAACCATTGAGCCGGTAATGCCAAAGTGCAAATAACTGCTCGAACTACAAATTCTCATTTTGGTTTATTCACGATCTATTTCTTCACTATTTGTATCTATCAGCAGGCCGTATAGAAATAACACAAAATGAAGTTTGGTGTTTGAGCAGTTATTTGGGCTGTTTGGTAGGGAGAGCAAGTGGAACAACTCACATTTCCAATACCAGTTACGGCATCTGGTGAAATAGAGGAAGAGCATACCGGCTTAGAAACTCAGCTTATAAAAGCGCCAGGAAGTAAGGGAGACCTGGCGGTTCTTTGGCTAGATCTAGCTAATGCCCAATGGGTCAGTCCCGCTCAAGCTGGTGAAAATGGCTCAGTTGAGATACCATGTTCCAGAGAAAATTCGAGGATTAATTTCGGCGAGTATAGAAACTTCTGTCTGAGAGTGTCTAATCATATCATCATGGCATCGGCTGGAGAAAAGTATTATCACAGGATGCTCTATTTCTGTGGCACTATTTGCATTAGCAATGAATATGCTGGTGTAGACAGCAGAGGTTCGGTGAAGAGGGCCAAGGTCTAAATCCAGCATGAGACAACCTCCGATAAAAGCATTTATAGATGACCTGACTATTACAGTATCATAATAACTGGATACAGGTGACTCCTTCGGTCTCTCAAAAAGCTCATCACATTGGCTTGAAGGAGCTTTATGCCTCTTGTCATCAGGAAAGGTACAGTGGTTCAGTTCCTCATTGGGGGCCCTTTAATTCTCTCCCCAACAGAGGAGCCAGTCAGCAGCATCGGGAAAATCTTTACCAGCAATGTAAGAGACACTGAAGCTTATTTCTATTATTATTCGAACCATCCTCATCTTGGTTGTTTTTCATACAACGTTTTAGCCGTTGTACTTTACGGCCTTCATCAGGTATCATCTGGTAGGTGTGAGGGAAGTAACGAACCGAACCCTTTATTTGACCGACGGGGGTATATTGACTGCATTTCCCCCTTAGCATTAGTAGTATTATTATTGTCTCACACTGGGATTGAACCTAGAACCATCAGATTACTTGCAGTAATTTTGTCTGATTCTGTAACCACTACGCTATAATAATAGAAACAATAAAAATACCTCATCTCAAAAATTCAGAGATACACTGAAGCTTGTCGAACGGTTATGAATAACCTGAGCCTTTGGCTCTCCGTGATGCACAAATAAAGACTTCCGGACAAATTTAAGGTGTGGAATCCTACTGCAGTTCCTCTAGCCCCTTCCAATATACAAAGTTCCAACTGCCTTGATGAATGGCCTTGAAAGATAGGTCAACCAGTTCCTGTGAAGATGGGTCTGCCACGGAGCTGGAGTAGCACTCCTCTTTACGGGCATAACACCAAGCTACACCTTCCTTTCAGTAGTGTGGTAGAGGAGTTCAGCTAACCTGAGCCGCGGAGGTCGTGCTTCTATTGGATTCCTCTGATACCAAAGTCTCTTCGGCAGGTATTGATGACAGGACAGGGAGGAAGTGGGGCATGCAAGAGGCAGTTGGGTGGGGTCAGGTGAGATTGCAGAGCAACTAGTCGCGCAGGATTTAGTATTAATACAGCATTTCGCTTTAGATCTGGGTTGAAATCCATACGGAGGAAGGAGTGGATCGCTACATCAAAATAACCGAGGTGGGAATCAACAGCCGGTCGAGAAAAAAAACATGAAATGATATCTGGGTGACGGAACTCCAGGAGTTCAAATTCTTGGTACAGTCCGATGTCCTCCTTAGTCTTTCCAACCTATACAGTTGGGATCAAGCAGACCTATCAACTGGTCAATTCTGCAGAAAAAAGATAGGATCCCTGAAAGATGTCTTCAGTTGTTACCCAAGGGCCTTGGAGGAAGGATGATATCGTTGGCGGCATGACCAGGTACTATGGCCAGTGACAGAAACCATTTGCACTGAAATCAACTGTAGCAGCTATCAGAACTCAGCGAAGCCACCCATAACGTTTGTTAGAACAGAAGATATGCCGAAATCTCAGCTAAAGAAAAGAATGTGCTGCTCGCAACAGCTAGAGACTGGAAATGTCCGACTGACAGTCGATAAATGAATTTCCTCACCTGGACGACACAAGTCGAGACTTTGTCGACCCCAGCTTGGTCACCCAGGTGAAGGTGCATGGTGATTGAGACCCAAACACCTGAAGACCCCGAATTTCATCACTGGCGATTCATCCAGGTTGTGCCTAACAATGTAAAAGAATATATATATATATATATATATATATATATATGACTCAGTCATTATAAGCTATAAGCAAAACTCTTCCAACTCTGGAATAGAGCACACTGGTGGATGGGGAATAGTGCGTAATTAAATATATCGCTTAAGTTCAGCCCACAGACCATCAAGTTCTGCGTAGGGCAGAGTGAAAAATGTCAGCTTCTATGTCTGAAGCGAAGGTTTTGATCCTACCTCGTGGTACTTGATGGTCTATAGCCACACTGGAGAACTGTTATACAACGGAACAGCTGTCCGTGGATGACTCAATTATCATTTTCTTATATATAGTGTGCAAGATAATTGAGAACAAATTATGATATTTTCAAATGGAAAACAAGATAGATTTAGGCAAAACAGTATATTTTCATAAAAATTTGTACACATGTTCAACTTGCTATTAAAAAAATGGTGGTTCGGCCTTAAGAACAGCTTTGATGTGGTATTGGAAGTTATTGCATGCCCGGATGATGAAAATCACATCCGCAGTGGCAGTCTTCAACAAATCCACGGTGTTGTGAGACTGTTAGTTGGTTTCCTCATAGATAATGTCGCAGATGTAGTAATATTTGGTGATTCAAATCAGAGGAGCTAAGAGGCTACATATTGCAGCCCAAATGATCATGAAAAGTCTTGACCAGTCAACCCTGGGTCACGTGGGCCATATGAAAGAGTCGAAATATTTATGGTTTCACCTGGGCCAACGCCCCTGATGCGGGGCTTGACCACCATGTCCAGCAATTTGTCAGCTTTGTTGGTGACGACGTCTGGTCGCTGAGAATGTTTCTTTCTCTTGGCCACGGATGACTTATTCCCACGGGAGGCCTCAAGCGCATTCTTGACCTAGAAGACAATCGACCTAGCTGCGTTCAAGGAGCAGTCCATCTTCGAATTGCTGTGTTTGGCAGCACGGCATACCTTTTCATTTCAGGTGTCAGATCAGAAGCAGTTATGCTGATACGGTCGATAAGTCCGAAAAAAGAAATGAGAAAGTTGAAATGCTGGCCTGCTAAAGGTGTGTTCTAAAATACCTGGCGCATATATATATATATATATATATATATATATATATATATATATATATATATATATATCATTATTATTATGTCAACCACAGACAGCTGTTTCGATGTATTACATCTCTTCAGTGTGGCTACAGACTTTTCCAATATCCCATCGAGGCAGAATTGAAACCTTCACTTTAGACCCGGAGGCCGATATCCTACCTCTGGACAACGGAACTGGACAGTGAGGCTGAATTTAATCGATATATCTATTTACACAGAAATTCCTCATCCACCAGAATGCTCTATTCCTACGGAAGAGCATTGCATAAGCTTACGATGGATGAGTTCAGAGAAGAGGATAACTACAAATCTAAGAAGATAATGTAATATATTTCTTCTTAAACAACTCGACGAATGGAAAAAAGTTTGAAAGACAGCTATTACAGAAGAGTATTTCGATGCACGAAACAGAACAAATGATTAATTCCCTTAGTTTGTCAGGGCCCCTCGGTACACAATGGCGAGTTCATCTCTCATTAGGTTACAATATTGAAAGGTTGATTTTAGAACCTTTGTCAGGAAACGTTTGCCCGAGTTTTACGAGTTTTTCAGGGTTTTCTTTGACTAAAAATTCCCATCTCATGATCTTCAGAGACCTTGAAGGTCAGCATGAACTATCCTAATAATTTTTTTCCGTCCAAGTTAACCCCTCGTACTAATTTACCACCAACAAGAAAAAGGTAATTATTTGGCTCCTGTACAGATCCCATCGGCCAAAAACTAATTGTACTTAAAATGACCCCAATTGAGACCTCAGTGATCAAATTTGGTTGGGCACGAACACACAAATAGCAACACGAATAGAAGGCTTCAATATATACATATATATATGTATGTGTGTGTGTGTGCGTGTGTATATATATATATATATATATATATATATATATATATATATATATATATATATATATATATATATATATATATATATATATATACTGATATAAAGGATTTGCTACACAGAAACGTTTATATTTCTACCCCGTTTGGACTTTTTTAGGCAAATTTTTTAGATTCGCCCGAAAGAAGCCGAAACTGGGCAGAAATATAAACATATTTATGCAGCAAATCCTATATTTCATCATATCTTAAGCTCTACATTAGCTTAACTTAATGTTGAATGTATCGAGCACTTTCTGAAATGCACCAATCACACATCAGATATTGTATAAGTGATTTGTACTTTCATGTATATATATATATATATATATATATATATATCAATATTTGCTGTACATAGAAAATTCATTGCTTCGCAGTGACTCTGAATTTCTTGCCAGTGGATGTTTGCACCGACTGGCATTGAAATATTTACCTATGCTGTATCCCTGAAATTAAGCACTTTTCATTTATAGTCAATCCTCAAAATAATAACTATATATATATATATATATATATATATATATATATATATATATATATATATATATATATATATATAAACATACATACATACATACATACATACTTATATAGAGAGAGAGAAAAAGAGGGAGGGAGAGAGGGAGAGGAAGAGAGGGGGAGAGAGAGGGGGAGATATACAGGTCTTGCTAGTCACTTACCAACGTCTTCTGGTTGCATGCTGCGTTGGAAGTGATCAATTAAAGCATTCAAAAAAAGTGTGATAAATGAATAAGGATTCAGTATAACTTCTGAACTCCCAAAAGACAAGCGTAAACAAATCAAACTAATAGAGCATAAAATTACATTGTAAATTGAACCCTACATTAAAGCTTTTAAGGTAAAAGATAACTTTTTTTCAAACATATTAAGGAGATGAGCAGGGCACAAAGTGAGAAGGGGAAGCAGAAGAGGCAAAATATTAACTAATCAATTCCTGTAAAACAGTAAACGCAGTTGGAAAAGACCAGAAACCACCAGATAGAGAGGTAAGATAATAAATTCCTTGTCCGATAATTGTATTTACCATTATTTAACACATCGTCAGACTATTTTCCTCGTCTATGTGTTCATTTTTTCGCAACGTTTCGGTCAGGCACCCTCAGGTCTTAGTCGGGTGTTGTTGATTTGGATACCCATTCTTAGAAAAAGGCCTGTGGGTACACGACTGGAACGTTGAAGCAACACGAACATGCATAAGAAAAATTACTTATGCGCACACAATACCTTCACTTATACACGTACACGAAAACACATATGCACTAAAATCTTGATATTACGTTGACAAAACATCATCAACGTGCGAAACTACACAAAAAGATCTTCTTATCTGTGTCACGAACCTTTCCGTGTCAGTCGTGGAAAAGAAGACAATAAATAACAGACTCTAAATAACATCCACAAACCAGAAAAGAGCAACATGACGGAAGTAGTCAGCTAATTGATGCAATAAAGAATATAATGAAAAATGGATAAAATAAAAATGAATTTTCTCGCACATATATTCCTATTTTGTCTTGAATTTACATGCACAATATATATATATATATATATATATATATATATATATATATATAATTCTGAGATATATTTAAAAAAATATATTCCATGCTTCATTGTACTTATCAATTAGCCAAAATGATTTAATATCGTATATACATATGAATGTATAGAGAGAGAGACAGAGAGTGAGAGAAACAGAGACAGGGCGGTATGTATCTATATAGATATCAATATGTACATATATGGATATACAGATACAAATATAGGGATAGATAGGTATAGAAAAACATATGTATGTGCGTGTATGTCTGTCTGATATGTAGTGCGTTCATTTCATAAAGTGTTCGATACATTGAATATAGAGTCAAGTTAAAGTAGAGCTTTATACATGTACACTCACACACACACACACACACACACACACATATATATATATATATATATATATATATATATATACTAATGAGTAACGCAAAATCCTTTTTGTTGGCTTCCCTATTGAGGAAGTCAACTGAAGTTAAGTAAACAGTAGAAAAATAAAAAGGAAGAAAAAATATTCAAGGAAGGAAAACGGGTTAAGAAAAGAATATAACGGGAATAACAAACGAAGGAAAAAGAAAGATAAGAACGGAACTGACGTAATCAATAATAAAATAGAAGTGAAAAAAAAACCATGGTACATGGAAAACACTAAAAGAAGTGGGAAAACCACAAAAGAATAAGTGACTGAAGCAGAAAGAATAACTGACAACGGAGAAATGTGAAAGGATAAAATATAGAGATGCCATATTGGATGTAAAAGGAGCCTCAGCGGGCGTTCCTCATATTCTATTTTGTGTCAAAACTGTCGGTTATGTCGATATAGAGGTTACGAATTCAAACCGAGGCTAACTTTTTTCCCGCCTCTCATGTTTAATTAATCTCTACTGACGTCAGAAAGATCTTTCAAGTTTGATATGTTACGGGTATTTATGAGATTGCTTGTCAAATGAGGGAAGTCATAACAGAGTCCATTGGTAAGATTAAATGGATATGCATGAACCGAGATGGATTAATAGATAAATAGCCGACAAGTCAACCAGCAGGACTAACTTGAAATCTGAAAAAAAAACTATGTAGAAAGATATAATGATAATTTTGTCTGACGTTTCTTATTGATATATAGATAGATATGAAAAGACTGAGATAGATGTATAAATGAATAGATAAATAGTAACGGACGTCTTTTGGCAGCAGGACGTGTTGAGGGTGATTAATTGAAGAATTGGAAAAGGGTGTGATTAATGAATAAATTACTTCTCTTGACTGTAATCACTAATAATGTGTGAATTGGAAAAAAACGAGCGGGTACAAACCCAGGATCAATTTAGCATATACTTACTTTGCAAACTGATACCCCTCTAAAAACCCACCGGGGGTTCAAAAAGCGGAGGAAACGCTTTTTGTAGACATATTGGGGAGAAAATGTTAAAATTTTCAGCCCTTAGCTCTATTGGTGCAGCCTTTGTGTACATTGAGCGTCAACCAACCAGCCAGCCAGACCTACTTGAAAACTGAAGAAACCTATGTTGACGGATTCAGTGCTAATTTTGGCTGGCGTTTTCAATAGATATGATCAAGCTTGGATATATAGATATGAATTAACTTGGATAGATAGATATGAATAATCTTGGATATATGAATAAGCTTAGATAGATATTTATGAATAAGCTTAGATAGATATATGCAAACAGAGATAGATAGCTATGAACAAACTGAGAAAGATAGATAGATATAAAGAGATATAGATATTCATTGACATAGATACAGGCTGACGTGGGTAGATATGAATAAACGCGAATCGAATCCCAAACGTATAGAAACTGACAGAGAAGGGAGAGAGGGAGAGAGAGATGCATGGGGCAATCAATGACATCTCTATTTTCAAATTGGTGCCTCTATTCAATGATAAATGATTCAAGAATAATTTATGTAAATCAAAATTTGGCGATAGATAGCCTGAGATATAAACTCTGTGTGCCTAAGTATATATTTCGGTGTATGTGTGTGTATGTGTGTAGGAATATATCTATGAGTAGATTTTAAGCATTTTTACCCATTCAGCCATTGAATGTATCCTATCTATTTTATTCTTTTTCCCAGACAAACACTGAACAAATATTTAGAATTGTTGAATGTTTCGGGGGAATTTGCATAATTCCAATACCCAAAATTGCCCGGACATTTTTAATGGTATTCATGTAAGGAGATTGTCTTGACCATGACATTCGCATATCGCACTAAGATCACTTTCCTCTGGTTTACATCAACCTGAACGAGACGCTGCCTCTTTGCCTTCGCAGCCAGGCCAGTCAGAGGGTCCTTGATAAATGGGGGGGGGAGCTTTTACTTGCCTTATTGAACATAGCGACTGGTCTCTTCCGATCAACAAGATCGCCAATGGAGGCTCATTACCTGATCCCCAGCTGCTTACAGCACCTGGTATTCCAAGATGCCCACCCATCTAAGCACTGAGCAGGCTCGATGTTGCTTAACTTAGGTGAGCATACGGAAATTGATGTGTTCAAAGCGATTTGGCTGGAGCGCCTATTTGATGGCAACTCGTTCATATTCAAGATAAATCAACAATTATCTCAATTCAGAAATCCGAGCATCTGGCGTTGAACACAGTTTGAAGTGGTTGTGCACTTATTTATATTGCCTTTTTGAAGAAAACTGAGTACCAATGAATAAGTATTTTTGTAATGCCTAAGTAAACAGAAAGAGCGTAAGGGGTAGAGCAACTGCGTCTGTGTGTTTGCGTCTACATCAATATCGCTACTACTCATAAACATAATTATAAATACATTATTTCGGTTTGAAACCCGATTTGAACTGACATCCCGTTTCTACACGATGAATTCGAGCCCCCAACTCTGTCAGCCGGCCGCTTAGTTCAAATCGAAAGAGCGGCGTTTGCATCAAGACAGCCTCCTGTTGGACGCAGGTTCAATTCCTGCAGTCCATTTCTTTAGTTGTTTGTACAATTTACGCTGTCTCAGCTAACTGGCATATTCATCGTGTAAAATTGGACTATCATTTCAAAAAGAGAATAACTCAGTTATAATTGTTTTATCGAATTACATATCGATTTCTTCATAATACATATACACACACAAACATGCACACAAATTGAAATGTGTGTATGTTTGAGTATGTATGTTTGTATAAGGCTATGTGCATGTGTGTGTATGTTTTTTGTATGCGTATGAATATACTGATTTAATATCTGTAGATGGATTTTTGTATATAAATTGTATTGGTAGATATCTCTTATTGTATATAAATTGTAATCATAGATTGTTGTTGATGCATTGTTGTGGACAAATTATCGTGGATAAATTCGCTAGGCACCGAGCAGGTCATATGGCGAGATTGAAGACTCCAAAGATTCCAAAGATCTTCCGATTTGGTGAACTGGATCAGATCGGTGAAGCAGAGGGTATCACTGAAAAGATACACGAACTCTCTGAAAAGGAGTCTTATCTAGTGTGAAATCAACTGCCACCAGTGGACAGCAGAAGCCATTGACGAGGAGACAACATGGTGATATAGGAGCGCTCTTTTCTCGAAGCAAATTGCAGAGCAAGAGCAGAAGAGAATAAGGACGTCGTAGAATCATTACTCGCTCCGGTTGCCAGATATTCTCCTGTAGCAGTAGCAAAAAATACATGCCTGTTCCGCCTGGGTTTCACAGACTATCAGAATGTCTACAACAGAGGTGGAAACCCTCTTGAATCTTTGTTAGCTTTGCCAAGCCATGATCACGGCACATACAAATGGTGAGCGCGCATAAGTGCCCAATGCATCATTTTTTTTTTTTGCAAGTTTATATTTTCATTATTACTAGAACTACAATGTTCAGCTCTTATTCTGAAGCTTGAACACTGCGTATTGTCATCCATAGAGTATTCAAATTTCAAGATTTTAAAAATTGTAGCATTGTACTTCTGAAAATATTGATAATATCAACTTTTTAAATATGATTCATTGGGCATTTTTCATACTCGACCTTTCACACAAATATGTAGATAGATAGATAGATAGATAGATAGATAGATAGATAGATAGATAGATAGATAGATAGGTGGATTTCAACCAGTGAAGAAACCTTAAATCTTCGCCTGGATACAATTAAAGAAACATAAGAATTTGAGGGATGCAATAAATGTCACTTTCATAGAAATATTCTTTTCACGTCAATTTTATTCTGACAATCTGCTACAATTCGGCAGATCTGTGAAATTATTAAGTTGCTTTCAGCTTCCTTCTCGGTAATAAATTCTGTCATTATCTCACCTAAACGCGTCACGATTTCAGGAACAAAAAAATGCAGAGGATGAGAGAGTGGGGGGTGAAGAAGAAAGAGAGATAGGAGAAAGAGAAGAAGAAGGAGAAGGAGAAGCCACTATAAAAATGGCTTTTCCGAAACTATGAATGAAGAATTGAACCTTTCACTCACTCCATTCTTTACTGATATCATTTTGAAAACTCTTGAAGCCATGGTAAAATCACTTCGTGTCAATGCGTGTACACCCGTCCCCCTCTTCCGTTCGATTTCCTGTTCCCTTTTCCTTTATCCTGTTAACATTTATCAACACAGTTTTTTTTATTTCTTTTAACATCGGAATTGTATTTTATCACTTCCTCTGTCATTGTTATTCCGGATTCAAATTGTATGTCTTTATAAAATTACCTCGTATTTCTCGCCTTGATTATTTGAAAACAATTATTGTAATCAATCTATTTTCAAGCTTATCGACTTTTATGTCGTTATAAATGAACTATATAGGGAGCTTGGCTCGAAAAGCGTTTCGGGTCTTCCAATTGTCCGGAGCAACTCTCTTATAAAAATGTTATTCAGTTGTTTTTATTATGATTTTTGTTAAAGCAAAATCTGTTATTAGTATGAAAATGAAATAAGATTTAGATTGAAATGAACTGAAATAATTTGAAAGATGAAAAAAGGAAATCCTGGCTGCTTCAGGGTCAAGCTCTATTCATATTTTTATTCCGACTGAAGATGACAATTGCAACTTTTGTATTGCATATATATTAACACAAAATTAAACACATTTTCAGTAAAAATGTATTTATTTGGATGAAATAAACTTTTGCGTATCTTCAAGATAAATTTCGTCGATATGTAAGACCCTCAGTTTGGCTCCGCCAGTAAGAGAGTAGGTTACGGCTAACTTGAACGTGATTTCAAATTATGGTAGGGAAATGTTTATTGTATAGATGTATTTATTTATAAGAATGATGTTAGCTCTAAAAAAAACGTTAGATACGTAAATCCTCTCAATTTATTTCAGTTGGTAAGAGACACCACAACTAATCGGTCGGTCGTGATTTCACTACTGACCAATTTAGCATGAACCCACATTGCATATCGAACCCCCAACTGAAAACCAATTTTGGAAGGATGTTTTTTCTAAAAACAAGAAAATCATGAAGAGTAATGTGCGAGTATAAAATTTCAAGTTTCTACTAAGAACAGTAAGGGCTGGGTTGAGAGCGGATAGTTACGTACATACATACATACAGAGCTTGTCAGAACACATGAATAACCTATACCCAGCAACACTGAATAAACCAGTCTGTTGTGGGTAGCAGTGATTAAAAAAGACAAAAAGTTGGATATCGATGAGTAAAGACAAAGGACCCAGGAAGAATACTAACAACTATTGTTGCTACAATTACTACTCATAATAATAAAAACCAATAGATAAGAAGAACTGAGAGAGAGAGGAGAAAAATCACACTTTAGACTATGTTGAAAGTGTGGATTCGTCATCAGTTTTTGCGTACGTAACTCTTATTCGAGCCGTCATGACGTCACTCGTTTTTGGTGAGGTCTTTGTCATTGTTTTAACAAAGGGAAATACAGTCAAAACTCAATGGTGAGAGTTTGACTATATTCTTCATGAGAGAAATTCAATTTTAACATACATACCAAGAACTCGTAAACACGATTTGGCATGACATGACGTCACGACATCACTCTTTCTTTTTTTCCCCTCTCTCTTCTATTCATGTCTTAAATTCAGAAATTCTTAGAGAAATTCACGATGATAAAGACAACTCTAGGAATTGACAAAGATCGTTCTTCAGGCAGCGTGAAGCCAACTATTGTGCTTAAGAGAACCGACAAAGAAACATATTAGAATCTGAAGAAAATAAGAGAAGGATCTTAATTACTTGAACTAAAATCTATTCCGCTTCAGGCTTCTCAATTGTAATTGTTGTCTACGTTTGTGATCCTCACACACAAGTTCTATCGGGTTGTAACGAAAGATGTGTAGATTTGCCCGTAGACAACGACAAAGACAGATGAACCAAAGTATTTTCATATTGGATCATGTAGCGTAATGGTTACCATGTCTGCCCCACAATCCGCAGGTCCAGCGACCTTTTTTCCGTTACGAGCAAACATTTCCATGCACAATAATCTCTCCTCTTCACTCAGCAGCTGATTGAGTTCACTCTAAACTGTGTGATCAGAGTGGAGGCATGTCTGTCAGTGGACTTCTGCCAAGGGAGTGATCATAAAAATTCTTAAGAATAAAGTCCTGGTCTAGATCAGGCAACTTACCAGGATCACA
>OY735222.1:43999042-44006542 GCA_963457665.1 Thysanoteuthis rhombus
GCAACAGTGTTTACTTACTTTCATGAAAAAATAATTTGTTTTGTATCTACATTTAGGTACCAATTCTATTTGTTGTTCCAAAGTAGTTTATCATCAGGAGGATCAATGATATTAAGCTTTTCATCCAGACGTAAATAACATTTTATTGCTGTGCTGCTTGAAACCTTGAAATTGAGAGAAGAACAACAGACGCTTATCTCAATGCTGGTGTCTAGAGGCGCAGAGAAAAATTTATTAGATAAACACTGCATATTAAGTAGTGTGTTCCGCCCTCAAAAGTATCTACAATAAAGATGCCACCACGTTAAAGCATATCTGAATAGGCCCAACACATATGGAACATCACAGAAATTATAACTAGATTTCCTCCATCTCAGGTGGTGTAATAAATGTATTTGGGCTCATGGATGAGTATGTACATTTTTCATCCCTACCTCTTTAATGCTTTTGTATTGATTTCTGCAGCCGTAGAACTATAAAAAACCACATACATATATATATATATATATATATATATATATATATATATATATATATATATATATATATATATATACGTGCACTTATACACATACGGTCTAATATACATAAGTATGTACGAACATATCTAAATACATACATACAAATATAAATACATACATATACATACATACGTACATGCATATATACGTACATGAATATATACGTTTAGATTTTGGAATAATGGGATACATAACCTGTATGAAGGACTTTTGCTTTTCGTAAAAAAAATAATGAAATAAAGTGTGGAAATAAATCAGAAATGAAACATCACTTTTTCGTTTACCACTAATGCATCTACAATATACATAACGCATACGCAATCATATATATCTATGTATATATATATATATATATATATATATATATATATATATATATATATATGTAAAACCAATGATACACTTGCGACTGAATCATACTAATGAATCTCCTCTAATAGTTATGGGCTATCTTGCCTGTTTCCACATCTATCGAGGTGAATGCTGGGAATGCTGTTCATATCAGCGTCGAATAATGTTATTACACTAATAAATCGTGTTCCAAGACATTTTCTACTTTTTATATAATACACACTATAACACACACACACACACACACATATATATATATATATATATATATATATATATATATATATATATATATACACACACACACATATATATATTTATATAATAATTTTGCCCTTTCTGGATAAAAGATAAATCTTACCTTGAGAAACATTTATTATCTACCAGGACAAATTGTAGGTTATAAATGTCCTGGTAAATCTCGTTGTTTATATATATATATATATATATATATATATATATATATATATATATATATATATATATATATATCCCTTTTGAGGAGAACATAGAACATAGTGCTGCATGTTTTAAAAAAAGATTATAACAATAATCCAACGTAACAGCGCTTGCAAAATTTAATAACGTGATACATGAATAATAAATTTATTAATAGACAATACCAAAGAGTTGAAGATCTTGTGTTGTGAAACAACAGTTAACCCTTGCAGTAAGCTCAATTTTTAAGAACAAGAAGATCCCATTAGTCCTAAAAAGAAGGGTTTTAAATCAAGACATCCACCCGATAGTCACCGTTGGAGCTGAAACATGGAACCTAACCAAGGGATTGACCTGCAAACCGAGGTGCATGCAACGTGTACATGAAAAGATAATGCTCAACCTCACATGGACCGATCACAACGTAGCACATTATGAAAGGGAGAAAATAGTAGTCCATCAGAAAACTAAATTGGCAATGGACTGGTCATGTTGCAAGAATGTAAGACAACCGCTGGACATCAAGATGGATCCCAAGAGATCCAATGCAGAACTGAGGCTGGCAGAATACAAAATTGGGGGACGAATTGGGGCAAGTTCAGAAAGTATTGGCTGCGTGATGCCCATGATAGAGAGGTGTGGCAAATTCTGGGGGAAGGTCGATGTTCAAAGATGGACGTTGAAAGACTGATGATGATGATGATGATGATGAAGATGAAAAAAATACGAAAAAATATATAGAATTTGTAGTATATATTCAACCTCTTTGCTGTATATATTCTACACACTCACTCACACACCATAACACACACACACACACACACATATATATATATATATGCAATGCTCCTCCAAAGGATTAGAGCATTGTAGTGGACAGGGAATTTAAACTAAATGAATATATCGCTTAAATTCCTCCTTACTGACTGTCCAGTTCCCTAGCACAGATGTAGGATATCGGTCTCCGGATCTGAAGCGAAGGTTTCAATCCTGCCTCGTGGTACTGGATGAGATAACAGATAGTCTATAGTCACATCTAAGAGTTGTAATACAACGGAACAGCTGTCTTTGGATGACACAATATGTATGTATATATGTGAATGCGTTGTATTGTTTGAAATTTTATTTGAAATTACCTCCAGTTGTTACACGGAGAATGAGTCACTCTGCCTAGACAGCGTAAATGGAATAGACAATTACATAAATTGGGCTAATTGTTGATTAATCTTTTTCTAGTTCAGGTCTCACACCTGGAACTTCATCACTGAGGCTGTTTGTTGGTGTCTTTCAGCGTCTGTTGTTGGACTGAGACCTTTCCCAAAATTCACCAGACCTCTCTATCGTGGGCGTCAAAGAGCCAGTGGTTTCTAAACCTGTCTAGTTCGTCACGTGATCCTATTTTCTGCCGGCCACAGTTTCGCAAGCCTTTATGCCTTCCACGTTGGCCAAAGGTACCTGGCATGATTATATCATCTATTGTCAGAGAGATTCGGATCTATTCAATATCCTCTTCCCAGCCTTTTTGACTCTTCCCTTACCCTATGAATTAGCTCAATGGTAAATCTCCTTTTCTTGGGGAATTTTAAATTGGTTTACCGGAGTTTCAAACTCAGATTGAAAGTAGAATTGACTTTGGTAACAAAAAACTACAGAATAGACTTAGTATTGGTTCGTGTTATAACGATGGCCGTCTTTATAATGTTTTTGTGACACAACTTCTAAGATCGAGAATTGTTTCAACCAATTTGACTCCTTTCTGCCCCTTCGGTAAATAATGTTCCATGAAATAGTTTTTTACTTGGGATCTTGTACACATCACTGAAGAGGAATGACTGTTTATATATATATATATATACATATATATATATATATATATATATACATATATATATATATATATATATATATATATATATATATATATATATATATATATATATATATATATATATATACATGCGTGTGTTTGATTGTTTGTGGTTGCTCGTATGTTCCAGCGTTCCTGGCCTTACCGTTTTGCTTTCACACTTGGAAATCACCTATAAACAGTCAATGAAGTTGTACGTTCGCCGGAAAGAAAAACAAAATTTATATACACTCAAAAGAGGATAAGAAAATATTGAGTAGGTGCGGAATAATGTATTTTGAATTCTTGAAAGTTGAATATGAATAACCTCTCTGGAAGGGAATCTCTCTCTCTCTCTCTCTCTCTCTCTCTCTCTCTCATTTTGCCAGGGGTCACACGAGCGAATCGGCACACATTGTTCAAAATCTGTTTGACGTGCTCCATTCTCTCTCGTGGGTGACTTTTCCCTCGAATTGTATCTTGGCTCCCTTTTGTATTCGGAAAAGGATATGTATGATCCGACAGAATGATTATAAATTGCGTTTTATCATAGCATAGAAACTTACTCGAAAATTGTCTCCCACCATAACACTGTTAATGTATCATGCAACCTAGAAAACGTATAAATAATTAAAAAAAACAAAGAAAATCCGACTCCTACAGGAATCAAACTTGCTACCGATGAGATTGCCGTCTACAACTTAGTGATGCTCTTACCATTAAGCTGTAAAGCAACTACCTGTTTTCACACCAAATTCTCATCTCGCTTCTTGGTTTATTCGCTTCTTTAAACACGACATTTCGTATTAAGAAATAGATGTATATGATCCAAGAAGATCTGAGAAAAAATCACTTGATCGGAAGACAAAAGGAAATGTTTGGCTGTCAAGTGCAGAGTGGTAAAAAAATCTCGAAGCCGAGAGCACACGCATGAAAATGATGTTTTTGGAAATGGGTCTATTTTAGTTATACACTGGGTGCAATAAAGATTCACTCATCAGCTTTTCCAATTCATTCAACATCGAATAGAGACGCGTGTATAGTACAAATCACATACATTTCACTGTTTACACTTAATCCATACAAACAACTTTGACCATCTTTTGCCTTTGCCTTCAAACGGAAGGTAACTGACTTGCACGAAGGACACGTAATTCCTTATCCAAATTGGACCAGGGTTTAACAAGGCTTTGCTTAAGAGCTGCAGCACTGCTTTAGGAAATCCGTAACACCACCTTTCAAAATAAACTAATAGCAGAATCCACAGAATTGATGTCTGGGATTGAAGGAAGCCGCATGATATTGTCTCAGTCTGGGCTTGAGGGAAAGCCGCGTGGTCTTGTCTCAGTCTGGGCTTGAGGGGGGGCCACGTGGTCTTGTCTCAGTCTGGGCTTGAAGAAAGCCACGTGGTATTGTCTTAGTCTGTGCTTGAGGGAAGCCACGTGGTCTTGACTCAGTCCGGGCTTGAGGGAAGCCACGTGGTCTTGTCTCTGCCTGGGCTTGGGGGAAGCCACGTGGTCTTGTCTCAATCTGGGCTTGAGGGGAGCCATGTGGAGTCACGTCGTATTGTCTCAATCCAGGCTTGAGGAAAGCCACGTGGTCTTGTCTCAGAAGCCACTGAAATACCCTTTGCGTCATGTCTGAGTGATATTTGATGATTAAAGAAAGTGCACCTTGTTTCAAGCATTCCTTCAGGCACTTGAAGATAAACTTGACTGTTCATTTTCACATCCTCTCAAACGAAAAATAAAGGAGACTTTTCCCATCTTATGCAACTGATGCCCACACCATCATTCCTGTAGGTTCCTGGCGACAAAAATGGGCTCCTGCTGCATGACCCCAATCATTTTCGGAATTCATTACAGACTGCACGATGAAAATATGTCCAATAGTCAAAGTTACACTTAAGCATTGGCAAGCCATTTATTTCGAAACCTTTGTCAAATAATCACATGTGATGGCTCTGTTTTAAATGAAATTAATACTAGAATTAAGAAGCCTCAGCTGTCTTCACCATGTTAAACACCATATGCAATGATGGTGGTATCAAGAGAAATGACCATATTTACAGCTATGGCGTACTAACTATATTAGTATATGGTAGTTCAACTTTACCAACTATTCAAAGTATTTTTCAGTGCTTTGCTTCCTTTTAAGTCTTGTCCCCGAAGAATACTCAGTATTAGATATTTCCATCATGTCATAAACAGAGAAGTTAAAAGAAGACCAGACTTAATTCTAATTCACCTCTTCGTGTCTGAGGCACGACTTGGATATTTTGGTTATGTTGTCCGCATGTCTACTGAGAGATTATCATTATATTTACAATATTAGACCCCTACACTTGGCAAATGGAGAGTTAGTCGTCAAAAAGTATTTGAATTACTTGTGTACATAAGAACCTGTAGAAATTTACAGAAAATAATGAGACTGATACTAGCATTGGAATTTAACTTGCTATAAACAGATGTGAGTGGCGAAATCATCTATTTATCACAAAGATGCAATTGGTTATGAACGAGCAGTTGAATCTACAATACCCCGGTAAAGTTTTTGAAAAAAAAGTGGGGATTAAGCCTCGGACGTTTTAAAACTTTCCCATCCTCGAATTACCTTCAACTTTTGGGTTCAACTTTTGAGCCCTACCAAAAACTAGAATTTTGATTTCCGATTTTAAAGACAGATAAATTACCAATATTGGAGAACTGGCACCGCACAATCATTTTATCTTTATGGGAACTCAATCTAATAAATATAAACTATGACAGGTCTTCCTGTAAAATATTTGACATATTTTTTAAACCAATGAAGAAGCGTTCTACAGACACTTTTATGTTGCTAATGGAAAAAATACACGTTCTTATTGATGTCCTACCATCTTTAGTACCCATGACCGTCACTGACACGCTGACATACTAAAACGAAACCGGCCGATTTAACTTCCGGGGCTTTGGTGCATTAACTCTTATATGATACTGACTGACTGACTGACGTACCGGAACATTTTTCAAAGAATGGTTTTTTTAAAAGATGGTGCTTTTTAAAGAATCTACGAGATCGAAATTTCTGGCTTGTTACTGGTGTACGAAACTAGACTTCTGTATTCATTTCTTTGGTGTTCCATCATTACAGTACAAAGACAGGATTTGACTTTATTTTCCAACAATAACAACAAGAAAAACAATCCTCACCAAAAAGAAGGGCGTAAACTGATATCTAAAACCAACACATCACTAGCGTGATTTGAACTCCAAACCAACTAATAGCCAGCACGCTGGCGGAACTAAATTAACAAATTGTGAATAATTGTGAAAATTTATCCCATAGATACGCACGTGCGTATTTCATTCGAATAAATAAATACATTCTTACAAAAAAATATAATTTGTTTTATAAGAGACAAAACCTAACCAAGAGACAGACCCGTAAATTGAGAACCATGCAGCGTGCACATGAAAGAATAATGCTGGGCCTCACATGGAGAGACCACAAGACAGCACAGTACATCTGAGAAAAGACAAGAGTCAGGGACATCATAGAATCCATTACAAATATCGAATGGCGGTGGGCAGGTCATGTTGCAAGAATGGCAGACAACTGATGGACATCATGACTCATAACATGGATCCGCCGAGATCACATGCGCAACCGAGGCCGGCAGAATATTAGATGGAGAGACGAGCTAGACAAGTTCAGGAAGTACTGGCTCCGTGACACCCAATGATAGAGAAGTGTGGCTAATCCTGGGGAAGGTCTACGTCCAACGACGGACGTTAAAAGACTGATGATGATGATGATGATGATACATACAATACAGAAGTTTCAGTTGGAATAGAAGTTTGTGTGGAGTTCAACCCAGCAGCAACCAGTCTGGAGTTTCCTCCCTCTCGCGACTCTTGAGTATAAGACAAGCCAAATTGGTTGGAAACTCCCGTGACGGGCGTCTAATGCAAAAAGAAGGGGAAAAAAGCAGACAATCGATTATTAGTTCCACGCTGCACCGTTAATCATCATCATCATCATCATCATCATCATCAGTCTTTTAACGTCCTTCCTTGGACATAGACCTTCCCCAGGATTAGCCACACTTCTCTATCATGCGCGTCGCGGAGCCAGTACTTCCTGAACTTGTCTAGCTCGTCTCTCTATCTAACATTTTGCCGGCCTCGGTTGCGCATGTGATCTCTGCGGATCGATGTCGTGAGTCGAGATGTCCATCGGTCGTCTGCCATTCTTGCAACATGGCCAGCCCACCGCCATTTGAGAGTTTTAATGGATTCTATGATGTCCCTGACTCTTGTCTTTTCTCAAATGTACTGTGCTGTCTTGTGGTCTCTCCATGTG
>OY735222.1:44009042-44039042 GCA_963457665.1 Thysanoteuthis rhombus
TTCGATATAATATCTTCCCTTGTCAGTGCACTTAATCGAGTCGCAAACATTGATCAAATCAAAAATCAGTTAATAACTGAGCCAGGCTACGGACATATTGATTCAAACCCGTATATATTACAGTTCATTTCATTTTTCTCTCGTTCTGTTCGAAAGTGTCTCTCAGGCACAGACTGCTTCCATCGATCTATTATTTGATAAACTGTGAAAAGGCTCAATTCATTTTTAATTTTAAAAATATCTGCTACAGCTTTTGTTAGATTGAAAAAAAAGTACGAACAGAAATCACCTTTCACATTCTAGATTTCTATGGGGGACTTTATTTTTCCTAAGGTCGTACGGGGCGGTTCTTCAGAATGTAATTAAGTTACAAAAAAAGATTTGGAAAAAAAAAAGAAGCAACACGGGAAACATTCAATCCGGAAATTATTTCTCTTCAATGCTTGTCTGAATTTTGTTAGACGGGAATGTATTGATCATTGTGTATGATATGGTCCGACTATTTTCTTCGTCCATATTTTCATTTTCTTCTTCGTTTTGGACGTGTACCCTCTGGCCTTCGTCGGATGTTCCTGCTCCTAGAATGTGGAGTCACTTCCTAGAACGCATACATATATATATTAGAATAAACTGGAGATAACTTTCCACTGTGTTTCACGAGGGACGCTCATCAGAAGTGATTTGAAAACACAAAGGCATGGAGGGAAGTTATATATATAAGTGAATGTGTATGAGCGTGTGTTATTCAAATAAAGTTTTAATATAACACAATTCATAACCATTCTGTTTGGATCATATATTCATTTCTCAATAGCACTGTCATATATATATATATATATATATATATATATATATATATATATATTCTTATACATCGGTATTGCATTCGGGGTCAAATTCCAAGGTAATTCCCTTCCATTGGGTTCCAAGATGCTATTTGTATCGATGTTCAGTCGACTTATCGTTTCGACTGACCAAAGTATGGGTGCCACTCTCTCCAGGCACCGTATAGGGTGAACGGATGGAAGGCTAAAAACAAATGAACATATAATTTTGTTCTTAGATATATATAAATATATATAATTTATTTTTTTGTTGTGTCATCCGCAGACAGCTGTTTCGATATATTACATCTCTTCAGTGTGGCTATAGACTTTATCCCATCCAGTACCGCGAGACAGAATTGAAACTCTCACAGCGGACCCGGGGGCCGATATCCTACCACTGGACTATGGAACTGGGGGGGGGGGTCAGAAAGGCTGAATTTAAGCTATATATTCCTTTACACCGAAACTCCTCATCCACCAGAGTGTTCTATTCCATGTATGTATGTATGTATGTATGTATGTATGTATGTATGTATGTATGTATGTATGCATGTATGGAGTGCACCATTGAAGTTTGAGGGTTGAAAAATTGAAACATTTTCTCCTTATTATGTCTACAAAAACATTTTTCTTAATATATATTTTCTTAATATATATATATGTGTGTGTGTGTGTGTGTGTGTGTGTGTGTGTGTGTGTGCATGTGTGTTCTGGAAAGTGATTCCACATTCTGAGAGCAGGAACGTCTGACAAAAGCCAGAAGATAAACGTCCAGAATGTTATGAACAAATGAAAATATAGGCGAGGGAAATAATCGAACTATATCATAGTTAACATCAAAATCAGGGATGTTTTTCCAAACGAGGTACAACTGTACATACATTTTTTACTTCAATGCAGAAGAGCACAAAGCTCCAGTTTGAGTGTTTGTTCACTATTACGTATACTATGAGTGCTCCTGAGAGGAGGTGCATCGCATCGAGGCCCAGAGATCAAAGGGGGATACTGGCGCTACTCATACTTCAGAATTGGTGTTTTTATATCACAAATCTAAATCTACTGAAAAAGGTAATATATTTGGCAACCTTTGTCATTGTGTGGCAGAGGCGCTTTTGGATATACAAATTGTGCCTATTTACTGGAACGCTGCAATCATAATGCCTTTACATTAAAAAAGGAAACCCCAAAGATATCATCAACTACAGACCTATAAGCCCACTCAACTGCATATACAAACTTTTCACAAAAATCATCACTAACTGGATCACTAAAACACTAGATGAAAACCAACCACAGGAACAGGCTGGATTTAGAAGAAGTTACTTGGCCATGGATCATCTCCATTCAATAAATCAGCTGAAAGAAAAAGCAGTAGGATACAAAATGCCACTTGCTGTAGCATTTACAGACTTCAATAAGACATTCGACCCTGAAGAAATTCCCATGGTCATGAAGGCCTATAATGTGTAGACCCTTTATACGTTAAAGTACTGCAACATATATATAATCACAGCAACTCCTTCATCAGGCTACATAAGGACTCTGAACCCGTCCAGCACCAAAGAGGAATGAGGCAAGGTGATACCAGCTCACCCAAACTCTTTACAGCCTGCCTCGAGATGATCTGAGAGAATAGAGGAATCGAAATAAACGGCAAATATTAAAACAATGATGATGATGTTGATGATGATGCATAGTTCGTGAATACTGACGCTATTCAGTCTTTAGAATTGGTAAATAAGGCTGAATTGACTAAATATCAACTCAGTAATGTATTTGGCAACTTTCAACACACGAACAAAGTATTTGAGAAGTGAAGGGAACTACTTCTGTCCGGTATACCCACCGGAAGTGGTGAGCAGTGAATTATAATCCCAACAGGAGGTAAGATGCAGCCAGAGACAATGGCCGTGATACCAGACTCGAGAAACTAATCGATAATCATGGAGAACGCATGATCTATGGCTAGAGATTTTTATCCCCATATATTAATGAGGATGACTCTCTTTGTCTCTCACGCTACATAAACTACTTAAACATAGTTTCAGTCCGACCAAATTTGGCGTGCATAATCAACGGACCTAGGGGAAGGTTTTTAAATTTAATAGTTCCAGGATATTTCAGGAATTTTGGGTGGGGATGGGGGGCTCTGCATTCACGATCACTCCAATAATAATCATCTGGTTTCCATCTATTTTTAAATAATATTAACTGTCTTATTTACACAACAAAATTTTGCATGTTTACTCAATGGATCTTGGGGGAAGATTTTCGGTTCGTAAACAAAGCTCTCATACACCACCCCATCAGCATATTTAAATCAAATTTCATCGGAGATGGTGATTTTTCAAATAAGGTAGTATCAACTGAATACTTAGTTCAAATCCCAGATCTCTTATCTCAGGTAGGAACAAGCAAAATAATATCATAAAATTTATTTGGTCGTGAACTTAGGCCTTCCGCAATAACTACGTGAAAATGTCGGTCTACAGGCGCTTTTTCAGCAAGTTTATATATTCATTAGACCTACAAACTGAGAAGCAAGCAACATGCACATGAGAGAATCATGCTCAACTTTACATGGAGAGATCACGAGACAGCACAGTATATCAGGAAGAAAACGGGAGTCAGAGACATCATAGAATCTATTGAAAAACTTAAATGGCAATGGGCAGATCATGTTGCAAGAATGGCAGAAAACCAATGGACATCACGACTCACAACATGGATCCCCAGAGATCACATTCGAAACAGGGGCCGACAGAATACAAGATGAAGAGATGAACCAGACAAATTCAGAAAATACTGGCTCTGCGACACCCATGATAGAGAATTGTAGCGGATCCTGAGGAAGGTGTATGTCCAACGATGGACGTTAGAACACTGATGATCATGATGATGATGATCATCATCATCAGAAATTGTCACCCAAACTGTCCAGATAGTTTCAGTTTTTTAGTTGGTCTGGCTGACTGGCTATGTATGTATGTATGTATCATGCGTGCAGGGCGCACCAATGAAGCTTGAGGGTTGAAAAATTAAAACATGTAATCCTTATTATGTCTACAAAAACATATTTCTTGATTCACCTCCTGAATAGTTTTTTTAGTGGGGGGTCAGTTTGCAAAGTAAGTTCAAAGTGAATTAGCCCCTTATTTATGACCACTTTTTTTTTAAGCTTCTAGTGACTACTTCCTCATAAAAGGCGAGAGAAGTAACTTATTCATTGATCACCCCTTCCTTAATTGATCAACCTCAATAAAGCATCGTGCCAAAAGACGGTGATCACGTGATGGTCCCTATTGAGTGACTTACAAGACCGGTTTATTGACCAACGGTAGGTACCAAAGGTGGTCAAGGGTTTTATCCTTTTTATATGGGCATGCGTTTGTATTCTATGTGCTTGTGTGTGCCCGTGCTTTTGGTCGTACTGTTTTATCTACGGACATGAAAATTGACGTCAGTAATCAACTAAGCCCTTTGTAAAAAAAATGTTTTTTGATCTTAAAAAAAAAAAATTTTATTAACCATTTGAGGTCTCATTTTGACAGGTTTATCTGGGATATAGATGTTTCTAGATATTTTTTACGCTATTTTAGGTGCCTTCCAGCGGGAAATGTCAGTGATGTCCATGTATAGATTTATTCTAGCCATATTAATTCTTCGATCGAATTTTTCTTCATGACTCCAAATTTTGACGCTGCGGTTGATCAAGTATTGACTGCGACGGGGGGTCTATTTATTGATTTATTAACCTTATTTTGGAGGTGGGTAGTTTTCGTATCGTAAAATGTAAGTTTTCATGGTGGAACCAAGGGAAGATTGAATGACGTCAAATAAAAACTGGGAACTGGATCCGAAAATTAAAAGAATTTTTTTGTTGTTTTTCGTCTGCTTTCTAACATATTTGAAACTGTCAACCAAAACTGTCAACATAGTTATCATAGGTTTCTTCAGTTGTCAAGTGATTTTGGATAGCTGGTCCTCTACTTATCTATGTAGGAGTCACGTTCACAGGTTGCACCAATGAAGCTAGAGAACAGAAAATTTGAACATTCACTCATCTTTATGCGTAGAAAAAAGACTGCCATTCAAGTTTTCTTATGCATTGTATAATATCCTGGGCTCTAATGTATTGTCTTGTGACTTCTCTATATTGTGTTGAGCATGATTTTCTTATGTGTGCGTTGCATGATTTGAAGTTGGAGGCTAAATCTTTCGGTAAGGTTCCATGTTCCAACTCCATTGGTTATTCTTAAGAGGATACATTGGTTGTATACTCTTCTTTTTAGTAATAGTGGGATTTCGTTGTTCTTAAAGGCTCAGCTTACTCTACCGAAAACTTGTCATCCTATTGTAATTCTTCACTTGATTTGTTCTTCCTTGAACATTTGGATTTCATGGAGATTTGTGGTCGTAAGATTTACTAATTTAGCTTTTTTGGAAGTACAGCTAACTCTTTTTCGGTGGATTTACTACCTATGTCGCTGACTGATTCATATGCCGGAACAGAATTCTAATGGAAGGGTCTATTAATAGGGGTGCTTTAAAAGCAAGAGAGTCTCCCTGTCTTGTCATGAAATCGAAGTCGCGTTTCTATGCTTTGACTTTCAGGCTTTTTTTTTATCAGTTTGCTAGAAATCCATCCTATTCCTGTTTTCGGTCACTTATGATCATTTTAGAGCAACAATGCCCGAAGCCTATGTAGATAATTTAAGATTGAAGATTTTTTTAGAGAGGGGATAATATTTCATATACGGACTAGGGTGACTTATTTGAGTGCAAATTACAGTTATTTTCTTTCTTTTTCCCTTTTATTGATATTTCTGTTTTGTCTACGTCATTCACATGCCTTCTTTTCCTGAACCAGTTCCTTATCTTCAAACACCATTCAGCCTCCCAAAGGAATGACTTGAAAGGCATTTCGAAACCTTTTTTTAGGTCTTATCTACAAAACACGTTTGGCATTCTGTAAGGGGGTGGGCGTGAAGGTGTCAACAAAGTTACCTTGCAGAGAAACGAGTGCATTAATCAATATTGATATAAGATATATTTATTTGCTTACATATGAACACACATATCGGGAACCAATGATCACCGCGGCCCAGTGGTGGTGGGTTCGTTTCAATTCTAGATGGAGGAAAAATTATTCTCCAGATTTTGTCGTTTATCAAGCTCCATTTACGATTCATAACACGTATTTCTACTATTTTTCTCTATCTTCCCGTTCTATTTCCTTTTCTCTGTCAAACACGTAAACACATATACATACACACGCATACAAATATACGCATAAAACTCCAAGTCATGCCATAAATTCATGTAACTTGAACTTATTTGTATGTATGTGTTCGTGTGCACATTTATGGATATATATATATATATATATATATATATATATATATATATATATATATATATATATATTATAGAAACTCTTATTTGAAATGAGATGCCGTTATTACATGGTTAATGAATCACTTGGACTAAGAGGCTCATTTTTATATAATCTAATGCAATTTATATATATATATATATATATATATATATATATATATATATATATATATATATATATATATATATATATATATATGCTTCATTTTTGTCTATACTCTTTCATATGTGCGTGTTTGTACATTCCTGGCCATACCATTTCATTTACAGACTTCAAAATAAGATTATACATCCATATCTTAATAATAATAATAATAATAATAATAATAATAATAATAATAATAATAATAATAATAATAATAATAATGATAATAATAATAATAATAATGATAATAATAATAATAATAATAATAATAATAATAATAATAATAATAATGATAATAATAATAATAATAATAATAATAATAATAATAATAATATATATATATATATATATATATATATATATATATATATATATAATGTGATCTATATAGTCTAGAAAACTTTGTAAAACTTTTTAAAACACTAAAAAGTGAAAAGAAAAAATAAGATTAGTGCCACTTTGGTCACTTACTCCTCAATATCTGTTGATATGATTTATGTATTTTCTTGTTTTTCTGTCTTTTTTTTTGTTTTGTTTTGTTTTTTTACATATACTTTGTTATAATGGTACTGCTTTCCCTTCTTTGGATCATCAGTTGTTTACCATATATCCATTTTAGGAATTTCATTTATATATATATATATATATATATATATATATATATATATATATATATATATATATACTCACCCCACACGCACATATATACGTATATTAAGTAGGAGTAAAAATCACAACATCCATATAAGTAGATGCTAGAACCCAACAGGGATGGACCCAGCCAAGATATAATTAATCTTCTGCCCATCTATCTCTTGTAAATGTCCATTCCTTGTCTAAACCTTGACATCATACATCTATGTTTACGTTGTCTTGGGAGAAAAGGCTTTGACCTTTTCTATCCAGAGGCAATCAGAGATTGAAACCAGAGGACCGTAGAAAATCCAGGCTATGGGGCTTAATACCTTGATACTACTTATAGGAGATAAAGGACAGCACAGGTCTGGTTGGTCACTCAATTGAAACCTTCAAGTGACTAATGTCATTTAGTAACATGCCGTGTGTGGGATGATCAATTGGAAACTTAGACAATGAAATGATCCAGGGACAATTTAGTTCTGTGGAATTCAGTTTGGTGACCATCCGATTTTCAGCGAAAAAGCAAGCCAGACACCAACTTTCGAATGATATTGTATGGGAATGTCAATTTAGTATAAACTTACATCGTGAATGGAAACCTTCACAAGAACATGTTTGGAGGAGTTTTTTTTTTTTTAAAAAAACATAACTTATTACTGTAACAAATTAAGAATTAATCTTTTGATGAATTTCAATTTCTTTTTTCTTTAACAGAATTTTCGTGTGATTCTCATTTCATTCTTTTTTCATGAACTGGGTGAATTTTTTCAGTTAGATTGAAGCAACTGGAATGATTGTTCAAAGGAGTCAATTTTTACTGTGCATAATAGAGTAAACGTTGAAATTTTCAGCCTTCTAGCTTCATTGGTGCAGTAACCAGGCAACACCACTTAAAAACTGGAGAAGTCTGCGTTGATTAGCGGCTGACGCTTTCTGATAGTTCCAATAGCGAATGAAGTTATTCATTGAATTGCATAGATATTGATTCTTTCTGTATTTCTTTCTTTTTCTGCCTCTTTGTCAATCTCTCTCGCTCCACCTTACCTCTCTCTCTCTCTCTCTCTAACCTCGCCTTTCTCCTACCCTATCTTTCTCTTTCTGTCTTTCTCTCTCTCTCTCTCTCTCTCTCTCTCTCTCTCTCTCTCTCTCTCTGACTGCTTCTGACGTCTTTTTCTCTCTAGCAACCCCATCTTTTTTCTCTATCTATATTTTTTTTTCTACCTTCATCACTCTCCCTTTCCTTACTCCTTTTTCCCTTCCCTAACCTCTTCAGTTTCTATCTCCACAAACCCCTCTCCCTCTCTCTTCCTCTTTTAACCTTTCCTTCGCTGACCCTATTTCCCATTTCTCTCCCCTCTATCTCTGTCTCATTCACTCTCTCTCGCTGCTTCCTTCCCCTCCTTTTTCTCTTCCTCGCTCCCTCCTTCAATCTTTCTTTCTCTATTCCTCCTTCCCACATTCTCTCTCTCTCTTTCTCTCCCCCCCTCTCTCTCTCTCTCTCTCTCTCTCTCTCTTCCCTTTTACTCAAACATTTTCTGTTTTCCCTTCCTCTTTCTATTTTTTATCTCACTATGGATTTACCTTGAATGGTGGAATGAGTGGCGCTACTTCGGATTCTTTTTACTTCCAAGTTTATTTTCAAACGTCGCAGAAATCTCAAATAACTCTGAGATAGGAGAGAAACTTTTGTCATACAAAGCCTGGGCAGAGGCGTATGTTGCCGTGGCCAGCGTAAGGGTACAAGGCTTTACCAGTTCCATGATATTCTCAAAGAATATTTTTTCTACACAGCATTCGGTTGTTATACTGTTATCGCCATTTTTTCCAACTCTAGTCTAAACCTGGAGTTGATTCGGGTTTTTTTTTAACCGTAATAACAAGAACAACTAGATCAACCCTTGCCAAATTTAGGGAAATAACTGATTAGTAGTCGTGTCTCTTACCGACTGTGCAAAATTGACCAGTTTTACATTGCCGACGATTCTCATGTTAGAGACACACAATGGCTTATTCTATTCTTATAAAGAAATTTATCAATAAAATGAATATTCCCTACCACGATTTGAAATCACAACCCAGCGATCGGGAGCCAACTGAGCAAAACAGACAAGTCTAGCATATCTTTGGAATGTATATCACAAGTACAAAAGAGCTCATTTGAATCCAATTAATTGATACATTCATATTTTTAAAAAATGTTTTTTCATTATATCTACACTACAAAGGTTCCAGTAAATATCTTCGGTTGGAAGAGAATCAGTGCAGAAGCAAGGCTTGTCTTTCTTTCTTTTCTCCCTCCCGCTCTTTCTTTTCCCTACATTCACCCTCTCCTTTCTCGTTTTGTCCGATTCCCGTCCAAGTTTGAAGCTGGGATTGACTTCGTTTTTCTTCAGTAACAACAAAAACAAGCTCATCCAATTCAGGGAATAGACTTTTCACCGTTCATCTAACCAGTCATGTTTTTAAAAAAACAAAAAACGATATAAGAAATTAATATTTCCCCTGCGGCCATTTGAGAGCAGGAGCATATGATAGGTAGGCTGCTTTCTTACCGTCTGAGCCAAACTTACAAGTCTTACATATCTACGAAAATATGTCATTCATATATATATATATATATATATATATATATATATATATATATATATATATATATATATATATATATATATATATATATATATATACTGAAGTAGCAGTAACCATCTTCATTACGAGTGGAGTTAGACCCAGCAGCAAATAAGCTTTCTTTATATAGCTATACTGGTTTATTACCAAACTGTGGCCTTGCAAATTCCTTGCTACTTTCCCTAAAATAAAGTTGATCCACAAAGCGTTCGGATTTCATACCAGCATTATCTACTCATACTTCCACACCATCTTTCGATCTTCCTCTCTCTCTCTCTCTCTCTCTCTCTTTCTCTCTCTCTCTCTCTCTCTCTCTCTCACCCTTTATCCCCCTCGGTTTGTCTTTAACTGCTTTTCCTCTCATTTCTATTCATGGCCTTGCAATTCCCCTGACATCTTCTAGGAATAACGTTTACCCACAGAGCATACAGACTTTACGCTTGAATCATCTCTTTCTCTCTCTCTCTCTCTCTCTCTCTCTCTCTCTCTCTTCCATCCCTCTCAAGATTTCTTTCTCGTTTTGTCAAGCTCTTGTACAAAGACTGCAGTTGACTTCGTTTTCCTACCGTAAGAAGAACAAGAATAATCTTCACGAAGACTAGGGGTATAAACCATATGTAAAACCTACTTTTCCCAACGGTGATTTAAACTCACGACCAATTGATTGCCCAGAGGTTATCTTGCCGACTGAGTTAAATTGACAAGTCATAGATATTATTCAGATTCGCAATTCTGATAAAAAAATACATTTTTATAATCACGTTATATTTTTGTATTTCGTTTCATTTTTTATGTATAGAATACAAAAGTTACAGTAATTATCTTCAGTCAGAGTAGACGTTTGAATGGGTTTTGAACCTGCAGCAATCACACATGTTTTATTTATTGTCCCACGATGGCCTTTCAGACCTCTGTCTATTTTCAAGGAATGAAGTTGATCCTCAGAGCAACATGATTTCATACTGATCTCATCTATTTTTATTTTTTCTCCTCCTTTTTGTCCCCTTTCTTTTTTTTTTCCTTTCTTTCTTTCCCCAACCCCCGTTTTGATCCTACCCTCCTCTTCTTGCCTCTCTATTGTATGGCAACTCCCTTGTCATTCTCTAGGAATAAAGTTAATCCACAGGGCATTTGGATTTCATATTGGAATTATACATGCTCCCTACTCTCTCTCTCTCTCTCTCTCTCTCCCTCCCTCTCTCTCTCTCTCCCTCTCTCTCTCTCTCTCCCTCTCACTATATATATACTTCTCTCTACTTCCCTACATTCTTCTCTCTCTCTCACTCTCTCTCTCTCTCCCTCTCTATTGCTCCACTATAGCCTTGGAAAGCCCTCGCAGTATATTTATCTTCTTCAAATAAATTTGATTATAACTATTCTAGCAGAAGAATGTATTTGGGACTTTATATATTGCGTAACATTTTTTTCTTTTCCGAATAGACGAAGTGATCAAGATGCTTTTCCGAACTAGTTCGAATGATACTCGTTCCGTCACGTGCAGCATCTTCCCTGTTGGTCTAAATACACAAACCACATGAACTTGCACCGACAATCATCATCATCATCATCATTATCATCAGACTTTCAATGTCCGTCGTTGGACAAAAACCTTCCACAGATTTTGCCAGGACTCTCAATATTTTGACCTTCACTAGTTCATCACGTCATCTTATTTTTGCCGGTCACAGCTTTTTTCTATGATCTTTGGAGATCCACATCGTGAGTCCAGACTAGAAGAGTCAATACTATAGAGATCGCTGACAGTCGAGATCAAAGTAATTCCAAGATTACTGAAAGCGGACGAATAATCTGTCCTTGATTAATTCATTCTCAAGCATGGAACCTAACCAAGAGACAAACCAACAAACTGAGAAGCTTGCATCGTATACATGGAAAAATTATGCTCAACCTTACATGGAGATATCACAAGAGAGCACAGTATATAAGGAAGAAAACGGGCCAATATGCAAGAATGAATGGACATCACGACTCACAACATGGATCTTCTGAGATCACATTCGAAACCGAGGTGGACAGAACACTAGGTGAAGAGATGAACAAGACAAATGCAGGAAATACTGGCTCTGCAACTCCCATGATGGAGAAATGTGGCAAATCCTGGGGAAGGTCTATATCCAACGACTGTCATTAAAAGACTGATGATGATGATGATGATGATGATGATGATGATGATGATGATGATGATGATGATGATTTCATCATGGTCAGACTGCTACTGCTGGTACTGGCAGATATCCGGTATATAATCGAAGAGGTGCGAAAACTAACCCTCTTTGTTCCGACACTCCATAGAGGTAAGGCCTGACCATTCTTTTCCCTTCATTATTCTCTCCTTCGATTCTTCCGTCTATTCAAGGACATCTCTATCCGAGAAGCATCTTTCAAATAAACCCAATTCTCCCCAAAACAACTTTGTGACTATACACGATTTCTTTGATCTTCTCTCTATAGTATGACTTTCTTGATAAAGCAAACACGAAGGTATATTGGAAATGTATATTTCAACTGTCAGCACCCTCAAGCTTCGCTCTCTCAGCTACTAGATCTATACACGAATTATCAATTACAGTCGAAACTTTCGTACCTGTGTTTCCTCTTTGTGTGTCTCCCTTTTATTATAACTATTTGCGTCCGCTGTTCAAGACTATTCTCGATATTTACGAAGCTTACCCAAGTATGGCTTCAGGTGAAATGTGGTCAGGGAGATTTTGCTGCAACTATCTTCCGAGTAAAAAAAAGTTTCAAAAATAAACTTTCGAAATGCTGTTTTTTTGCAGTCGTTTTTTGTTTGTTTGTTTGTTTTGTTTTTTACCCAAGGTTCAACACCGACCAGTGGCGCCAGTACTCGTAGTAATTCCCCCACTATCAGTAAGTAGAGCGTTCCGATAGAAAAAAAATTCGTGTGCCGAAATGGCGTAATGCGAAGAAGCAATAACCATTAAATCTGAATGGGAAATTTTTGAGCGTTCCCCGCCCCCAGAAATGGTGCTGATGTTACGTTAGGCTGAGTCCTAAGACACCAGGATGATGGGAGTTACTGGACACTGGGGTATAGGAGAGAGAGGGAAAAGGTGCGCGTTCTTTTTGATTTTCGCTTTTCGATACGAAAAAGTGTCGTGAAGCGGAGTTTAGGAAAGAGAGGTATAAGTTTTTCTTTAATGGAAGAAAAAAGAATAATAACGATCGAAATAAAGAAAGGAAGAAAGAACGTGGATACTTGGGGAAAAAGGAAAAAGGAAGAGAAAAAATGAAAGGAAAGAAGAGTTCTTCAATCAAAAAGGAACCGTGTGTAAAACCAAGACAAAAAAGGAATATCTGTAATCGAAGAAGAAAAAGATATTTACAATTGTATGTATGCAATGTCGTTCTCTGCTAATACCCTGATCGAGCGTTTCACGAAGTTAGGTACACACAGGAAATTGTTAGAAAGACCTGATTCCGACCTGCAAGACCTATCGACGCTTCGTTCTGCTAACGGCACCAGGTATTCTCCAGTGATCACTTGGGATGCCAACTTATGGAAATGGAAATATAGGACGGGAAGGAAAGGTCACAAAGCACCCGGTATTTTTAAATTCAATTATTAAGATTTTGCCCTTAATTGATTCTTGTTATCTATTTCTTCGTTCAATTTTCCCAATTCACAAAATAAATTATTAAATAATCATCATTTCGTACAATTACATTCGTCATTGGTTTGTGTCTGATTTCGTGCAATTTTCATATCTGTTATTTGATCTATATTTATCGTCGTAATCGTCGGAGATAGTCTGGGAAAGGATTAAACATAATTTAAAATTCTTAATAGGTGGCCAGAATAATCTAAACCTAATAAGTACCCTTATAATCGCATATTTGAGCACCTCACTGTTAAGTAATGGTGAGCGAGTCAGACTAGAAGACCATTACTCTATGTGTCGATAGTTTAATTGAGAGACATTGAGTGCCATTTTGAAAGTCGTTGGTGTGATTCTGCAATGGATTGAACAACGGTCTACTGATCTAGAGATGAACACGCTGACACTGGGCCACGGTGATCGGTGTAAAATCGTGTAGAGAAAGCGAAAGAAATTATGTAATCGAAGAAGAAAAAGACATTTACAATCGGAAGATACGAATAGAAGGTTGATACACGAGAGAAATCAAATGGAGAAGAGATAAAAAGAAAAAGCTGTTGAACCAGTATCAAAGTAGGAGAAGTGCGCAGAAGTGTAGAATTAAGGAAAACAAATAATTTACAATTACTCTTAGGTGCAACTAAAATTAATCTCTTTGAAAAGCAGCCGTGAAAAGATGAACAGAAAGCGAGGATGGTTTGATGGATGGCAACATCGTCTGCGAAAGAGGGGAAAAAAACACAAGGGAGAACAAATGCTGAATTCGGTAGGGCGGCCTGACCTATGTGTAAATATGGCACCAGCACTCGGTGCAGATTTTACGAGTAACACCCTTGTCTTTCAACGTAAGACAGACACCTATTCCCCCTTTTTGTATCTGGCTTTCTCTACAGTTCTCTCTATCCATCTATTCCTCTCTCTCTTTCTCACTCTCCATTCCTCGCAAGCACACGCCTTTTATCTCTTTCTCTGGAGGTATATATATATATATATATATATATATATATATATATATATATATATATATATATATAGAATATTTATTCGATTGAGCATAAATCTTTGTATGCATATGCCTATAAATGCATATGTACGCTACTTCCATGTGAGATATATATATATTATACACAATCTTACATAAATCTAGTGTAGACATATATATATATATGTGTGTGTGTGTGTGTGTGCTTGTGTGAGCGTTTACATATATATGTTATTAAAAATTGATGTGTTACTGTTATATTATTACACGGTGAATATATCATTTGGCCTTGACAATGAGCATAGAATAAACAATTAAAGAAAATGGGGCTACTACAAGAATCGAACCGGCAGCCGTAAAGTAACTACTTCAATGTCGCTTTGTTCATCCCATTAAAATAAACAACTGCCGGTAATGTAGAGGCCTAAATAACTGTTTTAACTCCAAATTCTCATATTGTTTATTCACGATCTATATCTGTTTTATTTGTCTCTATCAACGCAATAATCATGTTACCAAGAAATTAATAAATGATCCGACAAAATGAATATGAATTGCGTTATATCGTATTGGGACTCTTATTTGAAATACTCCCCGTTATTACACGGTGAACGTATCATTCGGCCGAGACAACGTAAAAAGAACGAACAATTAAATAAATTTATGCTGCTGAAGGAATGGAACCGTTGCTCTTACCATTGGGCTGAAGTCATTTTGTTTTTTTTCAGTCTTTGCATTACCGGTGGCACACATATACACATATACACAAGCACACACGCACACACGCACACATATGCATATTAACAAACACACGTGTGCACATACACACACATGCCTTATATACGTGTAGATACGTATTCATATACAGAATAATGGACTTGAAATTCCAGTATGGGGAGGTGGATGATTAGAGAAACAAAATTAGGAAAATAATAATGAATTAGAAAGCTTAAATATTTACGACAGAAAGGGAGGAAAAAGCATGGGGGGGTCGGATATAGACCAACGTCCACACGCATGTAAATACAAACCTTCATATATCCAAATATAGGTGCAGATCCTCCCACGATTCCACATACACACATGTATTGTACGTACGTATCGAACAACTTGAAAACGACCACCATTTTTCCAGCTTTCTTCCCTTTTTTCTTTACTCTCCACCATTCTTTTTCTTCTCAAATACACGCACTCACACACACACACATACACACACACACACATATATATATATATATATATATATATATATATATATATATATATATATATATATATATATACACACACACACAATTATGAATTGTGTTATATTATGTTGAAAATCTATTTGAAATTAGCCCCTGTCATAATCATGGTGAATGTTACATTTGTCCGACACAGCATAAATAGAATGAACAAGTAATAGATAAGGAGGGTCTGCTGCAGGAATCGAATATATATATATATATATATATATATATATATATATATATATATATATATATATATATATATATATATATATATATGTATATATATATATATATATATATATATATATATATATATCGAGAGAGAGAGATAAATTGATTGATTGATTGATTGAAAAAAATTGAGTAACAGTTGGGAAAATATTCATGCAGAGATGATATCCGACAAATACATACAAATTAAATCACGATGGGAAAATATTTTTCGAATAATATATTCTTGAGAATAGTTTTGACGACTACCACCGTTATCAAAGTTTTATATTTCAAATCCAAAACATTGAACATAATGGTAGTCGTCAAAATAAGTCAGTGATATAAATCATTTGGAAAATCTTTCCCCACGGTTATTCAATTCATATATATTGGTCCGATATCATACCCACACACACACACATACACACACACAAACACACACACACACACACACACATATATATATATATATATATATATATATATATATATTGGAACAGATCAATCGATATGAACATTCTCCCATCTTTTTATCTTAAGTTTCTATAAATCTCTTGACATGTCTCATTTGCCATCGACAGTCTCAATAAATAATCGAGTGGAATTTGATACGGTTCTTCCCTCCATAACTCTCTCTCTCTCTCTCTCTCTCTCTCTCTCTCTCTCTCTCTCTCTCTCTCTCTCTCTCTCTCTCTCTCTCTCTCTCCATTTCTCAGTATATTTCTATGTACATACATATATATGTGTGCGTGTCCATATATGTCATGCAAAATTTTCATATCATAATGCTGAAAAAGAACTAATATTCTAGTCATTTTCAATATATATTCCCAAAATAAATCATATATAAATATCTTCTGAGTTTTTATGTAACTATCGACCACAAAATACCAGCACACATAGATCTATGTGTAACAGAACCGTTGCGTCACGATGGTTCGTGAGTTCGTTCCTCACTTTGGGTACCCCCACCCCTTAGATCTGCACCTGTTATATTTTTATTATCTTCTTTCCTATATTTTATTTTTATGTCAAACTCCTGGCTGGAGATGATTTCGCTTTTTTTTTCTACAAGAACATCGAGAACGATTCTCACCAAAATTGAGGGTGTAAACCGATATGTAAAATTCACAATTCGCAATCATGATCTGAACCTACGATCAACTGATAGCTAGAAGGTCTTATTGGCTTAGCCAAATTGACTAGTCTTCGATACCAAGGGATATTCACAAAACAAGATTCACACAAAGCTTATTTCATCCTATAAACTAATACATTTATACACATGCACACACAATAACACACACACACACACACATATATATACATATATATATATATATATATATATATATATATATATATATATATATATATATAACTTTTTATTTATTGTACATGCAATATTGGTTAAAGGAAAATTTGAAGGTAAATAGAAAATTTAAGAGAAAAACAGGTGTTACATCTGTATGCTGTTAATATATTTGAAGATTGAAATTGGGATATTTCTGTGTTGTGGGTTGTTTAGTAAGAGTGGGAGGGCAGATGTTTGCTTTTGTGAGAGCCAGGTTTAGTCTGAAAAAAGGGTCTGTGAGAGGAGGGGTCAAGTTGTGTTTGTATTTGTGTCTGTGGATATCAGGCTTGTCTGAGATAAGAAGAGTTGGTAAAGAGGAAGGGTCAGGATGTAAATGGTCAGTTTTCAGTAAAAATTGGTTTGGCTGTTGGTGTCTTCTATCATAATAGAGAGGTAGTATCTTGCATTTGATGGATAGGTGTTGACGTATGTGGTGGGGTGGGAGTGGGTGTGTTATTTTTGATCTTTTGGGTGGTGGATGAGACTTTTCTTCATGTGTAATGATTCCATTTCAAGGTGAAATTATACTGTGGTTGATAATAAATATTGCGAGGAAGAGACGAGAAATGGAAGAAAAATAGACATCCAAGGCATAAATATAGATAAAACTTTAAAAGAGTATAAAGGCTAGCACCATAAAACCCTTGTGGTGATGATACTAATGAGAGAAGTGATATGGGAACAGGAATCGGTTATGAGAGGAGATTTCGGAATGATAACAAACGATATTTTCTTTGAAGTCAAATAATGTGGATGCGCACCCCAAAGATAACATCGTTGCTGCATAGAGGATCTTTTATATATTCTATGAATAAATCTATATATATATATATATATATATATATATATATATATATATATATATACATATACATATATATATATATATATATATATATAATATATATATATATATATATATATATACATATGTATATATATATATATATATATATATATATATATATATATATATATATATATGAGTGGAAATATTTTCAGTGATTCATTACAGATTATACATTTTGTTTCACTTTAAACAGAATTTTCAAATACAAGTACAATATGCTATGAACCACTAGAATATCTTTACAAAATATCTTTGTTTTAACCACCCTACCAATGGTGTTGAGCACTGTTTTGAATTGGATATCTATTTGATACTTACACGAATGCTTGTAGTAAATTTACAATACAAATATTACTGATATATATACGTATCTAATTTGGTATACGGTTGAACATAAACCGTTGAGTGCATATACGTATGAATACATATATACACAGGTTTTGTGTGAGATGGTATGTAATAAAATGAAGCTCAATACACATATACATATATATATATATATATATATATATATATATATATATATATATATATATATATATATATATACATATATTTATGAATAAATGCATATATATACACATATATGTACATATATATCTACACGTATAAATACACATATACACACATTTATACACATATGTATATACATGTATGTATGCATATGTACTTACATATATATATAAATATACATATATATATACATATATACATATATACATACAAATATATCTATATATATGCATATATACATATATGTATACATATACAAATATATATATATGTACATATACATACATATGTTTGCACACATATACACATATATATACATATAAAGGTCTATATATATACATACATATACACACATACGTATATATACATACATACACATATATATACACATATATACACAAACATATATACGTATTATATACCACGAATCACTATACTTCAACACACTCATATCTCACTAATGTATATGCAATTATATGTCTTGTTTATTTTCATTAGTATCATATCGGATACATGTTTTATCAAAAATTGATGTTCATTATTTTTTGATGACCACAAATCACTCATATTTTCTGATGTCTTTTTAACGAATAGGGTTGAGATTGTAAAGAAGTCTTCGTAAAAGTCTATCTCAGTTTCCAGACTTCTAATGAAGACAAGTATTCTGCCAGACCAGCCGTAATGCTGATGTGTTTCATGTCAATTTTTCTCGAATAAATGCATACTTTTGCCCTACCCAGCCCACTGTTTGAACTCACAACCTGGATTTCAATAGCACCTCTATCCCAATTAGATTATGTACTATAGCTCTGGTGAAACTCGGCTGGTTTCCTGAAATTTGTGAAGTAGTTCCTTTGGTCAAGTAGACCAGAAATATACAACGCTGGACTGATTAATGAGTACTTAATCCTCCTAGGGGCACATGATATCACAGGTAAAAGGATGGGAACAGCATGTCCATTTGGATGAAATGAAGAGTTCAGTTCAACATTTCCTCAAGGTTGTAGAATACTATAGACACCAAAGGAAAGCCGATGAATAGAGAAGTCAAAGTACTACAAGATGAAGAAACTGACCCAAATGAATCCATCAATAATAGTAGGGAAAAAAACATCTTATCCCAGTAATCCAGAAAAAAAGCATTTCGTTCAGAGATTACCGGTTATGACAAGCACCTGAAAATTACCTGAGAAAGTATCGGCTGGAACATAGTCATCGAAACAACAACGAGGGGAACACGAGCACAAATAACACATTGAAGAAAGACTCATTTTTTTCTTGATTGGGCGTTTCTTTCTCTCCAACAAGCTGCACGTTGGTCCCCAGTTCGTCGGAAGCAGTCCAATTTGCATGCAATCCAGTGAATCCCTTTGTACGTGAGATTAAATCTGACACCTAAAAGTAGGCGCCACTGATGATAATGATGACGCCAAAACAACGTGTCATATTTCATTGTCGTCTGAGATACTTTGGAGATGTACTTTCACTTTCACTTTCATTTTCGCTTTTGGTATTTTTGTGTTGGATTTTTTTTTCTTTCATTGATTTGTGTCAAGATTTCTCCACTAGGAGAAATCGATTTTCTGTTGTATTTCTCTCTTTCTCATTGGAAGATGTTCTTCCACTTTTGATATGTTGATAATACATCAGACAGAGCGGGTATAAGGAACATCGGGTGATCATAAATTACTGTACGCATATTTTGTAATTACTTTAGAAAAAGTGACAAGAAACTCGTTAACATGAATATGTTAAATCAACTGCTGGAAAACACGATTCTGTATGTATGAGACATTATTCATATGTTGCTGCTTGTAACAACTTTCATACAAAACGTATTTATGCAAATTATCCTCACATTGGACAATGCTCAGGCGTCTTCTGTCACTCCAAGGGGCGTAACCGTAAAATAAAACTTGACACTGAACTGACGCAGGGTATGAATTCTTCTTCGATGACGTAATAAGGATGTTTAATTCAAAGATTAATAGAAATGTAAAGAGTAATAGAAACACATATGAAAAATTAATGAACGCCTGTCCAAGAATATTCCTTTAACGAGCCCGTAAGATAGTAGATAATATGCCTTTTGCTAAGACAACCCGTTTGCAGTTTCAGTAAATGGGATTCTGGGTCTGTTACAACGTTTGTCCCTTCAGTCTGTAGAGATGGAAGATTGTCTTATGACCCCCCCCATCATCATCATCATCATCATCAGTATTTTATGGTCCGTCGTTGGGCATAGACCTTCCCAAGGATTCATCAGACTTCCTACTTAATTCCAAAATTTAACCCTGAATTATCTTATGGATATTCCCAAGAAACTCTTTCCTTGTAACACTTCACTTTTTGTCTTTCTCTTTATTTCTGTCATTAAACATGCGAAAATGAGATTAGTGTGTGTTCCCTAATTTTGTCCACACATCATTCGGTCAAGCTAATTAGACTTACTTAAATTACTTACGTACGTCCTTAATTACTCGACTTCAAATTATTATGTTTTGCAAGAAATTTTCTCATAAGTAGTTGTTGCTACTACCGTTACTATTTGTGAAACTTGTTTGATTCAGTAATATTTCATTTGATTCAATAAAGTATCATACCGATATTTTAAAATCATTTCTTAAAGTTGTGTATATCAAATAGGTGAAGTATGAAAATGAAAATTTCTCCTCACATGCATTTCGAATTTCTGGCCCCAGATGAGAGCAAACACGGACCACACCTCATTTTATTCCTACAAAAAGGAAAACGTGTGAATTTTGCAAAAATACACAGCGTATTTGAGGGTAATGGAACTGTTTTAAGCACTGGGTAAAGTCAGAAGTTAAAAAAGAGTGATTAACTGAAAATTGACTATTGTTAAATAATATAACAGGTAAATACTGAAAACGTTAATCAAATCTTTCGATTTTCAATATTAGAATCAATACACAAAAATACGCCAATTTCGTCAATCAAAAAATACATGTCGATATAACAGCTGTCACAATATAGTCAGGATCGAATTTTTGGAATTGATTGAAACTAAAAACACAAAATACTATCTAACGACGAAAATAGAACGAACATTTTGGCCAAGCATATAATTACATGTTGGAAAACATCAAGATGAAAACGTCATCTTCAATTTTTCATATCTTCCACGCTCACAGCCCCATATGATGGCTTATCACGATAGGGTTTGTTTTGTTTTTTTTCATAAAGTTCTGCGGTCGTGGTGTGGATTTCAATGCGAAATGAAACCAAATTCCCGATGCAACGACGTTATTCTCGAGAAATCACGGGATTTAATCTAGCCTCGCTTTCACTCAAACTTGTTTCGTGCTGTCTTCATAGCTGGAGCAAAGTTGGCAGCCTGTGACTTGAAGGTGACTGCGTGATCCTCAATGAAATTGAACATGGCAGATATGAAGTTTCTCCATCTTACGCCATATGAAAGAAGATATCTCTTGGATACAGCAGCGAAGAGCCGACTGATATCTGACGAGGATGTAGGCTTTCATTTCTGATAAATTAGGTTAGTGCAGTCTCTCTGCACTGAAAAAAGTGTTACGTGGTTAATCTTTTAAAAACAACTCTAATTGTTACACATAAATTTATCAGTTTATCTCAAAATTATATTTATCATAATTGATCAGAAATTTTCCAGAACAACCAGTCAATTAGGCTACAAATTATATGTGAGTGTACGTGCTCCAGGCACTATTGATTGCATTTGGTGGGCTACAATCTTGAAGATTAGCATGAGTACTCTACAATGAACCATCTGAAAACGTTTTTACTTTTTCTTTTTTTTCATATGGTCATTTCGGACCTATGATGCTCATATCCTGTGCTGGTACATTGTTTTTCTTGGATAAAAATATCTATTTTTTTAGATAATTCTAAGATCGTCAAGTTGCGGGGAAAAAAGAATTAGCCCCCAGTTAGATTCTAACTCATATTTTAAAATAAACTTCTTAACAGTGCCTTACTGATTTGACTACGAAAGCTAATAAGCTGGAGTCATTCGAAAATGGCCAAGAATCACTGACCTGGCCTAGGCTTTTCAAGAGGACTTATGGTTTTCCCCAAGGGTTTTAGAGAGAAGAGAACTCCAACTACCCCAGTCGAAACTAGATCTCGCTCCGCCGCTACCAATTTCTGTTGCCAACTTCACACTTAATAAAATAAACAGAAATATTCATTCTTTTCCCATGAGAACTGAAAATGTGACCACAAGACGATGGAATATGTTCATTCACAACAAAGAGAAATTCTTTACGTTTACAAAATATGATATATTGTAATATATTCAACTGTGTCATGGCTGGCTTGATCAAACGACACGTTCCTCATATTCAGTAACATAACATGGCTAAAAGAAGACACATGACTAAGAAGATACACGTCACGAATCATGCAGCCAACTAAGTACTCGTCATGTGCTGATGCAGATTTAGCCAGGGAACATAAAATGACCGGTGAGCATTCTCTGTAGCATTCATGCTCACCGAGCATGCACAAGACGATCGTTTTCCCCCCTTATCGAATGTTTTCTGAAAGTAATCAGACGATTCGAAAGAATTTTTGCAATTTTTCAATTGAAATGAAGTTTTTGTGTACCTAATCTATATGTTGCAGCGTTGAAAGTCAAGAGGGAAATGATTTTCTACGCTCATGCAAGAGTTACTGACAGAATAGGGCTATTACGTGTATAATATATATGTATTGCTCTTAGTTTCATTAGGTTATTCGAAAATTACAAGACAATTCTAGATACCAACCTTTAATCTACTCCTACAACATTACTTTGGGGTATTGCACCAATATACACGGCATGTTTTAATGATAAATGTTCTCTTCTTTCACTAATATCCACCGTTTATTTTCAGAGTAAGCTATAGACTGTTCAGACCTTTGAAACCGAATATGAAAAAGGAATAAGTGCGTATACTCCTCTTACACAAGTATCAACTGGGTCAATCATCATCATCATCATCATCATCATGTCTTTTAACGTTCGTCGTTGGACTTAAAACTTCCCCAGGATCCACCACATTTCTTTATTTCTCTATTTCTCTATTATTGGAGTCAGTATTTTCTGAATGTGTCTAGTTCATCTCTCAATCTTGTATTTTGTTGGCTTCGGTTTCGCATATGATCTCTGGGGATCCATGTTGGGAGTCGTGATGTCCATCAGTTATCTGTCATTATCGCAACATGACCAGCCCATTGCCATTTGAGTTTTCTAATAGATTCTATGATGTCTAACACCCTCGTTTTATTTCTGATATATTGTGCTGTCTTGTGAGCTAAACGAAAAAAGTAAAAGAGTCAGCCTACACATGAACTTCAGTAAAATAAAAGTCATGTGCAACAATGACATCGAAAATAAGGATAAAACTGTCAAAATCGAAGATACAAAACTGGGGAAAGTAGACCACTGCATCTACCTAGGACAACTAATCTCTATGAAACTCACAAAAGAAGAAATCAAGTGAAGAATCACTCTTGGATGGCAAGCCTTCGGCAGAGCAAGCTCAAGCTTCAAAAACCAGACGACCCCAATAATCCTAAAAAGAATAGTATTCAACCAATTCATCCTGCTGATAGTCACTTATGGAGCTGAAACATGGAACCTAACCAAGAAACAGACCTGCAAACTGAGAAGCATGCAGCGTGCATGTGAGAGAATTATGCTCGACTTGGTCAAAGTCCGTGTCAAATAACTTCTAATATTAACCTTGCATTGAATGAAAGAATCACCATCGATCATAGAGTGTTGCGTTGGTTTCAAAAGTTTTGTAGTGAAGCTTTGAGCCTCGAAGATCAAGGGGGTAGAAGATGTCCACGTGTAAATGAAAATGAATAACTTGAGATATTAGTCGAACAAAACTCACGCTAAGATGTCGGTGAAATGCCACAGATATCGAATGTTGGCATTGCGACAATATTGGATACCTTGAGCAAATTCATTATACAAGGAAGTTTGATAAGAGGGCTTCGCATGAACTCAACAAAAACTATTAACAACCAAAAACGGCCATTATTTTCCAAACAATATACTACAATAGAAATGAATTGCAGATCGTTTTACGGTAGAATGCTTTGCAAATGAGAGAGGAATGAATAGTCACTGGTCAGGAATTCTAGCAAGGGTAAAAAGCCAGATTTGTTGTATTATAGACATAATGTAAATATGCCACTATTGATTGGATTACAGAATGGCATTTTGAATGAGGACAAAAAAGATTGTTTGTAGTTAGAAAAAAAAAAAAAATATATATATATATATATATATATATATATATATATATTTCAACAGAGTTGCTCACAGAACACGGCTATATTATACGCAATGAATGTCAGACAACTGCAGGACATCACGAGTAAAACGTGGATCCCCAGATATTATATCAAAACTTGTGAACGGCAAAATATTAGCGTGAGGATTTAGACGAATTCAGAAAGTATTGGCTTTGAGGTCTGACGAGTCTACGGTAAGGTCGATGCTCAACGACGGACGTTAAAAGGCCGGTGATGTTGATGTACGATGTAAACGCATTTGAATGCTACTGGGATGCCTAAGAAACGAGGGGAAGATCAATAATCATGAATAATAGCAAATGTTGCTAACTGAATTGGGCTATCAAATATTTAATGGGAATGCATTGCAAATGTTAAAGAAATGAATGTGGGCGGTCAGAAATTGAAACAAGCTTTGGCAACAGAACAGGCCTATGATAAGAATAACTAAGATATACCCGTCAAAAATAACAGGGTTATTTTTGTATCGATCGGTATAAGGAATCATATAGCTAATTTATTTTTAATAATTCAAATATTCTGATTTTAAATTTGTATTTTTTCAAGTCTCAGCTCAACTCAAGGTAGTCGGACATAAAGTCTGAGGACAAAATGTCCGAAAAATCATCACTGATATCGTGTGGTATGGAGAGTCGTAAGACGAAACTCATTTCACTGCAAAATATATTTGAATATTATTCAATCGAAAAATCTAGGAAGAGAGTAAATTTGACAAATCAGGCAATTAAAAAAAAAGCATTTAACTCTTTTTTCTTTTATTCTAGTTTCAAACGCTAAGACTTCCTGTGACGTGATCTTCATTGCTATGTCCCGATAGCCTATCTCATTTTATAGCAACCTTTGATTTTTTTCAAGCTCAGCTAATCTATTTCACATGGACCGATCCGTAATAGATTTTAGATTATGATAGGAATTAGACAAACCATATAACCAATTATACAATTAAACATACTAATTTGCACATATGCCTTAATAAGGATAAATGTGAATGCGTTGCTAGAGGTTTTATTATAAGAGAGCATCTCAAGTAATTTTACTATGGAAATTCAATGTAAATCAATTTACAATAGAAACAGGTCAGGTTGGTCACTCAATAGAAACCGTCATGTGACCTGTCTTACCTAGCATGAATGAATCACCGCAGCCCAAGCATGTACCAGAACCAATGATTTTAAAAAGTATTTTCATTTTATATCTTTATAGATCTTCCTAAAAAGCTATCACTCAATAGAAACCGTCATGTGACCTGTCTTACCTTGCATGAATGAATCACCGCAGCCCAAGCATGTACCAGAGCTAATGATTTAAAAAAGTATTTTCATTTTATATCTTTATAGATCTTCCAAAAAAGCTACCAGCACAAGACGTGGGCATTGTTGGACCAAAATGACCACGAAAATTATAAAAAGTACTTAAATAACAATCCCTGAAGATGTTGCCTATTGGTTCTCTCGTTCAAATATTCAAGGTTGTTGCCCCTAAAATGTGACCAAGGACCCGGACACACACATGTACAAACAGAAAGACAGACATACCCACACACGCATACACACGCACACACGAAGAGGGCAGAATCAGTTGTCCATTTGGCTGGTTGGTCGTGCCATTTGTTAAGCTACGATGAGTCGATTCATCCTAATCAATTGCTATCTATTATGTTGCATTATGAAGAAAATACCTTTCCAAGCTGTCCCTCTGACAATGAGGATCTGAAAAGATTAATTCTTTTAAATTCTTTATAAGTCGTTGGCGCAGATACCAGCACCAAGGTCGATGAACTTTCAACCCCCAAGCTAAGGTCTTCGAATAAACCAAACAAAATCAAAAGATGAAAATGGCAGCAGGCCTTTCAATAAGCTGAAGAAATGCATTTGTTAAAACATGAGAGATTTAAGTTGAGTGTCAAATACATCACAACGATAGGCATCATTAAAAATTATTGTTGCTCGTCATTGTTGCTACCTGAGGCTACTTTATTATGAATCTGAGTTTAGAATTATGTGTGTGTGTGTGTGTGTGTGTGTGTTGTATGTGTGTGTGTGTGTGTGTGTGAGAGAGAGAGAGAGAGAGAGAGAGAGAGAGAAAGAAGGGGGCTGAATTGTAGGAGATATAAGCTGAAATACATTGAAGAATTCAGGAAAAATTGATAAATAAAATGTGCCAGGTAAATATTTCTCTACACTGAGAAGCTTGTAATTTCTTCAAGTTTCATACATTTTTATCGCTTGAATTAATTGAATTAATGTCGGTTTTAAAGTTGAATACGTTTTTTTTATTATTGTTAATTGTATACAGGGACACCCATAGAGGTATTTTCACTTAACACATGAATAAATGCTGAACTGATCGCTGATTTCGTCTCGACTTTTGTAATTCAAGAGTAAGATCCCTCCAATTTTTATGCACGTGTATATTCCATTGTTGTTTATTTGAAAAAAAAAACTTCTTTCATCTTGAACTTTCTCCCCCCGCTTAAACCTGACCAACCCCAACGTTTCATTATCATCATCATCATCAGCAGCAGCAGCTTTCTAGCGTCCGTCGACAGATGGAGACCTTCCCAAACATTCGCCAGACCTCTCTATCATGGGTATCGCGGAGCCAGTACTTTTTGAATTTATGTTGCTCATCACGCGATCTTTTCCGTATACGATTTCTGAGGATCTACATTGTGAGTCGTCATGTCAAGCAGTTGTCTGAAATTCTTGCAAAATGTCCAGCCCATTGTCATTTGAGTTTTTTACGATATCTCGGACTCTAGTCTTTTCTCTAATATACTGTGTTGTCTTATGATCCCTCCATGTGAGGATGAGCATGATTCTCTCATGTGCTTGTTGCAGGATTCTCGGTTTGAGGGTCAATCTTTTGGTCAGGTCTCAGTTTCAGCTCCATAGGTGACTATCCGTAGGATATCTTAGTTATATACTTTTCTTTTTAGGAGTGTTTTTGTGTTCATGAAAATCGAACTTGCTCTACCCAAAGCTTGCCAACCTAGAGTGGTTCTTCGCTTTATTTCTTCTTTTTTTCAAGGAGATTCGTTGTCCGAGGTAGATGTAGTGGTCTACTTTCTCCAGTCTGACATTTTTTTATTTCGATAGTTGTGTCTTTGTCCCCAACATGTTTGTTGTATATGACATTTGTTTTGCTGAAAGTCATGTAGAGGCCAATTTTCTTGCTTGCTTCATTTAGTTCGTCTAATATAATTTGGAGCTATATCTGCCATCCCCATCTTCTTTTGGCTAGGGTCCCCTTGCTCATCCTGGGTTTCAAGCTCCCCTTGACAGGTCAAACAGATATGCAGAAATTCATTCATTATTATCGTCGAAGTCAAAGTCTGAAATTTATTTCATATTTCTACCGTAACGAGAACAAAAAAAAAGAACAATCCTGCTGGAGGAGTAAAACTTCAATCCTACTTCTATTATTGCAACTTTTGTATTGGATATATAATGAATAGATTCGTAGATACACAAGACTTTTCAGTTGGTAAGACAGCCGCCTTCCAATCACGTACCCGTGATTTCAAATCATGGTTAGAAATTGTTGATTTTATGAATTGGTTTGGTTTAACGTGACGTGAGAGAGAAACTATAGAGAGTTAACTCCCCTGAATTAGGAGAGGATTGATCATATTTTTTACGAGGCAGGAGACATGGTCAACTTCAATTAAGACAGGACAAAATTAAGGGGTAAACCGATAAGTAAAATTCACTTTCCCCTAATTCACGACCAACTGATTGCTAACAGGCTGTCTTACTGACTGAGCCAAATTGACAAGTCTTAAATACAAACAAAAATTCATCATTCAGAATTGTACGGACTTATTTCATTCTAATTAATGAGTATATTTATACAAAAAAGATATGTATATATTTTTATATTTTTTTTATTCATCATATGTACAATACAAATGTTGCAGTAATCATTTTCAGTTGGAATAGTTGGGGTGGAGTTTGACCCTGCGGCAGCTAGTTTTGTTTAATCTATGACTCCTTTCATTTGAGCCACCCACTCCAAGTGGGTAATATGACCCCCTTCCGCTGAGAATAGCAATCTTAGAGTTTAGACCCTCTCTCTCTCTTTATACCCTCATCGAGGGAGTTGCACGTTTAGGTACACACAGGCAATTGTTAGTGAGACTCACTATTGGCCTGGCAGACCTGTCGAAGCTTCGTTATGCTCAGGGTCACTCATCTAGTCTCGACGTTGCTTAACTTCAATGATCGTACGAGAACACGTGTATCCAATGTGATTTAGTCAGGGTCTGTAACAATTTCCCCGGTTCTCAGATAACTGAGAGTTAATTTGCTTGAAGCTGATTCAAGAATTTCATTGCAAATCGAAAAATCTCAAACTTTTTTATAAAAAAAATGAAATAGGTTAAATTGAGTCGATTGATTTTATATTTTCAAAATTGAATACGTAAACAGAAATAACCCGGTTTCTAAAGCTGGAGATGTTTAGGCGTGTAATCCCAATGGCGAAAAAAATGCCAATCGTTTAAATTGGATTATTATGTACGGCCGTATGTGTACAGGCAATACTCTAGTTTGCTAAATGATTATCGTACATGAACATCTTGTAGTCTTCATAAATCTTATACTTGATATATATTGTAAATTCTAAATCCCATTGAAGATAAATATTACTTTCACAATATATGCTTTTTTCATAAATCGTACACATACCCCTATTGCTCTTATCTTTTTTATCTTTTTTTCTTTTTTTTTTTCAAGACAAATGCTGTTTTTTGTAAATGATTAACTATCAAACAGAAGCTCTCGAATTGTCCTCCTTTGATTTAGGGGGAATTTTCGATGGAAATCGGGAGATTGAATGCCATCCATTTGGCTGTGAGCCGTGGACATCAGGAAGAGTTCAATCAATCTCAATGCTTAGCGGAGATGCGTTGAGTAAAATCTGTTATGATTCAGCGATGAATTGTACCACGGCTCACCGACACGGAAGAAATGATGCTCAGTTTAGTAGTCAATAATAATACACATATTTATACAACATAGCTTTTCTCAGGAACCTCAATACTCAGCCTCACCTTTTTTTCTGGCCTTTTCCATTAGTATAAAAGTGTATTATCAGTTCCACAGCATAGCCCGAGGCGCCGGTACTGACGCTTGCTTATCGAATGGGCCGGAGATTGTGTGGTGGTGAGCATCAAAGACCAAGTGCGCAGGTGCAATGCGTCAGCCAATGAGGGGACACTGAGGCTGCGCATTCCTAAGCGCATTGGGAACCTTTGGATTCGTCCT
>OY735222.1:44044042-44124042 GCA_963457665.1 Thysanoteuthis rhombus
CACCAAGACCTTAGCAACTGAATGGAGCGCTTTTTATCTATAAGACGGTGCATTTTCATTGGGTCTTGGCTTTTATGTTTCCTTCTGTACTTTTTTATTGGTTACAGGTTTCACCCGCTATCCGAAATTAGAACGTTCCTATAAAAAAAAACCCAAACATTTGTAAGCTGAAATAGTGTAAAGCAAAAAATGAGGGAAATATTTGAGCCTCCTGATGGTATGTTAGGTTGAGTCATCGGAGTATGGGCTACTGGGGAGTACATGACCCTGGTTTGAAGGAGAGAGAGGGGAAGGATGCACGCTACATCTATGATGGCTCGCTTCAGACCAACTCAAGAAGCTTTATTCGCTTTTCATCTTTTTCTGTAAAAGCGAAAAATTGGCGTAAAGCGCAAGAGACCTGTTATTCATAATTGTCTCACTACTCTCGTTTTCATTGTTTTCCCCTTAATGCTATTTCTCTCTGAAATAAACTTTTGATTTTTTCTCCTTTCTTTTACCTTTCTTTCTGTCTTTCTGTCGTTTCTCCCTTCATTGTATTCATTTTATACGAACGGAATATATTCGTTACGTTTTTTTTTCCTCGAATCCAAACATCTGCACTTAGTTTCAAGGAAGATAAAGTGAACGTGAATACATCAGACATTGGAAAACGCCAACCAAAAACGACACCAAAACGTTTTGAAGCTGGTTTGGCTAGCGGGCTGCCTACCTGCCTATGAATATATCACGCGCACAGACACCAAAAGAGCTAGACGGCTGAAAATTTAAACATTCATTACTTATCATGTCTGCTAAAATTTTTCTTTGCTTTTTTTTCCAAATTGCCCCCTAAGTAGTTTTTTAAAGAAGGGGTTCACTTTACGATGTACATTTATGCTAAATTAATCCCTCAGTTTGTGTCCACCGCTTTTTTTATCAAGACATTTTTCTAGTGAGCCCTGAACGAAAAAACCAGGAAATGTAACTCATTAATCGATCGCCCCTCTTTTCCAATTTTTAATTGATCATCCTCTACATCATGACATATTGCCGAATGGTCACGTGACGGTTTCAACTGAGTGATTAATCAGACCTGTCTCTTGAATTCTCTTCCTTTCTATATCAGAAACCGTTAATCAAGACTGTATATATCAACATAGTCGACATCAAACTAGGTTTCTTCAGTTTTTGTGTTGATCTAGCAGGTTGTCTATCTATATCTATACCAATGAAGCTAGCAAACTGAAAATTTAAATATTTACTCATTATTATATTCCCGAAAACTCTTTTTAGCCCTTTCCTAATATGATTTTAGGTGTGCTTTGACTTACAATGTAAATTTGTGCTGAATTGCTCCGTTCGTTTGGCAGTGTTCACACGTGGTTTTTGAAAATTTGAATTTCACCCAAGAAGGGATGAGAGAAGTGACTTATTAATTGATCACCCTTTTCAACATTTTTTTTCAATTGAATAACCCAAACACGGCACGCTGCCAGAAGATGTTGGTTTCTGTTGAGTTACTAATCAAACACTTTCTTTCTTTTCATATTTATTTCATGAATGTTCACACAAGTAACCCCCAAGATCAAGAGACAGCAAATCCCCTCAATTGTCCTGCGCTCTCCTCAGTATTCTTGCTATTTTTAGGAACGTTGTCGACAGGGTGGTTTGGCTAAAAAAGATAAATGAGATTGCTTTTGTTCATGACAAGACTAAATACAATTAGGTCTGGTTGATCACCTAATAAAAACTATCATGTGTCCAACATCTTTTACCTGCATCGTGTGTTGGGGGTGATCAATGAATAAATCAGTTCTCTCACCCTTTGTTGGATCACTAACAAGTCTTAATTTAAAAAAGAAATAAGCATGAACACAACCGGTCTAAAACTAAGAGCCAATTTATCATGAATTAACACTGCAAATTGACCCTCCCTTTTGTGACCTATACATACATGCATACATACAGAAATAGCAAATCTGCTGACGAGCCTGCCTGACCGACTTAAAAACTGAAGAGACCTATTGTGACAGTTTTGGTTGACAGTTTCTTATAAACAAAGAAATGGTTGCAGACGTTTGGGTGGTTTCGTTGGGTCAATGAGGATAAGACTCCTGACCTTAGCGAATGACTGGCCAGAGTAAAGATAATGATCAAACACATTTACGATGATCTTCGAGACTAGTCTGCTAAACATCAATCTCTGACAAGCTACCTATTAAACATCAACAAAGTCTGAGCTAGGTCTGGCACAAGATAACAATAATGGGGCGCCAAGTGACGATCGAATTTCCTCTGCTAGACTAGCTCACCGGTCATTGCCCTATCGTAGGTGACCTAGAGAAGTTATTGTAAACGAAAATAATCCGCGTGAAAGCGACAACAGTAAGACAGCAGGTACGATTGATGACTCAATAGAAACTGTCCCGTGACCAACGTCTTTTGACAGCATGCTGCGTTGGAATAAGGGGTGAGTGATCAATGGACAAGTTACTTCTCTTGCCTTTCGTAGGATCGCTAAGTGGCTTGAATTTTCGGGTAGGGGGAGAGCAGTAAAAAATTTGGTGATCTAATTCAAATAAACTTACATTGTGAATCGAACCCCCTTTAAAATCCATTTTTGAGGATGGGTGTGAAAAAAACGTCATATCTAGACATAATAAAGAGCAAATATTTGAAATGTGAGCCTTCTAGCTCCATTGGTGCGGCCTGTTGGCGAGATACATTCAACTTGTGAACTGAATTTCGGTTCACACTTTCTAAAAGAATACACCAGTCAAAAATTAACATGATGAAATGCTCCATGTAAGGAATTAAAACAACTAAGGACCATTATGTCTACTATTACTACGCGACATGAGGATGCGAAAATGGTATGCAGAAGGATGTGCCTGTATTACAACGAGTGAACCTCTCCATATCGCCTACAGGTGAGTTTTCGTGGCCAAATCAGTAAAGCATACTCCAAGTCAGACTGGGTTCCATTGATAAGGGATTCCTATTCATGTTTCATCAGGGACGGTTTGTTTATCTTCGATTCACCATGCTTACTTGGAGGTCGTTGGATGTAAAATCACGTGACTATTTGGGAAAAAGTTAACAACTAAAAAGTGAAATATAAACTAATTGATAATTAATGATAATGAAAATTCTTGATATAAGGAATTCGACGGCTACGTCATATATTACTAAGAGCAGACAAACAACATGGTGCAGAAAGAGAAAAAGACAGAGAGAAAGAAGTTAATAGAGTCCAAAAAGAGGATTAGAGAAAATAATGGAAGAAAGACAAAAAGAAGGTTAAAGGGTCGAAAAAGAGAATTAAAAAAATGCTAACAGAGAGAGAAAGAAAGAAAGAAATCGAAAGAGACGAAAAACAGAATGCAAAAAGAATGCTAGCATAAAAAAGATGAAAAGCGAAGGAATTAGAAGAGACGAAAAATAGAAAATGAAATATTAAAAAAGAAAGAACAACAAAAGACACGAAACATTCACAAAAAGGTAATCAAGATATTCAAAAAAAAAAAGAAATAAGTTAATTAAATCCTTAATCAATAGAATTTCCGTTGATCATCTTCCATAAAGAAATTGATTTGATCAAATCAATCTTAAAATGATGCGTGTTTTGCATCCCATCTGGAAAAGTAGGCTGCCTCTCAGTTCGCTTGATAAACCTTTTTTCACCAGTGGTAATAGGAAAGTGAATATGGCGCTGAATGACTGGAAGAATGAAAGGTAAGTTTGAGGGTTCAGTTTGATCTTCTACCAGCCGTAGTGCACTAGTAGCTCAAACGGTAGAGCAGATGGTGTTAAAATCTCCCACAACTCTCTCAAAAATGCGTATATATATATATATATATATATATATATATATATATATATAGCACAAATGAAACAAGTTGGGCAACCGTAGCCATTTAAAATGGCAAAGGGTTCCACCCTTTTTTATTTGCTCGTCTGTTTGTGTGTTCGTTTAAGTGTTTGAAGAATAAACATAGCCAAGATAAACTCCATTTATAACCTCCCTGGTGTTCCCCTTGGAAAACGTCTTGAACAAAGTAAAAAAAAAACATTATTACATGCTATTATTAAACCTGTCAAAATAAGGCCTCCCAAAGGTCAGAAAGCTTCTTTTTCCCAAAAACTGAAAAAAAAGATATTTTCGTAAGGGGTCAATTCCCAAGTCTACAGACACAGTATGGCCAGAAGTGCAGGAACACAAAAAAAATCACAGAAACACACACGCATATTGATACGCACTTAGAAGAGATCCCTTCACCACCTGTGGTGGCTAAGGTTGTTTAACTTATTTACTTGGATGTCTTACGGAACCATCACTGTACGACCGAATTATATGATGATTGTCTGTTTGTTTTTTGTCGCTTGTTTTACTATAGTCTTCCAAATTGGAATAAACTCGACTTATTTTACAATATTTCTATTATTGATTTACATTTTAATTGAGCTGCCTATCACTCTCTCTCTCTCTCTCTCTCTCTCCCTCTCCCTCTCTCTCGCTCTCTCTCTCTTTCATGTTTTTGTTGATTTTCGATTAATATTTGTGCGACGTGGTTCTAACCTATTACAGCTTCGAAATCCCAAAACAAATTAGATTGAGAGTTCACATGCAGAGATAATATCCGCAATTACTTTTCCGATAAGTTAATCGACTCGAACCCAAGTAAAACAACTTTACATGATATTCTCTGATTAATTACCACGAAGGAAGTATTCAATTAATTTTCAACGAGATATATATATATATATATATATATATATATATATATATATATATTCTAAAAATCCAGAAGAGAAATTACCCAATACGTGTTTCTTCGATCAAAATTATTTTTGAAGAAGGTGGTATTTTTTTTTATTGATTATATATATATATATATATATATATATATATATATATATATATATATATGTCTGAGTGTGAGTGTTTGTGTGTGTGCATATGTGTGTGTGTGTATGTGTGTGTGTATGTGTGTGTGTGTGTGTGTGTGTGTTTTGTGTGGATGTAAGCTGATCCAACAGAATGTTCATATCAATTGACTATTGGGAGATGAAGAGAAAAATTTAAGAGAAAAGCAGGTGTTACATCCTGGAAATCTTTACTATCACGTGGGCATGTTTCGATGATACAACATACAGTTTTCTCTGTACCGCTACAAGTTTTATCAGAAAAATATGGCAGGCAAACATCAAACATACCCACGAGATGATAATTTTCATCAACACTCACACACACACACACGCACACATACACACACATATAATCATATTATCAACTTATTACAGTGTATTATGCCATTTCACTCTTCCATATCATACAAATAGACGATATATGGAAGAATGAAACAATTAGAGATTATATATATATAAATATATATATATATATATATATATATATATATATATAAAATATATATATATATATATATATATGTGTGTGTGTGTGTGTGCGTGTATGTGTGTGTGTATTTGTTTATGCATTTATATACAGAGATTGATACATAGGATACTCAGTGCTTCATGACCGTGCACTAGTCAGACCGTCTGTTAGACTTGTTGAAGCACTTCCCATATATATCACCAGAGGGCGGGGACCAATCAAGTACGTGGAATGTTTCTAATAAAATTTGTTTTTCGTTTATTGCTTCTTGCATAGTTTGAGATTTTCTCGAGAAAGATTACGGTTTCCTGTGTTTTGGGATTATTATTATTATCATCATCATTATTATTATTATTATTATTATTATTATTATTTGGAATCTCACACCAGTTGCCTGGTGGTAACCGCTGGAGTTTGAGTGACAGCAAGTCTCCTCAAGTCTCCAGCCCTCCTCTCCTACTACTCATAGGTCGCAGTAATTCTACGATTTACAGTTTCACACCGGTTGCCCAGTGGTTATCGCTGAAGGCTGAGTGACAATAAGTCTCCTCAGGTCCTCAGCTAACGTCTCCTCCCTCTTTCGCATATCATGACAGAGCTACTATTCGTTGCAGTGCTTATATATCTAGCACCTTCCTCAGTATCCGTGCAGTTCCCAGTAGTGCTGTGGTCTGTACGGTCTCTATCCTCCCCCTAATCCCGATCTCCTCCAGTCTCTCCCTCAGCGTTTTGGGGACAGTTCCTAGTGCGCCCACAATGACCGGTACTACCCTGGTTTTCATGTTCCACATTTTCCTTAACTCCCTTGCTAAGTCCTGGTATTTTTCCCTTTTTTCACCCTCCTTCTTTTTTACTCTATGGTCTGCAGGTACAGCAACGTCTACTATTTGGCAGGCCTTCCTTTTTTTGTCTACTATTACTAAGTCCGGCCTTCTTGCCTGGATGAGGTGGTCAGTTTGGATGTCAAAGTCCTAAAGTAGTTTGTGGTTGTCATTCTCCAAAACTGCCTCTGGCTTGTGCTGATACCACTTTTCCCCATGGTTGAATCCCATTTGTTTACTTAGTTCCCAGTGTATCATCGTTGCTACTCTATCGTGTCTATGCTTATACTCCTTCTGGGCGAGCTGGCTACATTCACTAGTTATGTGGTTTACTGTCTCATCTCTTTCACCGCACATGCGGCATTTGCTGTTTGTCTGTGTTCTGTCGATTTTTGCTTTTATGTAGTTTGTCCCTCTGCTTTTGTTTTGGTCTGCCATGATGAGCGATTCTGTTTCTCTCTTAAGGTTTCCCTTTCGTAACCACGTCCATGATTTCTCGTCTACTATATCTTTTATCCGTCTTTTAAACTCGCCGTACAATTTTTTCCCTTCCCACTTTTCTTTTCTAGTTTGCTGTACTGTTCCATTGTTTTCTACTTTATTGTTTGTTGCACTATCCCTCGCGCTCTTTATGATTTCTTCACTATTTGTTTGCACATATCTATCTAGGACTACTTTAGCTCTCTGGACACAATCTTCTATGCTGATGAGCCCCCTACCACCTTCTTTTCTCTTAACGTATAGTCTATCTGTATCATCCCTAGGGTGTAATGCTTTATGCATCGTCATAAGTTTCCTTGTTCGCCTATCCATTGATTGGAGCTCTTCCTTTGTCCATCCTAGAAATGGTCCTGTATACCTAACTACTGACACAGCCCAGGTGTTCATTCCTTTTATTAGATTTCTGCTATTTAATTTGGTTTCTAATATTTTCCTTATCCTTCTGAGGTATTCTCTCTTAATTTTCTCCTTCATCTCTTCCCGTTTTATCGTGTCACATTCAAGGACACCTAGGTACTTGTATCGGTCTTGTGCAGTCAATGCCCTAATCTTGTTGTTGTCCGGAAGTTCAATTCCCTCAGTCATTGAAAGCCTTCCTTTGTGCATCACCATGATTGCACATTTTTCTATCCCAAACTCCATTCCTATGTCCTCACTATATTCCCTTACTTCGTTGAACAGAGTCTCAAGCTCTCCCCTGTTTTTTGCAAACAATTTAATATCGTCCATGTACATTAAGTGGTTGACCTTTCCTTTTGTTTTAGAGAAGTGGTATCCTTTGCTGTTTTTCAGGATTCTGTTAAGCGGTATCATTGTTAGAACAAATAATAGTGGGGACAACGAGTCTCCTTGGAAGATTCCCCTTTTTATCCCTACCTCGGCTAGTTTGTCCCCTCCGGCTGTCAAATCTACTTTCCAGTCTTCCATCGAATTACCAATGAATTTAACCACCGGTTCGCTAATTTTGAACATTCTAAGGCATTCGAGTATCTAGCTATGTGGAATCATATCGTATGCCTTTTTGTAATCTATCCATCCCATTGCGATATTCTTTCTCCTTTTCCTTACTTCTTTTAAGATCATCTGGTCTATGTAGAGTAAATCGTTTGCCCCTTTGGTTCCTATCCTACACCCTTTCTGTTCTTCTGGTAGTAGTCCCCTTCTATCCATTGACATGTATATTCTCTCTGCTATTTGCCCGGTCAGGATTTTCCACATAAGTGGTAGGCACGTGATTGGTCTATAGTTGCTTGCTATGTTCCCCTTTCCCGGGTCTTTTAGGATGAGGGTGGTTCTGCCTTTAGTCATCCATTCTGGTGCTTTGCCTTCATTTAGACAATTTTGGAGTAGGTGAGTGAGTCTGCCGTGTAACGTGGTGAATTTTTTGAACCAATACCCATGGATCCCGTCGGGCCCCGGTGCTTTCCAGTTGGCTACTTTCCTAAGAGTATGTTTCAATGTGTTTTCATTCAGTATTATCGGTTCCCCCTTGTCTATATCTTCTAGTTCTTTTCTCATGTTTCCTAACCATTGCGGTGTTGCGTTGTGTCTTTTTGGGTGCCCCCATATGCTATTCCAATAGTTCTTGGCCTCTGTGGCATCAGGTTTCATGTCCTGCCTTCTTTCCCCATTTAAATCTTGGTAAAACTTTTTCTCATTGTTTTGGAATGTGCGGTTTTGTGTGTATTGGGCCGTTCTTAGTCTGTATCTTTTTAGTCTTGCCTCTTTGGCTAGTCTTTTCTGGTGTAACTCTTCGACTACAGTTGCGATGCCCTTTTGCGTTACTTTGTATTTGTTATAAAGTCTTACTCGTGGTCTGTCTGTGTGTGGTGTATTTCTAAGTAGTACTTCATCTCTCTGTAGTTGGGAGATCTGCCTTTGTAACCTTCTCTCCCAGTTGGGTTTCCCTTCCCTATTATTGCTCAGGTTCCTATCTTGTGTTGTGAAGCTTTGTGCTACCATTTTCGCCCCAGCGTAAATTAGGTTGTTGAGTTCTAGGAGGGTGTTCGTTTCTATGTGCTGTAAGAGGCAGTTGACCTGTTCGGTCACTTCTCCAACTTTCTTTCTGTCTTTGTCTCTTAGGGAGGGGAGTGTTGTTTTCTCTCCTCGCATGATCTCTTTCAAAGCTTGTATTTTGGTTTTCTCTTCTGCTGTTGGTGCCTCGTCGTCACCCTCTGGTGCATAGTTTACTGTGGGGGTCTCATGGGGAATTCTTATAGTTTTGTTATTGGTACTAGTTGTGCTGGGGGGGGCATTCTACAGATGTGTCACCTGAGTCTCTCTCTACATTAATGCGAATCTCTAGTAGTTCTGTCTCAGACAGCCATTTCCTCTTTTGGATTTGTTTTACTTGGTCAGCAAGGCGTTGGTTCGATACTTCCACATCAGATTTTTCCCTCCATATCTGGAGCATACGCTCCCTATAAGATCGCACTGAAGGCTTGCTTTTAAAGTAACAATACATAACTAATCTATTCTCCTCCCTTGTCCATCTCTTTCTCTTTATAGCAGTCACTCCGTGAGGACCGCGCCTACCCTGGGTGTCATTAGTGGTATATGAGTCTTGGCCAACAGTAGCTATGTGACGACTGTGTCCCTCCTGAAGGCCATTAAGGGTACACGAGCCGGAGTTTTGGCCAGCAGTCACAGGATGACGACCGGGTCCCTCCTGGTGGCTAACAAGGGAACACCTGCCGGTTACGACACACAAATCTCGGATTTGTGCCCCGTTTTTTGCGGTAAAATGGTTAGGTTGTTATTATTATTATTATTCACAATCTCACACCAGTTGCCTGGTGGTTACTGCTGGAGTTTAAGTGACAGCAAGTCTCGTCAAGTCTCCAGCCCTCCTCTCCGCGTTCTCATAGGCCACAGTAATACTGCAGTTTACATTTTCACACCGGTTGCCTACTGATCATTGCTGAATGCTGAATCTCCTCAGGTCTTCAGCCAACATCTCTTCTCTTTCGCCTATCAAGCCAATGCTTCAGTTAACATTTTCAGTTTCATTTCCCTTCCTCTGTTGGGTCACTATTAACATTTAACGTTGCAGTCTTTATATTTCTAGCACTTTCCTCAGTATTCGCGCAGTTCCTAGCAGTGCTGTGGTCTGTACGGTCTCAATCCTTCTCCTTATCCCGATCTCCTCCAGTCTCACCATCAGTGTCTTTCGGACAGTTCCCAGTGTGCCCTCTATGACTGGTACTACCCTGGTTTTCATATTCCACATCTTCTTCAGTTCTCCCGCTAGGTCCTGGTATTTTTCCTGTTTTTAACTCTCCTTCCTCTTTACTCCATGGTCTGCAGGTGCAGCCGCGTCTACTATTTGGCAGGTCTTCCTCTTTTTGTCTACGATTACCAAGTCCGGTCTTCTCGCCTGGATGAGGTGGTCAGTTTGGATGTCATTCTCCAAGGCTCCCTCTGGTTAATGCTGATACCACTTTTCTGCATGGTTGAATCCCATTCGTTTACTCAGTTCCCCGTGTATCATAGTTGCTTCTCAATCATGTCTGTGCTTATACTCCTTCTGGGCGAGTTGACTACATTCACTAGTTATGTGATTTACAGTCTCATCTCTTTCACCGCATAGGCGGCACTTGCTGTTTGTCTGTGCTCTGTCGTTTTTTGTTTTTATATAGTTTGTTCTAATGCTTTTGTTCTGAGCTGTCATGATAAGCGATTCCGTTTCTCTGTTCAGGTTTCCTTTTCGTAGCCATGTCCATACTCACTCGTCTGCCAAATCTTGTATTTGTCTTTTGAACTCTCCGTACAATTTTTTCTTTTCCCATTCTTCTTTCCTAGTTTGCTGTGCTGTTCCATTGTTTTCTACTTTGTTGTTTGTTGCGCTGTTTCGTGCACTCTTCATGATTTCTTCATTGTTTGCTCGCACGTACTTTTCTAGATCTGCTTTAGCTCTCTGGACACAGTCCTCTATGCTGATGAAGCCCCTTCCACCTTCTTTTCTCTTAACATATGGTCTATCCGTGTCATCTCTAGGGTATAATGCTTTATGCATTGTCATGAGTTTCCTTGTTCGCCTGTCCATTGATTGAAGTTCTTCTTTTATTATTATTATTATTATTATTATTATTATTATTATTATTATTATTATTATTATCATCGTGCTTAATCTTTAAAGTCGTGGTTCGGCAAATACTGATACTCTCACATAAACGCACGTTTATATATATATATATATATATATATATATGTGTGTGTGTGTTGGGCAGTGTCGAGTCAAGCGCGTGGATTTGCATGTAGATATACATATGTGCGTATATACACTATATGCATGTGGATATATTCATTTGTTCATCCATGTATGTATGCAACTAATGATAATTTGGCATATAAACATATATGTGCAAGGACTATATATTACTTTACGAAGTACCCAGGTAGCTTAGCACTAGACCATAACCTAGATTCTGAACCACCATGACAACGTATTCTTAAGAATACTCATTCCCCTGATGTTCAACAGAATACCACTATGGTCTCCAATGGATTTTCATTTTTCATTTTCATTTTAGCTTCCAAATTGAAACATTTGATATTTAATTTGTTTTCCATGGAAACCTAAGCTTCTAACCACTAAAAGGAACGCACATGCTACTGAAGATAGGAAACCTTCCCAATACATGTATAGCAAACTAATTGAATTGTCAATTAATTAACTAATAGAGTCTCCATATACTTTTACTTCTGAGTTTCTCATTCCCAATAGTCCATATATATATATATATATATGTGTGTGTCTTCGATTACGAAGACATTAAATGAATAAAGAAATAGGCGTTGTACAGGGATATAATTTGTGTCGTGTAATTAATTACCGATAAATGTCTTTGTAATTATCACATTCTGACGGATATGAATTGTCCATTCACTGTTATTTCATACACACACACACACACACTTATATATATATATATATATATATATATATATATATATATATATATATATATATATATATAGGCCTTGCTAGATGTCCAAGATAGCTGCACATTTCTGCCTAACATCAGTGGTTGTTGTTCTACCCAAATCGGAAACTAGGATCTCTAACACTGATTTCCAACGTTGGCAATCCTTCTTTACACGTGGGATTGGTGTAACACAATTTTCTCACCTACACATTCCTCTTCATTAGGCCCTGTGATATATTCATGAGTATACATACATCTCCAAGTTGAGTGAGACCCCTAGAGCTAACGCCCTCAGGAGGCTGGGTTGATCCCGATGGGATGAAGCCGTTTCCAATAGGATTACGGAATCATCCTTCCGGTTCGACAAATGGGATGAATCCGACCGAAAGATTCACAGCTGCCCCATGTGGTGCAACACTATTCACTGCATGTTATGTATTAATCATAAACACACAATACGAAGCAAACGTGAGGAATAAGATCAATGCAGTAATGAATTATCCACGGAAAACATTGCAATGCGAGTCACAGAATCTGATCGACTTGTTATCATGTAACAATCGTAACCTACAATATATGGGTGAAAGGATGTCCACCCCAAAAAATAAACGCATAAATATACACAGAACTAGTAATGTGGGGTGTCAACATGTAATCGACTATTATAAATGAATGTGAACCAATTCATCTTCCAATCGAAGAAATATTGAGGGAAAGATACAATAAATTTGGCACGGTTGATGAGGCGAAACGAAAAAATAATAACAACGCAAGGATGAAATTTTTAAAGCCATGTGCATAATTTACCCAGATGGATTAAACAGTAAGGCTAAGATAAAAAAAAATCTCACATGATAACATAGAATGCTAAGGTACACCGTTCCTTTTATGCAAAAGGAAAATTGAGAGACGTTATTTCACTAAATCCACCATAAAACTATTAGTCGTCTAATTAACGAAGGATACTGCAATTTTGGTAACAAATTACTCCTACAAACAATCGGAATTCCTATGAGGATCGACCCCGTACTATATGTGGCTAATTTTTACTTACACTGACACAAATATAAATTTATGTCGTCGTTAATTCAAAATAATGAGAAGTCACACAAATTGCATGGATGTAAATGTTACATAGATTATATGCGTTAATCAAATGATAGCTATGAATTTGAGAACACCGATAGACATGTATACCTCGATCTTGAACTTGAACCGGAACTCAACGTAACAAGTGCAACATTTTCACGTTTTAGATTTCAAGATCAAAAACGGGATATTCATATGTGAACTATTCGATAAACAGGAGCCATCTCTATTTTAAGTAGCATGCATACCACAGAAGAGTAGTGACGAACATCCACACACACACACACACACACACACACACACATATATATATATATATATATATATATATATATATATATATATATATGTATATAATGGAAATATATTATCAGGACATTTAAGAAAAATGCAGATTATCCTAGAAATTGAGAGTTTCGAACAGAAAAGCGCAAATTTAGTAATCAGAATGGTTAAACAAGGCGGAATTATTCTTAGAATACTTTGACATTTTACCAAAGCAATGAATAAATACTCGAAAATATCTAAACAATATCAGAGGGAATAGGGGCGGTGAAAATTCAACAACAAATTCATACAGGTGACATTGAATGAAAATTTTAATGTCACTTTACCCCAAAGAAAGAGAAAACGGGGCGTAAATAGCAGACTAAGGATAGTTAAGTTCGTTCATTTGTATGGATATTTATTAGTGTGGGTGTATGTGTATTTTTTAAGGATGTATATGATGATATGTATTTATGTATATATATACAAATGTGTGTATTTGTAAACAGGTATGTGTATATCATATGTATTTATGCATGCATGCATGAATGTATGTAGTTATTGCTGGGCTGCGACAGACATCCTGAGGAGAAAGGTTCAAATGAAAAGATCATGTCTTAAAAGCGGATGTTTTTCACTTTGAAAGAAATCTATCCAGAAAAAATAACCATTAATGTCAGAATCTCAGGGTTTTTGCTAAAATAAAATTCTAAAGTTCTCTAAAGGTCTTCTTTGGTAGGTTCAAGCCTGTGGGTGATATGCTGGTAAGGGGAATGAATGGGGTTTCTGGTCAGTGTACTTTGAACACTCACAGATATAAGCAAGGGTTTTATTCGCGAAATCCAAAATAACCCAAAGATATACGAAAGACATGTCCAAAATGTTGGGAATTTTTTTTTATTCATTTCATTTATGTTTTCCCATGGAACGTATATATTCACCGATAAATAGTCCATGTAAATTCAACAGTATACTTGTGCAATTCACTTGATGATATATAATTCACAAAATAAACAACATCCGTTTAGCATATGATATAATAATACACTAGATCTAAATAGTAAGATGAAATATTATACTAATCTGAATGATAAAAGATAAGAGAACTTGAATAAAAGAAAATTAATGTATTGTATTTTATGATGAGGAAGCTGTGTCCGATCATCACAGCTACTGGATGTAATAGTAAAATACCTGTACTGTTTTTATATCCCTGCAACATGTCCATGGTAAAACTGCAGATGATCCCCATAATGAACTTAAGTGTATAAGACCAGAATGCAAATTTGATGAAATTAATGATAAAATAAAATCCTGTATAAAACACGAAACACTCCGTACAGTGATTTGAAAATAACTCATTTGCATTACGTAACGTCGCATATTCTTTGAGATAGTATGAAATTTAAGATGTTTCTAAAAGAAAACAAAAAATTCAGCCATAAAGTGCATAGTTTCAAAGACTATATATCAGCATTTTCTGTCGATTAAATTTTTGTGAGTTTCTCCAGTTTTTGGATATATATATATATATCTTCCATAGGGATAGAGCACTCCGGTGGATGAGGAGTTTCTGCATGAAAAAATGAATACATCGCTTAAATTCAGCCTTACTGACCACCCAGCAGTCCAGAGGTAGGATATCGGCCTCTTGGTCCGATGTGAGATTTTCAATTCTGCCTCGCGGTATTGGATGGGGTAAAGTCTATAGCCACACTGAAGAGATGTAATACATCGAAACAGCTGTCTGTGGATGACACAATAATATATATATATATATATATATATATATCACGGATGGGCTATCGATGTGTGATAGAGTAGTAGCAGTAGTAGAGAGGTTGGTGTCGGTGGTCGATGTCTTGAGTTTTCCAATTTCTCTTCTGATGCATTGTTCTTATTAATTTAATACCAGTTTTTTTTTAAATCATGATCCTTATTCGATGCATAGTGGGACACTCAGTGTGGATCGTTTCCAGTTACTTCATTGCAGTAGTGATAATCAGCTTCATAAGCATGTTTACCAATACTACACTAGTCTACAGAAATTTTATGGAATTACTGAAATAGTCTATGATTCCACTGAATCACTGGGAATCATACGAAATTACTAAATTTCACGACCTTACTAAAACATACACACACATGTTGATGAAAACGGAAGGTGCAGAGAAAAACTTAACTGATAGGTGTTACATATGAAAAATGTTTGTTATTCAGAGGGCATGTTTCGATGTATTTTGGCAGGAGCCAGCCAGAGGAAATATTTGCTATGGTTCGACAGGAAAGAAACACTGCCTGACCCCGCCTTTCACAGACCTATCTCAAATGTTACTCTCATATATACCTCCCCTCCCGATCCTACCAAATAACATCGAAATATTCCTATTCCTGTTTTTAGCATCAAGACATGTAAAAATCAAATCTTTCTCTTAATCACGGTATATATTTTCTCTGAAAAAAATGGCTGGTTACTGTCGAAATGCATCGAAACATAGCCATGGGAAAATAAAAAATTGAAATGTAACACCTTTCTCTTGAGTTTTTCTCTTCACCTTCCAATTGTGATTTTCATCAACGTTCTTCACATCCACAATACAGACGTATATATACCTGAAACATTCATATACATGTATGAACATTCTCTCTCTCTCTCTCTCTCTCTATATATATATATATATATATACATAGAAAGAGAGAGAGAGAGAGAGAGAGAGAAAGAGACTGATAGAGAGAGAGAATGCTCCAGGAATTTGAAAACTCAACTCTAGCAGGCCATAATGGAAGATGGCCTATTTTAATGTTACCTGGCATATACCAAATTTAAATTTCCACATTTCTCTCTCAGGCCTATTGACAGTATCAACCACAGCAACTAAGAGATCGTTAGCTTCTTGAACGTAGCAGGGTCCTTTGTTTTCAAGGTTAGGAATGAGCTAGATGTCTCTGGTGGGGACTTGTCATCCGTGACCAAGAATAAGAAACATTCATAACAATCAAACGTCACCAGGTCAGTTCTTTTCATAAAGCATGTCCAAGACATCACCAACAACGACCCCAGCTAGGTTCTCGACATGGTGGTCAAGCCTTGAATCAAAAGGGTGAGCCCAGTTGAAATCATAGATGTTCCAGCGGAGCCATATGCCCGAGCATTTTCATGGTCATGGACTGTTCCATCATGGATGTGATGGCCAACATACGAGAACCACTTGATCCAGGCTGCATCCAGTCTGTCCTTGAGACTGAGGGTGATTTCTTTGAATAACCTTTTTTCATACCAAGTTGAAGATGAGTACCAAATATTATGATGAGAGTGAATTTTTCTATTAAAAATATTCGTTTTTCTTTATATTATAATTTGTTCTCAATTACCTGGCACACCCTATATATAGTCGAATTCCGAGTAAAAAGACTACACCATGACCAACGATTTTGGACCCAATGATTGGCAGGTCCAAGTTTTACCGAACAACTCAATTTCTTATGCACAAAACATAAAACTTTTTTAATTCAAGGGGAATAACTTACATAATACCCCAACAACTCACGACCCTTTTCTTGTATCATTTTTCTTTTGGGGTGGGATTTGAGTCACGAGCTCAGAATATCTAAAAGTAGTTTTAAAACAGAATAATATATTTTTCAGCGAATCTATCAGACTTTATTTTCAAAAAAGCTAATTCAGTGGCACTGTTGCTCTGTCCAAATAATGGTGTATTGGTTATGATGAACGAAGCAAATTAGCGATGATTACACACACTTGAATCGGTTCTAACAAGACTGGTTCCCATTAAGCAGAGCTTACTATATATATATATATATATATATATATATATATATATTATCTCGATTGTCACTTATGGAGCTGAAACATGGAACCTAACCAAGAGACAGTCCTGCAAACTGAGAAGTATGCAATGCACGCATGAGAGAATCATGCTTAATCAGACATGGTGAGATCACAAGACAGCACAGTATATTAGAAAGAAAACAGGAGTCAGAAACATAATAAATTTTATTAGAAATCTTAAATGGTAATGGGTAGGCCATGTTGCAAGAATGGCAGATAACTGATGGACATCGTGACTCACAACATGGATCCCCTGAGATAAGATGCGAAACCAAGGCCGACAGACTATAAGATGGAGAGATGAACTAGACAAATTCAGAAAATACTGGCTCTGTGACACCCATGATAGAGAATTGTGGCGAATCCTGAGGAAGGTCTATGTCCAACAACAGACGTTAAAAGACTGATTATGATGATGATGATGATATATATATATATATATATATATATATATATATATATATATATATATATATATATATATATATATAATATATATATATATATATATATAGAAACCGAATCCAATAAAAAAAAATAAGATGGAGAGATGAACTAGACGTATTTAGAAAATACTGACTCCGCAACGCCCATGATAAAGAAATGTGGCAGATCCTGGCAAAGGTCTATGTCCAACGACAGATGTTAAAAGACTGATGATGATGAATACACACACACACACACACACATATATATATATATATATATATATATATATATATATATATATATATATTCCACTTTTGGTGTCAGCCTATGAATTGATGGGTTTTAGTACAAACCCAGCCCCATACCCATCTCTTCTATTCCGATCATCAAGTTGCTTCTTCAGTTGTTGTTGCTTCTGCTGATTTCAAAACAAAGTCCGATTTTCCCCGCGATTAGAGGCACTATGGCATCAGCAATAGGAACAAATCAGGCGAAATGACTGCCATTGTTTCGTTTTTAATATCTCTGGAATTGATCTATAGAGAGACGAACCTTGATTTAATGAAATTTGTTTGTATTGGCTTACAGTTCTTATCTTTCCGGTAGAATTCCGCTATTAATCATTCGGAGATCTTCATTGTTTTCCCCAGTGTTCCAGGAAATTCCCCGATTCTATACAATTAGTGCCAACTTGTATGATTTTTAGACCACCACCACCACCACCCCGGTTACCATTACACAAGCAATCTTATTTTCCCAGATCATAGATTAAGCATTCTAGACAAACAATGAATAAATAAATGAATAAGAAAAATAGATGAATTTATCGAAAAAATAAAAAAAAATTGTACGGGTCACTCTCACAACTTTCTCCTAGACTGAGGAGTAGCATCGGCTTTTCTGTCATTCTCTTGTCTGTTGAGCTATAAGAATGAGACAAATGATGAAAAAAAATCATAGAGAAACAGCAGCAGGTCCAGAGTCGGATCTAGGAGACCGGCACCCCCTCCCCTGTCCGTGCAAAAGAATTTTTTTTTGATTCATATATCTAGATTAAAAAAATCCCTCAAATAAAAAACCCAAATAATCCAGACTAGTCATAGATTAACTTCAAAACCAACAATGTGTAATATCCATTGTCTAATTAGACGGTTAGAGAAGAAAAAATTGGACCCACTTCTCCCCCTAAACCATTACTATTAAGTTGAAAAAAAATAATCAAATAATTGTAGCTTTTCACCATCAACCTTGAAGCAGTATACATCAGCTTAGGATGAAAGTTATTAATCAAAATGAGAACCTTCAGAATTTACACATGTCTGCTTACTTTGAACAAGTCCATTTATTCTGGAAGCATAGAATTCTAGGGTTCTGGAACCAATGAATTCTTCGAAGGCTGCCGCTTGGTTTTTGAAGACTTTCCCTTGCGGGAAGAGCTCTAAATCCTTGAAAAAGTAATCGTCGGTCGGAACGAGGTCTGATGGGTAGGTTTGGTGAGGTTATGTTTTGTTGCGTAGTTCGTTCAATGTCGGAGAGGTCGTTCGCACGACGTGTGGTCGGGCTTTGTCATGGAGAAGATTTGGTGCTTTTTGATTGACAGATATTGGACGTTTAGGTCCTTGGTACATTTCGTCGATTTCCTACCAAGACTTCTTTATTGTGATGATTTCGCCTGGACCCAAGAATTTTTAGTGGATGCCACTTGCCGACCAACACACAGTGGTCGTAATTTTCTTCCGATTCTGGTTTGGTTTGGGGAAGTTATCTGGCGCTTTGCATCTCACCAACCACTGCGCGGAATGCAGTCGATTGTTGTACAGAATCAATTTTTCAACACATGTCAGAAAGAGATCAAGGGACGGGCTGTTTTTATTACACAATAGAAGCACAGAGCAGACTTCGTAAAAGCGATTTTTATTTCAGTTCGACTCATTTTTCTGGCATTTTTACTTTTCCAATTTTGTGCAAATGTCGAACAATTGTCGAGTGATCCGTGTTCAGTTCCTCTGCAGTCTCCCAACTTGTTTTACGAGGATACACTTTGATAATGGATTCCAATTGCATGTCTTCAATCTCTCGGGGATTTCTACTCACCTCTTTATCTTCAGAGCTCTCTTTCTGGCACCAATGTTGTTCTGTATGCTTGTTGAAGGTCCCTTAGCCAAAAGTCCATGTTGCAAGCAGTTTCCGCTATTTTTCGTCCAATTTTGAACTAATGCAACAAAACTGCTCGGAATTGTTATTTTCAGCTTCAAATAGAGCAGAAGAAATGGTGGAAAGAAGAGAAAAACCACGATTTAAAATAGTATATTCCATGGAAATACTTAAATAATACTTTATTCCAAATATAAGCATCAAAATCCGAAATAACAAAAAGCACAATTATTTTTGCACCAAACCAAATCCTACTTCAACTACTACTACAAGATCCTGATGTCTCAGTAGTAGCACGGAAAATGATTCCCCTAAGTATAGACCCGCCTAATCTATATCAACTATCGTGGTATTCCAGAGAGAAAATATTTTGTCACGATATCTAAGATGTGGATGAGTACTTAAGATTATTACTATGAGGTGAATATTAGTAGCCTGGGTCGTAATTCGAACTTGATTTGCTGATTCCGTTGTCTGTGCGAGTAATTGTAACACAGCTTGGCACCTCTATACTACAGTAATATAATGAAAGTCTCACATAATTGTTATGCTCTTTCGAAATGAAAAAACAAAGAGTTCCGTGTATTAAACAAACTAACTTATGCTTTTTTCTAACACTTTTCATCTGCGACAAAAGACGACAGTTCTCCGGTAGCCAGAATGTTTTTCTCTCTGACTTTTTTGTATTGGTTGACAGCGTTCGTAAAAAAGGAAGGATAGAGAGAGTGGGCAAAAGAGGAGAAATGTTTTGTTTTGTTTTTTTTACGTCACACTTCGTCGTACATGTTTGTTTGTTTTTTTCTAATCTATGTTTTGACTTTTAGGCTTCTTTGCATTATTGCGTTTTTTTTTTCTCTTTAGTCAACGAGAAAAAAGAAATGATACATTGGTAGAAGAAACATCTGCTTCAGCTCCTATATCTAACAAAACTTATGACATTCGGTTTCGAAGGCGCAGTAAAAGCTTTGTTCGAGGGAAAAAATGATATGTACCAATAAATCTGTATGAAACATAACGCCAGGGGCGTATGGTACTATCTTAAATGTGCCGTGTACTTCAGATGTATAAAAACACAAAAATATTTCATTTTCTGTAAAAAAAAAAAAATGTTTCAGTGCAATGTAGGGAAGTAGGCCCCGATTGTGATTCGTAACTTTTCACACACCCTTGCTCATCCGATGTTACAAACGGCGGACAAATAGAGAAGTAGCATTTCAAAGGGAATTATGAATCACTACCATCTGCATATATATTTGTTTGGGGGGATCAATTAAAAAGTGAAAAAAAGTGGTGATCAATGAATAAATTAGTTCCGTCCCTTTCCTGCCAACGATCACTAAAAAAAGGTCTGAATTTTTTTTAAAAACTTGCACAAGCTTATAACCAGTTTAGGATAAACTTACATAGCATATTGAATCCCACTTGAAAACCTGTTTTGAAAGGAATTTTCACCAACTAAAAAACAATTCTGCGACTCATTGAGGAAGTGTGTGTGTACAAAATTTCAATTTCTACTACGAACGGAAAGACAGAGCAATGTCTTTGGATGGATAGATTTATATATGAATCTCTCTCTCTCTCTCTCTCTCTCTCTCTCTCTCTCTCTCTCTCTCTCTCTCTATCTATCTATCTATCTATCTATCTATCTATCTATCTTCCTCCCTCTGTGTGTGTCTTGCTATATATATATATATATATATATATATATATATATATATATATATATATATATATATGTGTGTGTGTGTGTGTGTGTATGTGTGTGTGTGTGTGTATGTGTATGTGTGTGTGAGAGAGAGAGAGAGAGAGAGAATGTGTATGGGGAAGTTTTATTAATATCTATTGATTTATCTCTCTCTATATGTCTACTAGATCTAAGCGAGAGGACATGAATAACCGATTTCAGATGTTGTTTTATTTTTGTTTTTTAAACAATCCCCTACCTCACCACCCCCGTTTTGAATGTCAGAAGCTTTGCGGAGTTTTATGTTCAAAAGGTAGATTTCGGTTTATGGGAACAGCCGGTTATTGCGGTACTGTTAACGGGAATTCACTTTATTAATCTATATTAATTTATCACTACCTACCTATATACCTATAGTGCACAAAACACTTCAATAGATTGAACGTTCCCTCTAACCTATCATCACCTATCTACTTTAAACAGCAGCAGCCTTTTAACGTCCATCATTGGATATATACCTTCCCCAGGATTCGTCACACCTTTCTATTATCGTTGCAGAACTTATCTAGTTCCTCATACTAGCTTATATTTTGCCGGCCACAGTTTTGCATATGGTCTTTTAGGATCCACTTATGAGTCGTAATGTCCAGCAATTGTCTGAAATTCTTGCAACAAGACCAGCCCATTTCTATTAGAGTTTTTGATTGATTTTACGATGTATCTGATTTCTCCACCCATGTAATGTGTTGTCTTGTGATATCTTCACGTGATGTTAAGCACGACCGTCTCTCGACCATGTTGCATGGTTCTTAATTTGAGAGCCAATTGTTTGATTAGGTTCCAGATTCCAGCTCCATATGTGACTATCGGGAGGATGTATTGATTGTCACAGTGGACACTTCTTTTAAAAACTAATAGGATCTTTTTTTCCTCTCAATTGCTTAGCTTGTTCTACCGGAAGCTTGTCAGCCGGGAGTAATTATTTGTTTTCTTTCATTTCTTCTTCTGCGGATTAAGACCCACTAGAACAGGTTCCTTGGAACTTAATATTCCATGGGCTGCGCTCGGAATAGCACCATTTTCATTAAATATCTATTTAGTATTGAATAACTGCTCAGAGTTCTAGATCAAAAGTACACTATCAAGTACGCTATTCACCCGTCTGTTTATTCATTTGTGTAACTCTCAGCCAGGACAGTCAAAGTTTTCTAATGGATTCTATGATATTCCTGACTCCTGTTTTTTTTTTCTTATATACTGAGCTGTTTTGTTATCCCTCCATGTGATGCTGAGCATGATTCTCTCACGAGTATGTGTGCATAGTTCTTAGTTTGAGGGTAAATCTTTTGGTCTGGTTCCATGTTTCAGCTCCCTAGGTGACTCCTGGGAGAATGCATCGATTACAAACCCTTCTTTTTAAAACTAATGAGATTTTCTAGTTCTTGGAGGTTTAGCTTGCTTTGCCGAAAGCTTGCCATCCTAGGGTGATTTATTGCTTGATGTCTTTTGAGAATTCAATAGAGATTTGTTATCATAGGTAGATGTGGTAGTCTGCCTTATGCGGGTCTGCTTTCTGTCTTGGTATCAAGTAATACTCTCTCCTTTGTATGTTCCATGGTTTATCAGTTGAAGAGTCAATATTTTAGCCAGGTTCCATGTTCCCGTTCCTTTGTTGGGAGCTGAACTCGCACCAACTTATACAGCAGCTACAGCTCGTTATTTGCGACATCAATATCCGCCTGGGGATTGAAAAAATGATCTTGTGGTTGTTCCTGAGTCCCTATGAATATTAATGGGAAGCTAATAATGAAGACTGCAGAGAAAAGACGCTAAAATTCATCCGCCTTGTGCATACACACCGATTCACAATCCCATGCATTTCATTGACAGCGATTCGCACGAGCCAGATATCTAAGGGCATTTGTTCTTGGTTTGCCTCGCACAGTTATCAGTGAATATTCAATCCTACCCAACTTGGAGAAAATGATTGTAAAAACCACGCCTCGAATAGACCTTTAGCTTGTAAATTTCAAAAAATGGTCACAGGGCGTAATCCACTTCGTTATATTTGAAGAAATCTTAAAACTATAAAGGCCACACGAAGAAAACTGCTAAAATAGAAAGACAGATTGAGAGACAGAAAGTAGCGGTTAGTTTTTTATTGTGACCCTGAACTATTGTAAAAAAATAATAACTCACGAGGTTGAATCTCTCCACAACCCAACATGCATGATTAATCTAAAATATATCATTATCTGAGATAGGGGTTTTCAGCTAGTCGATCATAGATCTGTCAGACCTCCGGTAAAATGAAATAGTCACCATGTTTCTCTTTACCAAAGACGTTTCTGAGACAGTTTGACCGATAGAATGATTGAGTTAAAGCGAAAGAGAGGTTTCAACCAATCATCGTTGAGAAGGTTTATTTTTTTTTTCGGGTCTCAAGTTGTTATACCGATCGCCATTACGTTTGAAATAAAGGTCCAGTTTTGCATAATAGTTACAGGGGGAGAGAAAAAAGTAAAGCAAGATAACATAGTGGCGATCTTCTAATCTTTTTCATCTACTTTTGATAAAAACATTTACAACGATTTCTTGGCGCTTGAAATTACGGGGGCTATTTTTTCCTTCTTCGAAAACAACTTGAGAGTAACGGGAAGAAATAACACTGTTGAATAAATCAACCAAGTCATCGTTAAAATTGTTATTTTCTAATTTAGGAGCTTGGTTGTTGTTAATTTTTCACTCATGACATTTCTGGCTTCGAAAAGGAGTGGATTTTAGCAACAACAAAATATATAATACACCAACGAAGAAATAGAGTATTCACTGAATGAATAAAAAATAATAATGGCTGCAAATCCCCCCATAATGACTGCAGGAACAGACAGAGTTGTCAGTTAGAAAACAGAAAAATGATATAGTTTAAAGCTCACTCGATGCCTGCTTTTGTTTAAAACTGACTCGATTCTCTTTTTTTTTTTTGTTGCTGTTGTTGTTGTTGTTGTTGTTGTTGTTTTGTGCGGTCTAAAAGCAGTCAAATATTTTTGGAGACTAAAACTTTGGAGCCGGGCGAATTCATTCAGAAATTTTCTTCGTATGCCATCTCTTGACTTCTTGCATTGATTTATATATTTTTTATTTTTTTTTAAATATTTTAGAAGCCCCCAGTAGACCCTTTTTTTTCTAAGATTCGAAAAAATAAATCGTTCCGAATCTGTCCCTGGGTCAGATAATTATGCATATTAAATTAGGTTCAATTTTACCCAAGTTGACGGAAATAATTAGAAGGCACCCCATGAATATTAGCTTGTAAATTTCAATATTGATCAAAGACTTAATCCACTTTGTTATATTTGAAAGAAAAAATATTGAAAGTATAAAGATCCCCGGAAGAAAACGGTTAAAATTGAGTTTCGCATTCTAGTTATATGTAAATAGACACAACACTCTAAACCCTTTCAGAAATTCATATTCAGAAAATCAAAGAGTCTAAATATTCCTCCGTATTTAAAGATAACGCATGGCAAAATTGTTTGAGATGCAGGAATGTACAACCAGGGTTCAAGGGGGTGGATAGACAGACAAACATTATCAGTTGTTCAATATAGATAGAACATTTTCAAATCCAAATAGAGGAAATTAATGATGCTTTCGAAAATCGTACTTTCATACAGGATTACGTTTCTCAAATTCATTTTTCTAAATAAATACGGTATTTCCCGACGTGGAGGTTGCCTCGGACTCCAGAACGCTTCGGTCTTCTGGATGTATCCAAATTTCAACTTTCAATATTTCAGGAAAAGACAACAAGTACAAGCTTTGCTGCGCTAGGGTCCAGCTCCCTTGCTACATTAAGATCTAAAACGTGAACAAAACAGAATTGATTTCTCAATACAATATTATTCCCAAACTATGGGTCCCATTTCAACTCTATTATCAGTGGTTCATGTAATGAAACAAGTCGACCGAAGTTGAGAGAGTAAGTTCTTCATCAGTTTCTACGCACGCAACTCTTATCTGTGCCGTCATGATGTCACAGATTTTCGGCGAGGTCATTGTCAGTATTGTGTCAAACGGAAATAAAGTCAAAATTCATATAGTAGGAACTTGACAAAAAAAAACAGAATTAAAATAGAATAGGCCGATGTAAGAAGTAACCTTTCGTCTGCAGGATGCAGTGTGAACTCGGGAGACTTATTTCAGTGACAAAATAACGGCTGCAATGCTGGGGTATACAGTAATTTGTGTTTTAAAAGAAGACTTCTAGGGTATATCCCTTATTCAAAAACACTGAATGAGTTTAATAGTACATCAGTTCTACTTGTTAATGTCGCTGATACATATCCCCATCATTTCTGATCAATATAGCGTGAGGTTTTGATCTCATGGGGGATGGGGTCCTCGTGTAATCATTGATTATGATCGATCAAGGTTATCAATACCACCCATTACAGTTGCACTATTTCAGCCATTCCACCGGTAGAAGCTGGCCTCCTTCCAACTGATAACTAATTATATTCTCTTCTCGGGCTATGACTATATTAATATAGCCTGAATTAATAATAAATGATATTTCTGTATTGGTGTCAGCGTTCGTTCAACAAACACAGGTCATCGTTAAGTGATGAGTCCAATAACAACGTTTTCAAACCCTTGTGTGTAGTCATTTTAGTTCTTTTTGTCAGAAATCAAACGTTTCCCATGGTTATCTGTAGTCTTCAATGAGAAAATTCTCAGAGTCGCCATAACAGAGGAAGGAGAGTCTTTGGCATACACGGAGTTTCCAGCCGTCGAAATTGAATCATTTCAATGGAGCTAATTTTGCCACCTCACCATCTGTTCCGAATACTTTCTGGTTTCAGATTTCTTTCATGAATTCTCGTATTTCTTGTATTCATGCGATTTTATTAGTTAAAATTTCACACCAGTGCATATCTGATGTCGAGAAATGGCACTTAACTAAAAAGAAATGAGAGAATTCATAAGAAAAAATTATATTTTATACTTTTCGGCGTACGCACACACAAATAGCAAAAATGCTTTGCAAACTCTATACTCAAGGGTGGAAGTCAAAAGCTCAAGCTTTAAGAACAAAAAAAATCCCGATCGTTTTCAAAAGAATGATCTACAACCGATGCACCCGGCTGATAGTCACCTATGGAGCTGAAACATGGAACCTAACCAAATGATTAATCTTCAAACTTAGGACCATGCAAAGAATAATATCCATGCAGCGACACTTGGGGAGATCACACAACAACACGGTATATTAGAGAGAAAACAGGAGTCAGGGATATGAAAGAATCCATTTGAAAAGTTTAACGGCAATGGGCTGGTTACGTTGCAAAAATGTATGACAACCGCTGGACATCACAACTGGTGCGAGGAACTAGACAAGTTCAGAAAATATTGGCCCCACGACGTCCGTGATAAAGAGGTCTGACGAATCCTGAGGAAGGTATATGTCCAATGACGGACGCCAAAAGGAGGAGGAAGAGGAGGAGGGGGATGATGATGATGATGATGATGATGATGATGATGATGATGATGATGATGATGATGATGATGATGATGATGATGATGATTTTTTTCCTCTTCTCTTACGGTCTTTAAATTGCAATTCCATTCTCGAAAATCAGACTTTGTTTAGATAGCAACAGAAGCAACAACAACTGAAGAAGCAACTTGATTATCGGAATAAAATAGCTGGGTATAGGGCTGGGTTTGTATTAAAACCAATGAACTCATAAGCTGACACCAAAAGTGGAATATATATATATATATATATATATATATATATATATATATATATATATATATATATATATATATATATATCATCACCAATTTTTTAACGTCCGTCGTTGGACATAGACCCTCCCTGAAATCAGCCACATTTCTTTATCATGGGCGTTGCAGAGCCAGTATTTTCTGAATATGTCTAGTTCATCTCTCCATCTTGTTTTTTATCGGCCTCGATTTCGCATGTGATCTATAGGGATCCATATTGTGAGATGTGATGTCCATCGGTTGTCTTTAATTCTCGCAACATGACCAGCCCATTGCCATTTGAGTTTCCTAATGGATTCTATGATGTCTCGACCGACCCAGTTTTCTTTCTGATATATTATGCTGTCTTGTGATCCCTCCATGTGAGGTTGAGCATGATTCTTTCATGTGCACGTTGCATGCTTCTCAGTTTGCAGGTTTGTCTCTTGGTTAAGTTCTATGTTTCAGCTCCATAAGTGACTATCGGGAGAATGCATTGGTTGTATACTCTTCTTTTAAGGGTTATTGGGATCGTCTGGTTTTTGAAGGCTGAGCTTGCTTTGTCGAAAGCTTGCCATCCTAGGGTGATTCTCCGCTCGATTTCTTCTTCTTTCGGGGATTTCATTGAGATTTGCTGTCCTAAGTAGATATAGTGGTCTACTTTCCCCATTTTTAAATCTTCACCATACGTATAAAAGCAAAGTTTTTTTCTCAAGTATGACAGACGGTCGGACAAGTTGACTATTATAATATTGACTTCAATAGAAAGAAATAGCGGGTAACAATTTTGCTAAATTATGGTAACAGACCAACAAATATTCAGAGACAGATCTCATTTGTCACTCAATAAAAATTGTCGAGTGACCATCTTTCCGAAGCATACTGTGTTGGAAGAGATTGGGAAATGATGTGATCAATGAATAAATTATTCTTCTCCCCTTTTTTCGGGAGGGGGGTGATCACTATCACTGTCGGACACAAAATAAGTGCATAATTTAGTATAAACTTACATCATAAATTGCCTCTCACTCCACTCAAATCATATTTTGGGTGGAAAACTTTACACATATATATTGACCTTTTTTTTTCTTTGCATTATAAGGGATGGATGCTTGGATTTCTAGTAACCTAGTTCCGTTGGCGTAGCTTGTTCACACGATATATGCATAGCCAGCTGGTCAGCCAGACCAACTTAAGAACTGGAGAAATCTATGTTGATGTTGACGAATTTGGTTGACGTTTTCTGATTGGGTTTGTTGGTAAATTCAGACCTGAAGTAAGAGCCAAGTCAGGTTTAGTGTTTATGTTTCAGTATATTTAGTTTTCATGGAATTTTAAATTTGCAGCGTTAAGAGGGTGAAATATATTACTGACGTACGAAAAGCAGGAGTCGTATTATAGTTGTGGTGGCATTGTACTCGAGTTAATTTGATATTAAATATTAAATTAATGAAATCAAATATTCAATTTATAGATGTTTTGTAATTGTAGCCCATCGTATGCTTTTTCCAATACATTCGTAATTTGTCAAAATGATCTTCTATTTCCCAGGAGATCTTTTTTGGTTTTCTTTTCAAATTGGTCCGTCTGTTCAGCGACTTTCGCTGTATTCTTATCTGCTTCTTTATACCTAATCTGACTGACTTAATACCCCAGGCTTAAGACGTAGATTCATTCTATCTCTGTAGTTGAAGCTTGCATGTGAGTGTGTGTGCGTCGTCAATTTACAAAGGTCTTCGCCAGACGACCGTGTTTCTTAATTTCATATATCAGTTTGGAAACTCATGAACAGGCGAACAGGCGAACAGGCTTCTGCACGCGCAATTGAGTCGAGCAAGTAAGTTCACGGTGCAAAGGGAAAGCAGATTATTGGACAAACGGTTGATATTTTATTTATATATAAAATCTTTTAAACGGAATTCTTAACATCCTTTCGCTTCCTGGCTGTTTTTGTCCTGAAATAGACACAAGATGTGTTTGAAAGTAATAACATTTTTTTTCTGAATTCCTTGGGAAAAAAACAGGTGGTGAAAATAATCCAACAATTCTTGTGAATCTACAATGATATTTATATATTTAGATAAAAACCTTTTAGACGAATATAAATATCTATCTACAAATGTACATCAATAAGTCCATAACCTAATGATGGTAGAAAACATTTATTTTACACAACATTTTTTTTTCAATGTAATATTCTTAGACAATTCACTTTGAAGAAATTTAACACACAGAACGGACATTATACAAAGAGAATTTCAGATCGAAATTCAGGTAACTACGTGCCAGGCTGTGGACTTATTGATACATCTGAGCATGGCATGAGAACCGGATATTTTACAAGTTAACGAATGCATTGACCGCTAAAAACCAGAAATATGTTCGATCTTCAGAGACTTGGAGCCAATCTTACCCTGGAAGGAGATAGATAGATAGATAGATAGATAGATAGATAGATAGATAGATATGAACGTACCAAAAAAAGATAGATTGATAGATAGATAGATAGATAGATATGAACAGACCGAAATAGAGATAGATAGATGGATAGATAGATATTGACACACCAGAATAGACATTGATAGATAGATAGATAGATCTGTTTGAAAGTCAAATAGTTTAATATTGGTCAAAGACGTAATCCACTTTGTTATATTTGAAAAAATCTTTCAAGTATAAAGTTCCCCGGAAGAAAATGGTTAATATTGAGTTTCGAATTCCAGTTCCATATAAATAGAGCCCCACTGTAAACCCTTTCGAAAAAAAATTCTCGAAATAGTCCAAATTTGTCCCTTGTGGTCAATGATTATGCATACTGAATTTGGTTGAGCTGCACAATTGTTTAACCAATGATTAAATGGGTAGATAGACAGAAAAGCATAATCTTTAATAGCTGTTGTCATTGTTTTCAAAGCAACTCTTTGTTATTGAAGCACACTTTTTCTTCAAATATGTATAAAAAGCAATTCAACAAGTTGAGAGATGACCTGAGAAGAAAATGTCTGAATGAATTTGTCCAGCTCCAAAAAGTTATCATCCAAAAATAATTAACTTTTTTTTCTTTTGACTGCATTTGAACTAAAACAGGAATCAAGTCAGTTTTAAACAAAAGCAGAAATCAAGTTAGTTTTAAAATACGTCATTTTCCTGTTTTTTAGCTGACAACTCTGTTCGTTCCAACAATCACTATGGAGAATTCGCAGCCATTATTTTTTATTCATTTATTGAATACTTTATTTCCTTTTCTTTTTTTTCTTTTTTTTTTTTTTTTTGCCTATTATATATTTCACTGTTGTTATGATCCACTCCTTTCCGAAGCCAGAAATGTCATGTGCGAAAAATTAACAACAACCAAGCTCCTAAATTAGAAAATAACAATTTTAGCGATGACTTGGTTGATTTATTTAACAGTGTTATTTCCTTCCATTACTTTCGAGTTATTTCTTGAAGAAGGAAAAATAGCTTCCGTAATTTCTGGCGCCGAAGAATCGGGGTAAATATTTAATTAAAAGATGATGAGAAAAGATTGAAAGGTCGCTGACATTCTCATTTTGCTATTCTTTCTTTCTTTCTTTCTGTCTTTCTTTCACTCCTCCTTCCTCTATCTAACCATCTACCTATCCATACTTGTTCATACTATACTTCGCTTTGTTCATGGACGCCATTTCAATTTCAATTCCTGTCTGCAGTCAAGTTTCCGCACAGATATACACACTCACGATAAAGATAAATGGATACATAATCCGACAGAATAATCACAAATGCCTCATTTTTATCTATAATCATAAATAACATACATAATGTATATCAAATAAGTAATATATTTATAATTATTCAGTTGGATTATATATCAATTTATTCGTAACATAATTGTCTGCGTTGAGAAACATAGAGGGCAGATATGGACAATGAATTAGGTATAAAGTAATAATTCGAGTCTACGTCTTAGCACCTGGCTGCTTAGCTCAAATGGTAAGAGAGGCACCGCGTCAAAACGGCCTACTGTTCGATTCTTGCAGCAGTCTATTTCTTTAATCGTTTATTCTAGAACATGTATAAAACATTTGGCCCAATGAAGGGGGCAAACGTTTTATAAATGGTACTTCGCTTACTTTTTTTCTGCTGACAAATCTCACAATGTTGGAGGGGACTTTTTGTAGAACCAATCCTTCCCGGCCCCTGAATCCAGGTAATCTCGAGAAGAAAAAAATAAACAGAAGCTGCAAGTAATTCATACGTCCCTCCGCACACTTTCGACAAGCTTTATCATAATCAAGAGACTTTTAGCGTCCCCAGGATTCAGCAAACCTCTCTGTTATGGTTATCGCAGAGCCAATAATTCCTGAACTCATCTAGTCCTTCCCGCCATCTTATATTTTGCCAGCTACAGTTCCGCTCATGATATCTGGGGATCTACGTTGTGAGTCGTTGAGAGGAAAAAAGCACGATCACCATCATCATCATCATACCCTTTTAGCGTCCATCGTTGGACATATGCCTTCCCTAGGATTCGTCAGACCTTTTTATCATGGACGTCGCGGAGTCGATACTTTCTAAACTTGTCTAGTTCCTAACGCCAATTGTGATGTCCAGCGATTGTCTGATATTCTTGCAATATAACCAGCCTATTACCATTTGGGTTTTCTGATGGATTCTATCATATCCCCAACTCTTGTTTTTTCTCTAGTATACTTCGTTGTTTTGTGGTCACTCCATGTGATGTTGTGCATTATTCTCTAATGTGCACGTTGCATGGTTGTCAGTTTGAGGGTTAATCCTTTGGTTAGATCACTTGTTTCAGCTCAATAGGTGACTATCGTAACGAAGCATTGTTTGTAGACTCTTCAAGCTTATGCCTGTCGATTAAAATACCTCAAATTTTGTGTTAATGCCAAATGTTGATGCCATTCAAAGATTGGAGAAAAATCTGCCATAGAATTATCCGTGTCCGGGTAATTTTGTATTTGAAATACAGTTTATATTATGTGATAATAATAAATTACGTTATATCATTTTGGAACTCAATTTTAAATGATTTCTCGTTATTACACGGTGATTGAATCATTTGTCCTACATTGGAGCTGCGTCAGGAATCGAACCGGCGACCAATAGGTAGCTGCTCCAATATAGTGTTGTCCTTATCTTAACAACCACCGATAATACTCAAATCAAATGCTCAATTTGTTGATTCATTGTCCACATCTACTCTATTTGTTTGTTATAATGCGAAAAATTATATTTTAAAGAAATGAATGTATAATCCAATAGAAATTATTATAAGTTGCTTTATATTAAATGAAACTCTACTTGAAATCATCCCCGGCTATTACACGGTGACCTATCGGTCGCAGGCTCGATAGCTACAGCAGCTCCATTTTCTTTAATTGTTTATTCTTTTTACGCTGTCTAGGCCAAGTGATACATTCACCGGGTAATGACAGGAGATCATTTCAAAAAGAGTTGCAAAAATTATATAACGCAATTTATGATTATTTCTGTCGGATTATATATAGTGTCTTAGTAATATAATCATGTAGTAAGTAAATGGTCGGACACAATACGTTGCTTCACAACAATTCAGACAAATCACACTTAGATTTTAAATAATAAGATGTATTTGCTCGGGAACTGCTTTAAAAAAATATTTTTCATTAAAATGTGCTGCGGATTTTGAGGTTGACGGACGTAACGACTTCACCGACACCTCCGCCCTCTCATTCTAAAGATATTCAAAAATTATTTTGTCCTTTTATTTTAAAATTCATGCATAAGATAAAATTCATCTCGTTTTTTTTTTACAATTTATTCAATTTATAGAACATTAGAGATTCAGTTAATTTATTTATGGCTGATGATTCATATCAGTTGCAATTCCAAATCTGTTCCATGTATAAAAAAAAATGCATGTTCAACCTGACTTAATCTTTGTTTCTGAGTGTGTATAATTAGATTTGAAAACGAAACGCAAACAGATCGTATCATGATACTGCAAGAACATTATTATTATTATAAAGAAAATTGCTTTCAGTTAATGGAATCTCAAATTATTTATACATCTAACCTCTAATCACAAGGGGAGGAGTATACAAGATGTGCTCCTGTAATATAGAACACCTAACAGTGCTTATTCTTATCACTGTCACCTTACGTCAACACCCACCTACTGCCATTTCATAATATAACTAGCTATAGAGTGTACTATATGATTCCCGCACAACTGGCAATATATTCAATCACGAGAGAAAAATTACTTTCCTTTCATTGAGATCCATGATTATTTCACTAAGTAAACATTCTAATATCAAACTGATATTTATGATGGATTTTGGCGGGTGTGCGGCTCATACCTAGCACAACCAGAACATACGCCCTGATATAAATATGTGTGTGGGTGTGCGTGTGTGCATCATTTTTCTTTGTCTATTTCAATTCATTCCACACGCTCGCTGGCTTTCTCTCGATCCATTCATCCCACTCCTTTTCAGTCTCTTTCTCTGTATGTATATAAATATGCATGTGTTTGTATCATATTCCTGTGTTTATTATTTGATCTCTTCAGAGACATATATATATATATATACATAGATATTGATTCCTCCCTCCCTCCCTCTCTCTGACTTACTATCTTCGGCCGTTACAAGTACGGCATTGAGCTCCAACCAGGAAACGAGGCACTTGACAAGCGTGGCTAAATCAATACCAGGCTCACAAAAGGTGTGCAAATACACTAATGACAATAGATAGATAAATAGATGGATGGATATGAACAGGCTGAGATAGATAGATAGATAGATTGATAGATAGAAAGATAGATAGATATAAACAGGCTGAGATAGATAGATAGATAGATAGATAGATAGATAGATAGATAGATAGATATGAACAGGCTGAGATAGATAGATAGATAGATAGATAGATAGATAGATAGATAGATAGATAGATAGATAGATATGAACAGGCTTAGATAGATAGATAGATAGATAGATATGAACATCCTGCGATATATACAGAGAGAGAGAGAGAGAGAGAGAGAGAGAGAGAGAGAGAAAGAAAGAGGAGGGAGAAGGGGAGAAAGAGACAAATAGGCTGCGATGGATAGATATGAACAGAAAGATATAAATATATTCACAGAGAGAGAGATGGACCGACTATGATCGATATAACCAGAGTGAGAGAGAAAGAGAGGGAGGGAGTGTGGGAGGAAGAGATAGAAAGATAGATGAATGGATTGATAGATATGAACAGATTGCGATAGATATATAGATAGATCAATTATCCGTGACCAATACAAGCACATACTGCCATCTACTTTTCCCCCTTTTTTTCCATTTTACAGCAACAACCAAGGCAAAACTTTTTATTCTGCACGACTCGAAGTCCGAAATATAATAGCTCAAAATAAACAATTACACACAAAATCAATTCCTCTCAGCAAATCAATGGTGAAAAAATCAATTCCGTACAAGCAGTCGTGAGAAATCGCATGGATTGGAAGAAGATTAGAATCAAAATAAAATCCACTTTCGAAATTAAACCTGTGCTGGTCCGTCTGCAAGTCTGCTCGGAGGCTTGGGGGGGGGGTGGAGAGATTTTTACCTAGTGGAGGCTTCAATTTGCCTTGTAAATTTACGCCAAATTTATGTCCAGCATCATCCACCTGCACTTATTTTTCGGAAGATTGTGACTTTTTATGATCACTACCCAATAAAAGAAGAGGGAAGTAACTCATTCATTTTTCCAATTGATCACCCCTAACGTGGTATGCTGCCGAAACATGTTGGTCGTGTGACGGTTTCTATTGTCTGACTAACCAGTGGATAACCGCTCTGAGGATAGACTCGGCGAGTCGAATTCAAACCCTGGCAAGGACAGCGCGTTTCAACTTTGCACCAATGCCCTTGGGAAATGTATGAATCAATCTAACTGCCTGCCCAGTTATGGATAAAATAGGGCAATATTGAATGAGTGACGCTTATTCGGGTGCTTATCTCCACCAAGTCTATTTCACAAATCGCAAACGGGCCGCGTAAGTAGCAATGTGATATGTGGAGCCCAAACCTGGAACGGCTGAAGCCAATGCCAGTTTAAGGGTACTAATCACCAGAATGTGAAAAGGTATGGTACTGAGACACCGTTTTTATGAGATTCACTTTCTTATGGGGAGTTATAAATGATCAAAACACTTATCAGGAAGGATCTCCAGCACACAGAGGACAAAGTGATGAGAAGGATGACATCATAAAATTCATTTGAAAACTCAAGTGGCAACGGGCTGGTTACGTTGCAAGTAGGTCAGACCAGCGCTGGACATCACGATTCACAACATGCATCCCCAGAGATCATATGCGTAACGAACCGAGGTTGGTAGAATACAAGATGGGGTGACAAACTAGACAAGTTCAGGAAGTACAGGCTCTGCGATGCCCACGATAGAGAGGTGTGGCGAATCCTAGGGAAGGTCTATGTCCAACGATGGAAGATAAATGCATGATGATGATGATGATGATGATGACGACGACGACGAAACATTGGATGCAAAAAATCTCATTTAGCTCTTCATATTGATTGATTTGAAATTCCATTTGAAAGCACTATGCAACATTTGCGCCACAAACAAAATTCGACCAGGAGCATTTGGGAGGCGCATTTAGTCCAAACTATGCGTTACAGGACATTAAATAATTTTATCACACCCTGATATTTACCGACTCAGTCTGTCTGCAAATCTGCTACAAGCAAACCATGGATTGTTTGAAGAACTTATCAGCATACTCTTGACCTGACTTAGTTGACTAAGTAGTAAATGTTGAGGCCAATCCTCGCAATGGTGAGAGGATGTTGCTTTGTGGTTTAATCCCGTTAACTCTTGATGGAGCATACGCCCACTACCACACCACACCAGTGGCTTTGTTCTGGGTAACTCGACTGGGCTTATGTGGGTCTGACCACCTTTGCTCGACTCTCGACTGATCTTCTGCAAGTCCTTTTTGGCCTTCCAACCTTCTCTTCCCCTGTTCACGTCTGCCATTCCAGCTGGCTTCTTACTCTCAAACGGGGTTCTGATATTCCATATCCTTGTGTTAAAGGTCTGCCTGCCTTTAAAATCGGTATTCAAAACTCTGGACGGTTGCTGGACTTGAACAACGAGGTCTAGTGCCGAGAGTGGTATCTTTTGTCAACCTATAGATAATGTGACTTAATAATGGAAACTACGTAATGCGGTGCCTGACATGAGACCACTCTCTTGACACAGGCCTCGCCAAAACAACGAAGTGTACACTTAATTTTTCACCTTTTTGGGTAATGAGTAACTACTGTTTGGAGGACGGATCTCCAGTTACCAATCAAGAGCTCATTAGTAGCCTACGATGGGCTACTGCGACTTTTTATCGAACGACTTTTTGTTGAACGACGTTCCAGCGAAATGGCATTTAATCGAAACGACTTTTTGATGAAACGACTTTCATCGAAACGACTTTTTATTGTCGGAATTTCTTATCACTGAATTGAATTTTTATTGAAACAAATCCATCAACTTTATCGAAATATAATTTATTCGAAACGACTTAGTTGAAACAAAGTTTTATCAAAACAACTTTTTTTAATGGAAAGACCTTTTAAACTTTAGATTTAGATGAAATGAAAATTCCTGAATTTGAATAGAATATTTTCGTGTGATTTTTCATTTTTCAAAAGCAGTGAAATATGGATATCCAAAAGATTTCCCTGGGAAATCGACATCGGGGATAAATCCCTAAACTTGTATGAAGGATATTTTTATCGTCAATTAGAAGTCTGAAATCTCACTTCGAAAGTCTGAAATAAACTTATTCTGAGTAAACTATATGCAACAGAAGATTGTTTCTTTTTAAATTGACAGGGTAGGTAGTGTAACCAGAAAATTCCATGTCGGCAAATTCGAAGTGGGAAGAAGAAAAATAAATTGATATCAACTTTTATGATCCAAATCTACGTCATAATTAATGAAATTTTATCTTTCTCTTCTTAGACAAAGGTTTAGACCTTTAGCAAAAACAAGAACAAACCTTAGAAAAAATAACTTTTAATCACGTATTCAAAATGGCATGTCGATCTCATTTTGAAATTTTCAGGGCGCACTTTCAGCAACCAGTTTTGTAAACTATGTAAAACAGATCGCAGATAGTTAATTATTCGATCATTTCTGTATGGGGAAAAAATTGTGGGGAAAAAGAAATCATTCCACTCAATGATGGTATTAACCGTTTGTTATATAGCTCCATGAGGGGAAAGGAAAGGAAAGGATTATAGGGATTAGCTCACATCGAAAGATGAAAGCCAGAAGAAAGAAAGACTTTACATACGCTTATCAAATATTATGGATTTATCTATTATCTATATGTGATTTCGTCTCAAACTACTCCTCTAACCCATCTTTTTGTGTATCCTTTCATGTGTTGAAGTAAAAACATTAAAAAAAAAACAATTTTGGCTGCTACAGGGTCAAACTCCACTCCAGTTTTTTGGGTTTTTTGTTTTTTTGTATTGTAATATAATGAATATATAAAAAATATTTTTGAAATGTTTTTTTAGAATAAATGTTTATTTATTAGAAGGAAATTAGCCCTTGCGTATTGCTAACATAAATTTGAGAGCATACGTGGGACCAATTATTTTAGCTCAGCCGGTTAGAGTACCGATTATCAATCAGTTGGTGGTGATTTCAAACTACGGTTGGCGAATGTAAATTTTGAATCCCCCCCAATCTGGTGAGGATTAAGACTGTCGTTCCTGTTTTTTTTTTGTTGTTTTTTTTGTTACGGTAGGAAAATGAAGACAACTCCAGGTTTGGACTGCAGTTTGACAGAAAGTTTAGAAGAAAGAATGGGGAGAGGCTTTTGGCACCCAACACTCAGAGCAAGCTCAACTTTCAAGAACCAGATGATCCCATTAATCCTAAAAAGAAGAGTATACAATCAATGCATTCTCTCGATAGTCACTTATGGAGCTGAAACATGGAACCAAACCAAAAGATAGACTTGCAAACAGAGAAGTACGCATGAGAGAATCATGATCAACCTTACATGGAAAGATCACAAGATAGCACAGTATATAAGGAAGGAAAAGGATGTCCCTGACATAATAGAAACTATCAAAAAAACTCAAATGGCAATGGGCAGGCCATGTTGCAAGAATTACAGACAACCGATGGACATCACGACTCACAACATGGATCCCCAGAGATCACATGAGAAACCGAGGCCGACAGAATAAAAGATGGAGAGATGAACTGGATAGATTCAGGAAATACTGGCTCTGCGATGCCCATGATAGAGGATTGTGGCGAATCGGACGTTAAAAGACTGATGATGATGATGATGATGACGACGACGACGACTCAATTCATCATCAGCAGCCTTGTAGTGCCCGTTTAGATCAATTCATGCCTTTTAAGAATCATTGGTATTCAGTGCTCCATAGTTTTCAATACTTTTGTTGATGTGGGAATCAGTACGCCTTACAACTCACTTTTTCTACAGGTTGTCACCACGAGTTTGAAACCATTAAGCTTCGGAAGACATTAGTGAGTGACCTATCAAGCGTCGATTTCTTTTTCACTTCTCAAAGGCCTTCTAGAATATGACTTAATAAGATTCATCGGGTTTGGAATGGTCTCAATAACCCTAATGGCAGTTATGCTGTAACAGAGTGCAGCCAGAGCCCAATAGTTTAGAGCATTGGTTCCGTAACTTGGAAATCTCAAGGACCTCATCTATAAAGGAAATATTCTGGTGAACTCCTATCTTCAGCATTTAGTTCTTAGACTAAACAATTGACGACAACAAATAATTATGTTTATTTAGAATGGTTCGCATCTATTCATATTCTGATATATGGTGCTGGTTTGTGTACAATAATCATATTGTGCTTTCTTGGTTTTTTTATAACTGTACAATGGATGATGTTTCTCTGTCACAAGATTTGCAATATCAGATTCAGAAGAGACACTGGTACGCTGACCCATGTCTCGAAACCACTGGTATAGGATGATCGCATATATCACCTTTTTTAAAACACATTCGTATCCAAACCAACTTTTTTTGCGCGTATGCATACATCGGCTGCTTCTCAATAGACTACTTTCTCTTAATGTGTGTCTCGTATATTGTTACATAACTCCTTCAATAATGAACGTATTTGCTTCATATTTTGTATGTATCGTTGCCAACACAGTAGCGCGTATAAAGAAAATAATTGGACAGTCGTTCCATTATTCATACAGTGTGAATACTTACATCCTCATTGTGTGCGTGTGCTTGCACACGCATGTGTGTGTGTGTGTGTGTGTGTGTGTGTGTGTGTGTGTTTGTGTGTGTGTGTGTGTATGTATGTGTGTGTAACTTGAACCTGTTAATCTTGTTTAAGCAGCCTACGCGTCTGGTATTTATTTCGTCTTTACTGCGCAGTAGCCATTGTAAAATCAATTCTACCCAGACATCCTTTAATCTTCTATGTGAACTGTACGACGTCCATTATTAACTCTTTCAAGTTGATGACGCAAACCAGAATTTGAAATGTCAAAAGCGAATTTTTAACAAGAAAAGCCAAATACAATTAAACGACTGCGTTTTAGCCTTTTGTCTCATCATCATTATCAGTATGCCAACGTCCACCATTCGACATAGACAAGATCTCTCTATGATGGACGTTGCGGCACTAATATCTCCTGAACCTGCCGAAATCTTATTTTCTGCTGTCATCTTATTTTCTGCTGTTCACAGTTTCGGATATGATCTCTGACGATCCACATTTTAAGTTGTAATATCCAGTGGTTGTGTGTCATTCTTGCAATATGTTCCACCTATTTAAATTTGAGTTTTTGATTGATTCTACGATATCTCTGTTTTTTTCCGCTCATATAATGTGTTGTCTTGTGATATCTCCACGTGATGTTGAGCACAACCCTCTCTCGACCATGTTGCATGGTTCTTAATTTGAGAGCCAATCGTTTGATTAGGTTCCAGATTCCAGCTCCATATGTGACTATCGGAACGATGCATTGATTGTCACAGTGGACACTTCTTTTAAAAACTAATAAAATCTTCTTTTTTTTTTCCTCTCGAATGCTGAGCTTATTCTACCGGAAGCTTGTCAGCCGGGAGTAATTGTTTGTTTTCTTTCATTTCTTCTTCTGCGGATTAAGACCCACTAAAACAGGTTCCTTGGAACTTAATATTCCATGGGCTGCGCTCGGAATAGCACCATTTTCATTAAATATCTATTTAGTATTGAATAACTGCTCAGAGTTCTGGATCAGAAGTACACTATCAAGTACGCTATTCACCCGTCTGTTTATTCATCCGTGTAACTCTCAGCTCGGCCAGTCGAATTGACAGGGGGCATTATTGAGCAAGGCGTAGAGATCAATCTCTTCCATAACAGAATCAATAGGATCGCCACGTGAGAATCATTTGGATTCTGAGCTGCTCACAGCACCTGGTATTACCAGATGATCCCCAATATAGGCACTGACCAGGCTGGCTTAAGCAACTTCGATGATCGTACGAGAACCGGTGTGTCCAGCGTGATTTGTCCGTAATCTCTTAGCTTCGGGGAGAGGTTCCTCAACCCTAGTCCTTGTGCTCAGTGCTTAGTGGAGAGGCATTGGGTACCATTTTTAAATTCTCTGGTATGACTTGACGGTTGATTGAACGACACCCAACCAGACTGGAGGCGAGCACTCTATCACCGGGCCATGGTGATTGGTAACGGTGCTTGTCGCTTTCATTATCGATAATCCCAATTCGACCCGAGAGTTTGGAAAACCAACACGAGAAACAGATTTTTGGAGATGGATTAAAGGAAATGCGATTTGAAGTTGAAAAGTGGGGGTGGAGGCAGGGACGTGTAGGAACATTCAAAGCAAACAGGAAAATCTAATCTCAAATCTTTCTCTGGCAGCGACGAAGCCACTCGAAAACACAGTAGTTGGAAATACTTTATGGATTTAAGTTCTATTGATTTTTTGATCAGGCAACCTTCTCTAATCTTTACTAAAATCTCATCGTGATGTATTTTAATTGCACACACTCACACACACACACACACAATCTATATATGTATATGTGTGTGTGTGCGTTTGTGCATAAGAAATATATACAAAAAAGAATTACACACAAACATCTTAACAGACACATAACAAGACCGACAGGCACAAACCATGACATCATGAATAATATTTGAGTAAACAGCGCAAATGGCATCATGCCCAGACGACCTTGACTGATTTTATTGTCTAGACCTTTATCGGTCTGTAATGAACCACTGAAAAAATCTTATAATAGAAGCCCCATTTTTCAAATTGTTTATTCTATTTTTGTTATCTCAGCCAAATGATATATTCACTGTGAAATAACAGGAGACCATTCCAAATAAGTGCTTCAGTATAATATAACGCAAATTTATAATCATTCTATCGGATCATATATCATAGTAATAACATAATTGTTGCGTTGATAGAAACAAACAGAACAGATATTGACGTCAATAAACAAGAAGAGTTTTTTGGAGTTAATATGTAGAGAGAGATAAATAGATATACTAGCTCGGGTAACTAGCATTACCCATGGGGGGTCTAGCTTAATTCTGTTCTGACAGAAAATATTTTTTATGATCGGGGGAGTAGATTTGTCACTTTTAAGAATGTTTAGAGTTACGTCAGTTTGGAATATGATAGCGAATGGTCATACAACGGACGGAAAGTAATGGTCCAGCCCAGCATTATGGCTATATAGTTGATAGAATTACCCCATCCAATCTAAAATTGAAAAAAATAATCCAAAACTGACACTTTGCCAAAGGTAATGGTAGTCTGATTGAGAGAAAGGACAAATAAATCGGAGAAAATTATTAATACATTTATAATTCCACTGTTAAAAAGAAATTTACCCCAGAAAAACAACTGAATGAAACAAAAGTAAGGCAAATAGTGCTGGTACATTTGAGAGTCGGTTGGTACATTTGGAGGAGAGAAGGGAAGTTGCTCATCGAATTCGCCAACGGCTGACTGAATGAATGACAAAAATCATAGTATAAAATCAAAGTTTATCTGATATACAGAACTGAAGAATGACATCTGATGACCTTGTATACCTCGAGATTTTGCTCATGCTAGAAATCAATTTTTTTGATTCTCCATACCAAATATCGAGTCAATTGGTCTCGGAGAAGATACACGAATAAACAAACTAAAGGCAAAAAAATAGTATAGATATTTGAACGAGCACAAAATCTGTATTTGCAGCCTATGACTCCATTCTTTCCAAAATGTGTGTTGGTATAGTTCAGTGGTCTTCAAAATGTAACTCCTCGAGGAACCCTTTTCAATGATTAATTTTTTAGAGGGCCCGTTAAAAAACGATTTTCCTTCCTATGTATGTATCGGGGGGACTATAAGATTTACATAAACCCAAATAGGAAGTACGCTCTCGAATGGGAAAGTAAGAACAAAGCTTATTAAGGAAAACTAAATATATAAACCACTGACAAATGATCAAGTATATTGCAAAAAATGCCATTTTATTACGCTGAATTTATGAAAAGGTCGCACGGAATACAAGGGGCCACGATTTTGTAGCAGCTGAAGCTCGTTACCACCTATCTTGACCCAAATATTTTACCACCGGAAAGAAGTTATCGGAGGTTACTCTGGGTACACCAATAGTGTCAAAAAACGGAAATGATTTCAACCGTGTGAATGAATGACTCGAATCTAAAGCACTGAGGTTCACAAGAAGATGACTGAATTTGCAAATGGCGAAGATGTTTGTGGACCAGAGTATTAAAAATCGGAGATGCCAAACATTCGTCAATGAAGTTAGACTAAACGACTTCGGGCGTTCTTCAAGAAACAAAACGAGTCCAAACGAACGCCATATTTACTGAAGCGGTAAAATTGTTGGAATCAAAAGGTTCAGTTTCTCTGTTAAATAATCCAAAGTAGCAGACGATCTTATATCTTCTGTTATTGCAAGCTATTCTTCTGGAAGAAAATGGCGCGTGTTTAGGTTAGATTTGCGACTTATCTCACTTTTCTTTGGTGCTTCTCTCTTTTCCTGGAACAAGAAAATAAAAAGATTTCTTCTTCATCTTCTTCTTCTTCTTTTTCTTCTTTTCGAATTATGTTGTTCGCATTACCATTATTATTAATAGTAGAGCCATTTGTTGTATTTGTATTAAGACTTACATTTAGTGTCTAAGCCTCTGTGCACAAATAGTATAAATGTCAGTATCATTATAATTATTATTGTCGTCGTTACTATTAGAAATAAATGTTTATGTAACCTATGGCGTAACGGATCGGATCGGATCGATAGAAAGAATATGTCAAACATCCCCCTTCATTCGAGTGATAACATTATTAAAGATACTAAAATACTAGTAGCATATATAGGAAGTGGACAGATGTCCAAATATCCATTTGGTATACGAACAGGTATACCAAATATGATCAGAATTCGGAAGGTTGACCATCCAGAATTCGCCTATATTCATCCATGAAATTTATGAAAAATTGTCAGAAGAGAAAAGCCCATCAAATTATGGACGTGACTATGCCTGTGGACCATAGAGTAAAGAGGAAGGAAAGTGAAAAACTGGGGAAAATACCAAGATCTAGGAAGAGAACTAAAGAAGATGTGGGACATGAAAGTCAGGGTAGTACCAATAATAATAGGCGCACTAGGAACTGTCCCAAAGACTGGAGGGATAAAAGGAAAGGTTGAGACTGTACTGACTTCAGCACTGCTAGGAACTGCAAATATACTGAGGAAAGTGCTATAAATATAAGGTCTGTGACAGTAAATGTAAGCAGTGGCCTAACAGAGGAAGGAAAATGGAAGCAGAGATATGAACCACAGCACTGGCGTGATAGGCGAGGGAGAGAAGAAATGTGGGTTGAAGACCTGAGGAGACTTACTGTCACCCAGCCTTCAGCAGTAACCACCACGCAACTGGTGTGAGATTGCTAATAATAATAATAATAATAATAATAATAATAACAATAATAATAATAATAATAATAATAATAATAATAATAATAATAATAATAATGATACGGGAAAAATCGCCACTTTTTTATTCTAGATGTTGCGTTATCACTCGATTCGGGTGAAAATTCAAATTGAAAGGCGATATTTCGTATCATATCACCGGTTGGAAGCATATTGTAGATTACAATTGCAAAATATCAATTAATTTGATTTTTAATTTCAATAATCTAATGTTTAATGTTAATTAATTCAATATTTAATTTTATTAATTTGACATTTAATGATGGAATCTGTCAATTTTAATTGGTCTTTAGGTCGTGTATATATATTAGGCATACAGACACATTCAAACATACACGCGCACACATTTTTATATAGATATATATGTATATAATGAAATCTAAGAAGTAAGCCAGAAATAACTAACAAAAGCGAGGAAGAAGAAGAAAATGGCACAAGTGTGAAAAAAATTGGGGGAAAGATAGGACGGAGCAAATCACAGGGCTGCTCCAATCTGTGGGGACACTGAAAGGAGAAGCTGGAAACCTGAGGAAATTTACTGTCACTCAGTTTTCAGGCATCTGGTGTTAACATGCTGATGCATGAAGGGAAACACGATAGAGTGGGGCAATATATCCACCGGATAGTCTGGGGCACTATGGCGCCCCACACACTCTACAGTGGTATGAACACCACTCAGAACCTGTGACTGAAACACAAGATGTGGCAACATTATGGGATTTCCTAGCATACATGGATCAGACTATTAAAGCCAACCGCCCAGACATCATTATTAAGGACAGAGAGAAAAAAGAATGCCCTTAAAAGATATGACCATTCTCTCAAACAAAACAGATCTGTAAAGGAGCTTGAAAGGCCTAGAAATTGAGATTGCCAAAATGTGGCAACTCAAGAATAAAACAATCTGTTATTATATGAGCCCTTTTGGTCATCAAAAAGGGTATCGACATTTTACAGGTAGAATACCGAGAAACCCAAGCATCTATGAAAGACAGGAACTGTCCTCACAGGAGCCGCCTATATCATCCGCCAAGAACTGTCCACGTAAATATTTTGTCTTTTGAACAACTATGTACTGTTTCTTGCGTAGCCTCCTGTATTGACCCCTACTTGTATATTTGTGAAAAAAAAAAATGCCAGCGCCCAATACGTCATAACATTGTTGTCTGCATTAGATTTCCAGCTGAAACTCGGAGAGCAATGAATGCTACGAGACATCAAAAGAAAAATATATCAATAATAATGATAATAAAACATCACTGGCGTTTTCCACTTAAAAACATCTAAAATGGAATGAAGAATATCATCCAGTAGCATCTCAATTATGGACAGTCTAGATGTCATTAATGAGTCGGACAAAGCAATGTCAAAAAGGTCAAGAGAGCTTCCCCCCCCCACCAGCAGATCAGAAACAATATTTTTAGAAGGAATTTAGTGGGGTACTGTCTGTAGACGAAACGGTTTAGCCGGAAGTACTGGAACACACGAACACAAGCACGAATAAAAAGTTATAGTACCCTTTGCCAAATTTTGTGGCTACAGCTGTTCGATAATAATAATAATAATAATAATAATAATAATAATAATAATAATAATAATAATAATAATAATAATAATAATAATAATGAAAAGCAGCAGCAGCCATGGTATATTGATAAAATATATGAATGAAATAATCTTTTGTGTTTTCGAAAAAAGAGAACGACATCAAGAAACTGTTGTGAACTCGCGAATCTGATCTGAGTGAGTGCTGCCATCTTTTTCCACTGAAGTAGTTTATAATAACAACAGATGGGAAATCGTCTGCTTCTTTGGATTAGATAATAGGAGAGCATCCGTACGTTCTGAAAAGTTGGTATTCGTGTATTCCAAGCAATTTTACCACTTTTGTAAATATCGTGTCCGTCCTCTTTCTCTCTATATATATGTGTGTGTGTGTGTGTGTGTGTGTGTGATGATTCTTTCATATAGCCAGTGAATAAGTGTATACGTATAAGGAGACAAACTTGAGCATGCCATCTTGAGATTGTAGATGTGCAGACAATGCATCTTTATGTATGCATGCACTTCTGTGCACACACACATATATATATATAAGGAACATATTGATCTATACATAGGCGTGCAAGTCACGTATTTTCTATTTGTAAATATAGAAGCCTTTCTACATACGTAAACAAAAGAATACTCGTTTGTGTGTGAGAAGCGGACTGTTTGCACATATATTGGGAAAAGTACTCACGTATGTAAAAGCCCTCAGTTGTGTATAAAGCGATGACTATATTTTGCTCTGTGTGAGCGAATATTTTTGTCATTATTTCATTTGTCTATTTAGTCGGGGTGGGGGCGTCCATTTTCAGTATATTCGCTTGGTTTTTGGTTTGTTTTATTGGGTTTCTTTTAGTGCTTTTGTTTTGTTTTTTGTTGTTGTTTTTTGGATGGGCTTTGTTTACTCTCTCCTTTCCTCTCTTTTTTTTTTTTTTTGTTGCTTTTTGTTTTAGGGTTTTTAGGGGGTTCTCTTGCCCGAAGCTTTCAGAAATAGAAATGAAGTTGATACGTCTTTTCTCTCTCTCTCTCTCTCTCTCTCTCTCTCTCTCTTTCTCTCTCTCTCTCTCTCTCTCTCTCTCTCTCTCTCTCTCTTCTATTTTGTTGTCTCTTTTTTCGTCGACGTCCATTTTATTTACTGCTGCACCACGTACCATAGTTCCGTATTCGACCGCTTGGTGGCGCGGCCATTGATTGTTGTTTTCTTATTTCCAATCATAATTACCTTTGGGATTTTCGTTTCGCTTTCCATCCATTTCCTGCCTTTTCCCCGCTCTTAATTTCTTTAATCTTTCTTTCGCTCTTGTTTCAAAGCTTTCTGCGACGCTTCCTGTCTCCGTTTTTTTTTTCTTTTTCTTTTTCTTTCTTCTGGATGCTTTCCGTTCAAAATGCCCCTTGTCTTTGACTTTTTATAGTAGAAAGCGTCAACTAAATCTGTCACCAAAACATAGGTTTCTTCAGTTTTAAAATGGGTTTGTCTTTCTATGTATGTATCATGCTTACAGGTCGAACCATTAGGACAAGAAGGGTGAAAATCGAAGCATTCACTTCTTATTATGTTAACAATAAACAGTTGTTGTTTGTTTGTTTTTTTTACTTTTCCAAATCCCACCCACCTCCCCAAATATTTGGGGATTAAATTTACAGTGTAATTTCATACTAAATTGGTTCTTTTAGTCTGTGTCCGGCAATGTTTGCGTGCGTTTTTAGAAAATTCAAACTTGTTAGTGATCACTGCCCGACAAAATGCTGGTACCAGTACTTTCCGAATTTATCTAGTTTGTCTCTGTTTTGTACTCTGTCGGCCTCGGTTGCGCATGTGATATCTGGGGATCCATTCTGAGATATCTATGAACAATATTGCCAGTACCACTGGAACACAAAAATACACAAGCGCATAAACATACAATAGAAAAAGTGGAAAACATCAGAAATATGACGATGTTCATCTGGCTTCACTTCGAAGTATATCAACAATGAAGAGAGACCATAATGTTTTGTTTTTTTTGTGAGAGTTTGGCGTCAGGGTGTAGGCTTCCAAGTAGACTAAAATTGGTTGGTAAACTGCGTAGCTATTATACACCAGAAAGTGGGAAGATTTAAAACAAGAAAAAAGTATTTTAATAAGCGTTAATACCCAGTAACGTTCTGTTAGTATCCAACAAGATTACATAGAGCGTCACAAAATCTAAAACGCCCCATACAATAACAGAATATCTGATTCTGTCATCAGCTGTCGTTATGGTAAGCATTATGATGGTAGAGGGCACTGCAATTGCGGTTGTCATGGAAGGAGATGAGAAAGGCCTTTGACCAAATAGTGGATATATAATGGCTGGTGAACATCATCATCATGGTCGTGATCGGTAAATCTTCGGGAAGGTTGATCTCAGAGGCGCTCATATTAGACAATAACATCGGTCTCTGAATCCAGCACATGACGGAGGATCTCATTGGATCGATTTGAGCGAATGAGAGGAAGAGAATTCTTGTTTTGGCTAGACGAGGCCATGGATAGTGAAAAGGATGCTAATTTGATTTGTTTTGGACGATTTCTAGATGCTAGTAACACTGTAGAAAGAAAAAAACTTCTTCTTTGTAAAAGTATCGCTTCCAGGAGAACAGCTCCAGATTTATTGGAGATACTTGACACATTTATGACTGAAAATAACTCTGGCTAAACAAAGTGTGTGGGTGTCTGTAAAGACATTGGTTGTTCAATGTCTATATCTAATGGAAGGCTGCTGGCACTTATGTATTCGAAATGCGGTGACCACGTTGCATTCACAGAGAACTCGCGTCAAAGTATCAAAACCTTTCAGTGAATCTGATTCTTGGCCTTTTTCCGAGTAAATTTTTAAAAATCAAGCGTGCAAATCGGAAGATGAAGTGAGCAATTTTTTTTAATTTGCTCACTTCATTTTTTTCAACGGTTAGAAAACTGAATCCATGAGTATAAAAGACATTCACCGCTTCAATCGCTGGAAATGTTAATTTTGGGGGGTTAAATTAGTTGGAACTTGTCTCCTAATAAAATTTATAGGCCTCTTTAGTTAGTTCCCATCAAACGCTAATGCCCATATTTTCAAAGAATTTTTTGATTCGCTTGCTCTATTTTTTCATTCGCTCACTCTATTTTTTTATTTGCTCGCCTCAATTTTTAACTTGCTTGGAAAAAAGTGAAGGCTGGTTAACGAAGATACTTAAGTTCATAAAAAGCCAGCCATTGAAGTCCAAAATCGAAGATGCAAATCTGGAGAACGTAGACCACTATATCTACCTAGCACAATGAATCTCCATGAAACCCACAAAACTAGAAGAGATCAAGTAAAGAATCACCCTAAGATGGCAAGTCTTTGGCAGAGAAAGCTCAACCTTCAAAGACAAGTCGATCCAAATAATCCTAAAAAGAAGAGTATACCTCCCATGCATCCTCCCGATAGTCACTTATGGAGCTGGAACATGGAACCGAACCAAGAGACAGACTCGCAAGCATGCAACGCACACATGAGAGAATCATGCTCAACCTCACATGGAGAGATCACTAGACAGCACAGTATATAAGGAAGAAAACGGTAGTCAGAGACATCATAGAATCTATTAGAAAACTAAAATTGTAATGGACAGGCTATGTTGCAAGAATGACAGACAACTGATGGACATCACGACTCACAACATAGATCCAAAGAGATCACATGCGAAACTGAGGCCGACGAAATACAAGATGGAGAGATTAACAGGACAAATTTAGAAAATACAGGCTCTGCAACGCCCATGATAGAGAATTGTGGCGAATCCTGGGAAAGGTCTTTGTCCAACGACGGACGTTTAATAGACTGATGATGATGATGATGATGATGATGATGATTAGGGCCAAAATTCTTCAAAACAAGCGACCCGAGTTCGCCAAATCTTTCACTTTCATTAGTATATTTAATCGATATTTTCGGAAATATGACTGTTTTAAATATCTCTCAGTAAGGAAACAAGACACATTTTGAAATTAGTAGAGAGAGTTTCAGCCTTCAGAAAACATTATTACTATGGGAAAGAAAAATGAATATCGACAGTGGCAAAGAGTTTTCCCCCATTGTTGCAGAGGTTTATGATCTCAAAAAAAAATGGATTCCTCTCATGACATAATTTTTTCTTTTTTTTTTTTTTTGAAAAGAAAAAAAGGATCTCAGCTTAGCAACTAGCTTCTAAAAGAACTCTCAAGGAAATAGTATATACGGGTTCATGTGTATTTAAAAGCTATTCAGGGTCTAATCTCCACCTGAATTTATGACTACAGAGAAAGAAAATATCATCAAGCTGTCTTTGGGAACAAAATTTATAAACGCGGAGTTAACTGAATTTTGGATATCAGCAAAAGATGTATATCCTTTGCTAAGTGCCGCAGCTCAACAAATCCTAATCCCATTTGCAACGATTTATCTTTGCAAAGCTAGGTTTTCGGCGGTAGCTGTGATAAAAAAAAAAACACAAGTATTCTCCGAAAATCAATATGGAAAGGATAATGACGGTAGCTGCTTCCAGTTTGATTCTGGGAAACTACTCGCTCATCCCACTAGTAATTATGATTTATTGAAAGAGGAAACAAATACATAACTGTTTAAGTATCTGAATGACATTATTCATTATTATTTTTAACCTAGCTGACCTGATCACATGAATGTAAATACAACTTTTCAGTATTTTCTGACTTGGACAGCCGTGAAACTCCTTATACAACAAAGGTGTCGTCATTCGAAAAGGACAGAGGGCCATTGTTCCAGATGATTTTCAAGGGGATTTCTAAACTATTGTATATCTACCTAACAGTCAGCATGTACGTATGCTTGTAACATTTACTATATGTAGATGGATTTTCTTCATTTTCCTTAACATCTATTTATACATATATGTTTCTGTTTTTGTATATATTGTCCTATCCACATACCAATAAATTATATCTTCCGAGCTGTCTCAGTCTGTATCTGTCAATCTATTGTTCACGTCAGGTCTGTACAACTCCCAGTCCGTCTGACTCTCCCTCCATCTTCGTCTATCCGCCTCTTTGATTAGTCTTTGGTGTTTGCATACCAATAGATTAAGTGATGAGCATATCGATTTTTCATATCAATACGTAATCAGTTGTGAAGTGACTATTCATCGCACTAGTGAGTTTCGCTAGGGGTAATTTTTTTTTTTTTTTTCAAAAGATAGAAAAGTGAAGGAAAAAATCAGAATGTGAAGATGAAAAAGAAACGTCATCGAAATGTGATGAAAAGAAAGAAAGGAGAAGAGAATTTGACGGAAAATGTTTGAGAAAATAGATTAAGATGTGAGAAATGAGAGAAAGTGAAGATTATCAAAATGAGAAGGAAGAGGAAGAAATCGAGAACAAACTGTTGAAGGAAAGAATAAAAGAAGATCATAATGTGAAGAAGAAGAAGAAGAAGAAGAAGAAGAAGAAGAAGAAGAAGAAGAAGAAGAAGAAGAAGAAGAAGAAGAGGAGAAGAAGAAATATCACAATGTGGAAAATATGAAGGAAAATAGATCATAAAGTTATGAAAGAGAAAGAATGAAGATCACAATGTGGAAGAAATGAAACTAAAAGCACCACAACGTGAAGGAAAGAAAAATATCACAAGGTGAAGAAAAGGAAAAGGAGCACTATGTGCAGAAAGAGAAAAAAAATTCTAATCAGACAGATGAGTAAGAAAAAAGATCACAAAGTGAAGGAAGAGAAAAAAGATCCCAATGTGAGAGAAAAGAAAGAAAAAGATCACAATGCGAAAGAAAAGAAAGGAAAAGATCACAATGTGAAGGACGAGAAAAAAGATCCCAAGGTGAAAAAAAAACAAAGACAAAAGATTACAATATGAAGGGAAATGAAAAAGATCACAATGTTGAAGAAAAGTGAGAAAAAAGATCACAATGTGAAGAAAGAGAAAAAAGATCCCAATGTGAAAGAAAAGAAAGAAAAAGATCACAATGTGAAAGAAAAGAAAGGAAAAGATCACAATGTGAAGGAAGAGAAAAAAGATCCCAAGGTGAAAAAAAAACAAAGACAAAAGATTACAATATGAAGGGAAATGAAAAAGATCACAATGTTGAAGAAAAGTGAGAAAAAAGATCACAATGTGAAGAAAGAGAAAAAAGATCCCAATGTGAAAGAAAAGAAAGAAAAAGATCACAATGTGAAAGAAAAGAAAGGAAAAGATCACAATGTGAAAGAAGAGAAAAAAGATCCCAAGGTGAAAAAAAAACAAAGACAAAAGATTACAATATGAAGGGAAATGAAAAAGATCACAATGTTGAAGAAAAGTGAGAAAAAAGATCACAATGTGAAGAAAGAGAAAAAAGATCCCAATGTGAAAGAAAAGAAAGAAAAAGATCACAATGTGAAAGAAAAGAAAGGAAAAGATCACAATGTGAAAGAAGAGAAAAAAGATCCCAAGGTGAAAAAAAAACAAAGACAAAAGATTACAATATGAAGGGAAATGAAAAAGATCACAATGTTGAAGAAAAGTGAGAAAAAAGATCACAATGTGAAGAAAGAGAAAAAAGATCCCAATGTGAAAGAAAAGAAAGAAAAAGATCACAATGTGAAAGAAAAGAAAGGAAAAGATCACAATGTGAAAGAAGAGAAAAAAGATCCCAAGGTGAAAAAAAAACAAAGACAAAAGATTACAATATGAAGGGAAATGAAAAAGATCACAATGTTGAAGAAAAGTGAGAAAAAAGATCACAATGTGAAGAAAGAGAAAAAAGATCCCAATGTGAAAGAAAAGAAAGAAAAAGATCACAATGTGAAAGAAAAGAAAGGAAAAGATCACAATGTGAAAGAAGAGAAAAAAGATCCCAAGGTGAAAAAAAAACAAAGACAAAAGATTACAATATGAAGGGAAATGAAAAAGATCACAATGTTGAAGAAAAGTGAGAAAAAAGATCACAATGTGAAGAAAGAGAAAAAAGATCCCAATGTGAAAGAAAAGAAAGAAAAAGATCACAATGTGAAAGAAAAGAAAGGAAAAGATCACAATGTGAAAGAAGAGAAAAAAGATCCCAAGGTGAAAAAAAAACAAAGACAAAAGATTACAATATGAAGGGAAATGAAAAAGATCACAATGTTGAAGAAAAGTGAGAAAAAAGATCACAATGTGAAGAAAGAGAAAAAAGATCCCAATGTGAAAGAAAAGAAAGAAAAAGATCACAATGTGAAAGAAAAGAAAGGAAAAGATCACAATGTGAAGGAAGAGAAAAAAGATCCCAAGGTGAAAAAAAAACAAAGACAAAAGATTACAATATGAAGGGGAATAAAAAAGATGTGAAGGAAATAAAAAATATATGTGGACAGTAATAGAAATATGTGCAGATGTGTCGCCACTTCTAGTTACATATTTTTGTAGAAATCTATAAACTTGCTGGATGACAATGGGATTGTGCAGTTCAAGTTTGAAAAAGTAGCAAAAACAGGGAATGATTTTATTCTGAATTACTTCCAACAAATGGATGCTGCCTTTTTACTTTTAACGCAACTGAATCTTGGCAAATAGTTTTATACTAAGTCGAAAGCAAAAGAAGCCATATTACGACACAATGCGCTTTGAGTACTCAAGCGAAACCTTTTTGTTGTAGGTGGCTTGCTATGATGCGATTGCGTTGAATTAGGAATTTTATTTGCGTGTTTACCAATCATTGTAGCCCAGTGGTAAAGTGTTCACCACCGGTTCTGTAGGTGGTGGTTCAAGTCATACCAAAACCTTTTTTTTACCAAAGATGGTAATCAATGCCTCTTTGCTAAACACACAACACAAGGACCAGGACTAAGAACCCTCTCCCCTTACGAGTTACGTCAAAATAACGTTGGATACATCAGTTCTGGTGAGGTCACCCAAGTTAAGCAGCGTCGAGACTGGTCAGTATTTAGTTGGTGACCATTACAGTGAAATGATAATTTGCTGTGCACAAATGAGACTTCTTGGTTTATTTCTACTTTTTGCCAGACTTCTTCAGAAACAAGTAATGGAGTTATAAGAAAGTGTCTGTTATATAAAGTCCATGTCTGGTTTCAGGCTTTGTAATTAATAACTGAATCAAGTGGCTATTAAATGTTTTGCAGAGAAGAGATTCGGACGACGTGTCTTGAATTATCCACTTAATTTAATTAAATTAATTATCCACACCAATACACCGATCATACATACACACATGCCTTGGAAACAAAGGTGTCGTTGTAGTTTAAGCTAAAAATACGCACAACTGTTTTGCGAATGTGAATATATTCAAAATGTTTCAATCGCACGTGACTGATTGACGAAACAAAATTTTGCCGATATAGCTCTAGGATCCTATGTCACTGATTGACTGACATATCAAAATACAATCTTATAGGACAAAGCTTTAACAAAAATGGACCCTCAAAGGAAGGGAATTTGAAGGAATCCGTATGATCAAACTTGTGCATCTACGACCTGACTTTCAGACCTGTTAGTGTGTTATATATAAGTAAACAAAGAATGCAAACACTTTTAATATGTAGACGTAATCGAATAAGTATGCATCTGTGGTATATAAAAATATGCACTCAATACATACACAAAAAATTGATTTTAAAGCTCGTGTACTTTTGTACCTTCAAATATATCTACATCAACCTTCTGTTTTCTCTTTTACTCATTCTATCTCTTCATGTCATGCATTCACCTATCTATAAATCTATCAATTGAAACAGATAGAAAAGGCTGGGGAAAGACATAAATACACACCATTATCTTACAAATATTTTGCATTTCATAAAGATACGATCATTAAGATTTACTCAGTTTATTACTAAAATACAATCTTCATAATACCTCGTACTCAAGGCTCGCGTGAATTGCCAAATTACAAAAACAGACGTAATATATTACCCTTCTGCATTGAACTGCGATCAAGTAACTCTGAGGCCAAGTGTTAATATAATCAGTAAATAGATCTGCATATGTCTATTGACTCATCTGATTTTTAAAGCATGCATCCGTTTCAGTTTCTGCAATTCACAAATGTTAATCGTGCTTTATTGAAGTTGATCAAAAAATCACTTTCATACTTTTGGACAGTTCTCCATAGACCAATGCTGAACTAATGGGTGAATATGCACGTTTTGGTGTTTGCATCTCTTTGGGGTTGGCTATATGTACACAAGTGTGCACTGTATGCTACTAAACCTGATTTTTTTACACTGATTCCTGACATGTTGGGGTGGCAGGGACCAATGTGTATTTCCCATTGACGCCAGTGATCAGTGTTCGAGTAAGGTTTTGGAAAATCGATTTGCAAGGCAGGCAGGCTTGGAAGATTGGTGCAACACAATCTACTCCTTTATGATATTGTTCCCAACTTAGCTAAACTTGATAAACTTGATAGCTTCAGACTGAGCATCGGTCTGAAGGTCATGAAGACAGAGGACTTATCAAATGTGTTGGTATTATATAAGAGGTTTTTAGGAATTGAAAATGTCAATGCCAGTCAGATCTGTCTGGCCTTTTATTTATTACTTTTTTTTTTCAGGTCATGGTTCTGATCTTTTCATTCATTTAGACTCTTTTTTTACAAACTTGAGAGTCAGACCATAGATGCGCTTCGGAGTAACATTATCAGCAACAGCAGCAGCAGCCTTTTAGCATCAGTCGTTTGACATAGACCTCCCCCCCCCCTCAATATTGCCCCAGACCTCTCTATCGTCGTTGTCACGGAGCCAGTCTTTTCTGAATATGTCTAGTTTGTCAAGCCATCTTACTTTCTGTCGGCCACAATTTTCTGCCAGCCACAGTTTTGAAAATGATTTCTGAGGATCCATGTTGTTAGTCATGATGTCCAGAGGCTGTCTGACATTCTTGCTACATGACCAGCCCATTTCCATTTGAGTTTCTTAATGGATTGTACGATGTCTTTAACTCCTGTATTTTTTTTTTCAAATATACTGTGCTGTTTTATGAGCTCTCCACATCTACCGACACATACCTTCTTTTATCAGGCTCTATAAAGACTCCAGCCCTTTCAGCTCGAAAAAGAAATGAGATTAGGAGATACCAGCTCACTCTCTTCATAGCCTGCCTTGAGGTGATCTTTCGAAACCTTGACTTGGAAAGTAAAAGAATCAGAATAGACGGTGAATAACTAAGTAACTTCAGATTTGCTGACAACATTGTACCTTTTTGCGGAGAACCTTCATGGATTCTAGTAAGACAAATGTCATGTACAACAAACGTATTGTATTCGATCAAATACGGTATTCTTGTGTAGAGATTTAGAATGGGGCGTTGCTTTCATTTCGGTATGTCATTCAATGACAGAAATCGGTACTAGAGACGCTAATGTATCTAAACAAAAGGTGTAAGGTGGTGAAACGGTTAATACCATGGAATAGAAGTGGTAAGCATCCGAATTTGGGCTGAGGCTGCTCGTGTTAGATTAGCATTAATACCATTGGGACAGTCATAAATTGACTTCTCATTGTGCTCCTTCCCATTTCTATATATCTTGAAATGTCTCGTCCCTGGAACGTCACGATGGTTGAAGGAGAAGAGAGTGGTGAAGTGTACACATACTACCAAAGCAGTGGTAACAGTAAAAGCTGCAACACTTGTTTCCAACCTTCACAGGGTCTAATCACTTGTAAAAGAAACTATTATTTCTTCCTTGTGCTTATTTATAAAATTAGTATTTAACTAGCTGCAACTCACCCTTTGAGAAAATTCCAGCTTGTATCAACATGAATTGAAAGGAAAGTAAGGGTTTTGTTTAGCACTATAATTACATTGTAAATATCTTCTTTTTTAAACTCCCCGGAAGCCCTTTTCTTTTATATGGGATTTTTACTTAAAAATATTCCCGTTGGTCCCATTGAGTATGCATGCGAAATTTAGGCAAAACTTGGTTTAGCTACGCCTATGTTTGAGGGGAGGGGGTCCCGGTGACAAACAGAGCCCGTTGTTTTGTAAATTATTTAACAGTGCACCATAAGTTCGTCCTTGTTTTGATACAGCCAATAATCAAACGTTGATTCCATTGTTTTAGAGCGTTATTGGTTGCCCGGCAGGCTTTATACTGTAATGTACGATAATTGCCGTTATCGGTGATGACTAGATGGTTCTGCATTATCGAAAATGCAGATAATACGAAAATGTGGATAATGTGTTCCGAATTTGGCTGTAAACACTGAAGGCATCTTTTATTGTGGCCAACCCCGTGGCAATCATGTTATCAGCTTCCATCATTTGTTGAGTGGAACTAGACTTGCTTTTATCGTTCGATGAGAAGTAATTCTGGTTTTATCCAGCTGTATAGGAATCATTTTTAACGTTTAGATAGGCGGGTTTGACTTAATGCTTACATGGCTTTAACGATAGCCCAAACAAAGAGAGTAGAGCAGACGGAAGTGGTTATTCGGAATAAGAAGTCTGAAAAATCTTCTTCAATTACATGGAAAAGATGACTAAAAGAAGGTTTAAAAAAACGTCAGTTTCCAAGATAAGGGAAGCAATGTTAGTTTTCATTAGAAACAGTCAACCAAACAGTCATTAAAACTGTCAACATAGGTTTCCTCTGTTTTCAAGTTGGCCCGATTGGCTTGTTATGTATGTATGTATGTATGTATGTATCACGCATGCAGGCTGCACCAATGGAGCTAGAGGGCTGGAAACATTTTTCATTTGTTCCTAATCATGTCAGCAAAAAACTTTTTTAATAGTCTTCGGTAGGCTTTTGTGGGAGGGAATTTAGTTTGCAATATAAGTTTAAGCTGAATTGATCTTAGCTTGTGTCGATTTGTTTTATGAAAATTCAGACTACTTTTAGTGATCATTATCATCATCAGTCTTTTAACGTCCGTCGTGGGACATAGACCTTCCCCAGGATTCGCCACATCTCTCTATCGTGGGTGTTACAGAGCCAATACTTTCTAAATTTGTCTCGTTCGTCTCTCCGTCTTGTATTCTGCCGGTCTCGGTTGTGCATGTGATCTACAGGGACCCATGTTGTGAGTCGTGATGTCCATCGGTTGTCTGCCATTCTTGCTACGTGACCAGTCCATAGACATTTTTCAAATGGATTCTTTGATGTCTCAGACTCCTGTTTTCTCCCTGATGTATTGTGCGGCCTTATGGTCTCTCCATGTGAGGTTGAGCATGATTTTCCCATGTGCATGTTGTATGCTTCTCAATTTGAGGATCAGTCTCTGGGTTAGGTTCCATGTTTCAGCTCCATAAGTGACTATCGGGAGGATGCATTGGTTGTATACCCTTCTGTGTAGGACTAATGGGATCTTCGTCTTTTGAACGCTGAGCCTGCTCCGCTGAAAACTTGCCATCCTTGAGTGACTCTCCACTTAATTTCTTCTTCTTCACTGTGCAACTAAATTCAAGAGAAGGAACTTATTCATAGATCCCTTTTTTCCATTTTTTTAAATTCATCATCCCCAACACAGCGCGACGCCAAAAGATGTTGTTCACGTGACGATTTCTATTGAGTGACTATCCAGAGTTATGTGAGATTACTTTTTAATCAGATATTCGTAATTCAATACTTGTGCTTGTACGTAGGGGCATACTTAAAGCCCCCCCTCGACCCCCAATGGAGTCGTCCTATGATCCAGTTACAGAAACATTGTCTAAATAGATTGCCGAAGCTTTGAAATCCAGACTAAAATTGAGGTCTCGTATTGTTCGAAGATCGCTCCATCCAGTATTATACACAATCATTTATTTTTTAACATGATTTTCCTTGTCAATGCACATAATCCAATAATGAAAAATCGTCGCAAAAATTACTTATCAAAATTCTACCAATAAGTAAGAGTCTGATTGTAAACTTATTGACGCAGCCGGATATGTGTGTCATCAGCAGCAGCTGCAGCAGCCATGACGAAGGTTTTTCACATTTCCTTTCCTTCCATGACGACTGCGATTACACTAATCTTTGCCATACCTTACCTTTCTATCAATTTCCTCCATCTTGAGTCTGTTTTCTTCCTACTGGGTTAACTGTCCAATGAGAACCAGCCGGTTAATCTTTTGCTCCTTTTGTTGTCATATTTTCTTGCTAAATGTCCATCCTATCTCTATTTTTGCTGCTTGATTTTTGGTATAATGTCCTTTGCTGTAGTTCTCACTCTGATCCATGTTTATCTTTTTCTATCCCTCAGAGTGATCCCAAGAATTGCTCTTTCCATGGCTCTCTCCTTGATTAGTTCTTAGTTCATTTTGTTAATTTCTACGTTTCGAATTCACATAATCATAGCTGGTAACGCATTCATTTTACACATTTTGCTTCATTGGCAAGAGTCTCTTCAATATATCTTTATTTATATCAAATGATTTCCAGCTGGATATATATATATATATATATATATATATATATATATATATATATATATATATATACTCTTAAATATCCAATGTTAATGCATGTATACACACGTATGCACGTGTGAAAATCAGCAAATATACATCTATGTGAGTATGAATGTATGTGTATATGAATGCATTTATATATTTACACGTATGTCTGCGTGTTTGTGTACACGTATATGTGTACGTTTGCATGTATGTACATGTTCCACATATGTATACATGTATGTACATCTGTATTTATCATTGTATCTTTGTATATCCCATCTTAAATCCATGTACGTTTGTGTGCATATATGTGTATTTATGCATGTATGTATTTGTGTATACCTGTCTTTCGGCCATTATCGGTCATTACCAAGAAAATGTGATAATGATATTCAAAGGGTGATCAGCACTACTTCTTATTACAATTTTATATTCATATTTCAAGTGTCATCTTTTTTTAACTTGTGTAATCATAAATAAATCTGTTAGATATATAAGAGATAGAGGGAGAGGCATAGAGAGAGGGGGAAGAGTGGTGGAGATATCTAATCAAAATGGTGAAAAAATCATATTAAACCCAATCTCACACCATCCAATGATTGCTTTACACTGACAACTTATAACCTCCCTTTGTGCTCTGTTTTTGCAAATTGACTTAAGATTTTCTAAACCTTATGGAAAGACCAATTACAAAAGTATTCTCTTCTCATTAATTCTACACTCGTAAGGCTTTAAAATCGACAATTTCCCCGTTGTCATGGTAACTGAAACATTACGAAAGAAGCTCTGAACACTGGAAGGATTAATTCCAGAGCGCCTTTGTCTTCGTATTAGAAACAAGGTATTTGTCACCAAAACAGTCAACATAGGTTTCTTCAGTTTTTAAGCCAGTCTGCCAGCCTATCTATCTATCGATCGATCGATCGATGGCCAAATCACATTGGATTCACTGGTTTTCGTAAGATCACCTAAGTTGAGCAATGCCGAGACTGGTCACTACGATAGAGACCGTCTGGGAATACCTGGTGCCGTATACAGCAACAAGGTTGTTATGCAGCAGTCTTAGCAAATGCTCTGCCTTCGAATACGGAGTGTCCTGCCAACCTAGGGCCGTGTTGTGCACCCGGTTCTTCCCTCAAGCACCAGACACCCAGTGGGGACACATGACAATGTATTCTCCTAGGATCATATATATATATATATATATATATATATATATATATATATATATATATATATATATATATATATATACATATATATATATATATATATATATATATATATATATATATATATATAGATATATATATAGATATATATATATATATCGCTTGTACAGATTGCAACAATGTAACTGAAATTTCAAACATTTACTCCTCAACAATTTTACGGAAAAAAAAAGTTTCTTTTCATTCTCAAAAGGTTTTTAATGGGGCTTCATTTTACAACGTATATGTGGGCTGGATTGAACCCTTAGTTCTTGTCTGCTTGCTTTCTGTAAACTCGGAATTTTTTGGTGATCACCGCCCAAAAATAGGCGAAAGAAGTAACGTAATCATTGATCGCCCCTTTTTTCCAATTTTCCAATTGTTCACTCCACAACACGGCATGCAACTAAAAGACACTGGTCACGCGTCGGTTTCTATCGAGTGACTAACCGGACCTGCTTTCTATCCAAAGAGTAGTCATTAAATATCAGGGAAATGATTTGGTAGGATTCAGTGGCCAACAATTGTGATAAGTAGAAACAAACATAAAGTAGTCCATCCAGGTTTTGAAAAACCTGTATTAGATACCATACAATTACTATTGAGTCCGTATTACGACTAATATCGAGGCTATATTCTATACAACTGGTATTAAAGCTGTATTACAGAAATTGATGGCGAGAAGGTATTAGTCACAGTGTACGTATGACAAAATGGAGACAAGGTGCTATTTTCCAAAAGGGGGAGGTTGCATAATTAACTTCGTTTTGTAAAAGTGAATAAGCTAAAACGTTAATTAACGTCCTTTCGCGCTGGCTGAACGTGTTAAAGAGGTGAGATGGATATCATTATTTTTTTCTTTTTTTTTTTTTCTTGGCTGGGGGTGTCTTGTGTATGTGTTGTGTCGCTCCACCCTAATCGAAGGTATTCAATAAAAGTAACGTTTACTTTCTCTTTTGCCTGTTCCGATATGTTTCCACTTCGAACTCAGTAAATACTTATCGATTGCAGAATTAACCACAGTTTCCAAATAAACCTGTGACGTGTGACCGTCAGACTCAAGATAGGATAAACAAGAATCAACTGTCTGCTGAATTTGATCGAACGCCACAAGTTCATTTCCAATTTCACGCAGTTAGAAATTGTCAACCAAATCTGTCACCATACTTTTCTTCAGGTTGAGTATGTCTTTGGCTGTCTGTGATTATAAGTATTTATTTATTTATGTATAACGCGTACAGGAGCAGAGGGCTAAAAAAGAATCCAACATTTACTCTTTATCATGTCTTCCTTTTGAGAAATCCCTACTTGAATGGGTGGGTTCAATTTACAATGAAGGTTTATGCTAAATTGATTCCTTATCGGGTATGTCTTGGGTGTGATAGCTTGATGGAGCCTCAAACTTTCTCAACAGGGAGAGGTTGACAAAGGTTTTTAAAGTTTTTTGTATAACTCGGATAGAACTCACAACCTACCGATCCAGAGGTTAGCACACTACCACCGAGCCACATTCATCGGGCTTATAACGAGTGTAATAAAGAGTAAGATTGAGGTCGAAAAAAGACTAGAAACGAAATAAGAAAGAGCAAAAATGTTCTATCTCAAACGGATTTCAAAAATAGGTAAAAATGCTAACCGCGATCTCCATGAGATATTCAAATTGTTTCTTCTCTGTAGACAAAGGTGGATCAGTAAATTTGTGATCTAACACATAATTATTAGCTGAATTTTGATCTGAAATTTTCACTGTATAATATCCTACGGATCTATTGATATGCCTGCGTATATCTCTAAAGGTGAATACGCACAAACCAAAGAAATCAAGCTTACAAGCACATAATTGTCGAATTTTTAAAAAAAAAAGTTTTTTCTAGATTGGTCTCTTAGTTTCTTGAAAATTCGTCGCTTAAAATATTGGTAGCAAAAACTGAAGTGTGCCTTTCCGTAAGGAAGGTGCATAATCCATAAGGATAGAGAGGGATTGTTTCTTTTTACAGGACAATAAGGTGGAGGGGAACTGGTAGCTGATGGTAAGTGAATGGTGTCGTCTGGACGTCTCGCGTTGCTGGAATGAACACACATGAATTACACGTCATCATCATCAACTGCAAGAACAGCAGCAGCTTTTTGGAGAATGCCGTTGGACATTCCCCAAGATGTGTCTGTTTTCTCGCTCTCAAGCGTCGCAATGCCAGTACCTTCTGAACTTGTCATCTTTTTCCTTAAATTTTTTTTTTCTTTTTGTCGGTCACATATTTGCCAATGATCTCAAGGAATCCGTCTCCTAGATCGTGACGTCCAGCTATTGTCTGACATCCGTGAATCATGGCTTGCTCATTTCTAATGTTTGTTTTTTCGGATATCTTAGACATCTGTTTTCGAATACGTAGAGCTGCTCGTGATCTCTCCATGTGATGTTCAACAAGGATTTGGAAATGCCTGGCGGAGCATCCATAATGTTATGGGGCTGCTTTACTGCTTTTGGTACAAGAATCTTCAACCGTATCAAAGGAACCATGAAATCAAAGGATTTTCAAGGAATTTTTCGAACAAAATTTGCTGCCTAGTTAAGAAAAACAAGAACATTGAAAACCAAAAGAATGCATCCAATAGTGAGCAAGGATTGTTGAAAAGGGAGAAAACAAACTGTTTTGGCCAGCAATGAGCCCGTATAACTTTACCTTTGTTAATATTTGGAGAGAGTAAATTACAGAGAAAATACCAGCCGACAAGTACGAAATGCTAATAAAAAATGGCAAGATACGCTTGGACGAGATCATGGTTTCCAAGCAGGTTAGCCACCAAGTAAAAAGAAATGGGGCCAAAATAAATGTCCAATGTTTCTTGTTAAAATACATCGGGTATCATATCAAAATAATCTAATGATGAAAATTTGCTAGATTTCCATTCATATCTGAAGATACTGTGCCGCTTATACAGAAGTCCAATGGTGCCAATAATCCTAACCGATCCTGTATATTTACAAAGATATGCACATTACAGCCAAGGGCGAAAAATATCCTGTGGTGGTAATCGATTTGTTTCTCTGATATCGAACAGCACCAACCCATCAACCCTTTTATCAGCTACTGCCATAAAAAAACACAATAAATAAATCAGAGTTAGTGAAGCATTGAAACAATTACCAGAGACATTTATGATTGCACAGCAAGCCTAATTACTTGTTTTTTTTAAGCACAGCGCACAATTTTATGTTCAGACACGTTGGGTCTTGTGCTTGACTGAACAATTTACATTTAACATGAGCATTCTCCATAATATAACGACCTGGTAAGGGATCAATTTAGCATAAACCCTCATGGTAAATTGAACCCCCACTAAAATCTCATTTAAAGGGGGGATTTTTCAAAAGAAAACGTTTCAGCACATTCAGTTTGATACATCATTACTACTTCCACTAAATGCTGAAAAAAAAGGAAAATCAAAGGAATAATAATGATAATAATAATAATAATGATAATAATAATAATAATAATAATAATCATAATCATAATCATAATAATAATAATGGAGTCTATGGCCTGTGTATGCCTGAGTGATGCAACATTGAACTGGCTCAGGGGATCGATACCGGGTGGTGACTTTGGGAGGGTCAATAGACATCATCATCATCATCATCATCATCATATTTCTTCATTTGTGTGTTTACAGTGTTTTTGCATACGCTGATAACGCATATCACCCAATCAAGGCCAGAGGACCAGCAGTGGACAGAGGAAAGAACGTATCAGATACTAGCTTCCGCTGACCCGGATAATCACAAGGTTCTCGTAAGCTGTAAGGAAATGACAAGTTAAATACGTAGCTGGACTTTGCCAGAAGATATTCTTTAAAAAGTTGTACAACGTGGGGGTTACAGTAGTGCCAATAGTGATCCGAGCCCTCAGAGCAGTCCAAAAAAAAACTATCAAAAAATCGTATGAACTAGGAATCGATTAGAGAACTGAGACCCCCCATACAACAGCAATACTGGAGTCAGACAGAATACTGGGGAGATTTCTTGGGTATAGAAGAGATTTGCTGTCACTTGATCTCCACTGAAATCCAATGATTGTAAGTCCAAACCAGAGATTGTCCTTGAAAATGGGATGAAGGAAATACCCTGAGACTTTTACATCAAAACCCTCCACCCTATCTGAACCAAAAGACTTCATTTGATAATCAGTCGTAAACGAAGAAGTTTGGGGATGATGTCAAATCGTAGATTTGTCTGTGCCAGCAGATCATAAGGTGAAGAAAAGAGAATGCAAAAAAATCAGAATACTCGAACCTCAACCGGGAACTGAAAAATTGTGACACATGAACATAACCCTATGATTGAAAGAGAATTTATCTTATGCATTTTTCCAACTAAATCTCCTTTGCGTCAATATACTTAATTTCATCAGCAGCAGCCTTTTAGCGTCCGCCGTTGAACATAGACTTCAAGATTCATAAGCAGTAATTTCTGATTGACTAGTTCGTCATGCCATCTTATATTTTTCCGGTCATAGTTTCACATATGATCTCTTGCGATCTATATTGTGAGTCATGATGTTCAACGGCTATCTGACATTCTAGTAACATTGCCAAATGAGTTTTCCAATGAATTCAATGATATCTCCGACTCCCGTTTTTTTTCCAATATATTGTGTTAGTGGTGTCAGGCCAGAGACTTTTTGATCTATCCTTGTGATTTTTCGAGGTAATTCTGCCAAATTTCAAGTAGCACCTCGCGTTTTTGTGTGGGTGGTGTAAAAAGTGATATCAGATGAGTAAACAATTTTTATTTCATGCTTGTCACCAGTGTTGCCAAGTATAGCATTCTTTATTTACAGCTAAAACCGTCTTTAACAAATGGCTAAAACCGGCGAATCAAATGTTATTTATTCATATAGTCATTTGAAGCCCACTTATCAAATCAAATAACTATATACTAAGACTCCAGAACGAATAATAAAATTTGAACACTTACGTAAATTAAACCTACCAGATTTAATCGGCTGTCATAGATTTTTATCGGCTGAATTGCCAAAAATATTGATCCGGATACAGCCAGAAAATGGCTAATTTGGCAACCCTGCTCATTACGTGAGGCAATGGCACTAGCACATTGTCCAGTTAGATCTCGATTATTTTTGGAATGGAAAATGTCGACACACGTCGCCGCGTTGTCTGAGAGCACCAAATTGGACGTGGAACCTTTCTGGCTGTATCCAAAGTAATAATGATGGATGAACTTTGGCGCCGACCTTTTCAGTCGATCGAGTCCCGAAGCGAAAGGACAACTACGTTTTCCAATTTCGTTTAGTTGGCTGATTGGGAAGAGAGAGGCGAACATCACATGAACTTATATACAAATATACTTATATTTACTAGTATACTTTTGTTGTGGAAATGTTGTTGCTTTATTGAAATAGTCCGGTATACAATCATTATGAGTGTGTGGGGGGTGTAAGAGGTCAAAAGGATAACAAATATATATATTTGAAGTCGAAAGGGCAACAACAAATATATATACACAGAAACACTCACACATACACACCCACACATACACACACACACACACACATATATATATATATATATATATATATATATATATATATATATATATATATATATGTGTGTGTGTGTGTGTGTGTATATATATATATATATATATATATATATATATATATATATAGTGTTTGTTAGTGTTTGTCATAAGTATTTGAACAATAATTTGGCTTCTAATTGCTTCATTTTGAGAGTTGAAAACAGGACCATTAGGCAAGAAAAAACAAATTTGAATAACAGTTTAGTGTTTCTGAATGCTAAATTTTCTGAGAAATTGTTGTTTTGGGGGGATTCATTAGAATTAAATTGTTATCGGGAAAATTTAAACAAATAATTTTTTTTAAATCATGTTCAAAATGGGTTCTGGAGATTGAAAAGGTGAACTTGAATTCGCTGATTGTAAAAGTTGCTTAATTGATAATTTTGGTATTATTAGCTGTGATACGTGTAGCAGAAGGACCGGAGTGGGAGAAGAGGAAAATGGCCTACCTGAATGTTTGGACCAAGTTTCATATTAGCCCAACATGATCCAAATAAAAGAATTCTTACTAACATTGCTAGTTGTGGTAGCAGTAGCAGGTGGAGAACAAGGAGGATAGTTCATCCGAAGGTGTGGACCAAGTCTCATATCAATCCAACTTGATATGACAGAGAAAATTTATATTTAACTTATCAGGGGCCGACTGACCGACTGAAATTTGTTTCATAGAGATGCGTTGACGCACCTAAAAAATCTACCATTGCAGAACCGTAGCTAAGAGAGGAGGGCCTACTTGAAAACGCTCAAAAGTCACTGATGTATGCCCCACCTACTCTCAAAAAGTATGTATTAACAGTTCTTTACCAACTGCATTTCTACTAACATTGTTCAAAAACAAGGATATTTTTGACATACACGAATTGTACAAATGATAATTCGGCTTTTTGCAGGGCCACCTTTTATCATGTGTATACCTATTTATCACAAATTTACCTATTTCACTAAATTTCGCTAAATGTTGGAGGGCCCCTCAAAGAGCCAAACCCCACCCCAATCCCTGGCTACACCTCTATACGATCATGTCCATTCTTGAAACCGTCTTTGTTTCTTCTCAAGAAAAGAGGGAAGGGAAAATAGATTTTATTTAGGCGCCTAAATCTAATTGCATTACGAGCTGTTGGAGTGCTCCATTTTAAAACCTCCTAATGGAGTCTATGGCCTGCGTACGCCTGAGTGATACAACCCTGAACTAGCTCAGGGGACCGACGCTGGGTGGTGACTTGGGGAGGGTCAATAACCATATTCATCATCTTCATATTTCTTCTTTTGCGCGTTTACAGAGTTTGTTTTGTTTTTTTTGCAAAAGTTGATAATGCTGACATAAAAGAAAACGTGAACCCCCTTTTATTCCTCACTTTTTTCTGTCTCAGCATGGAAGATAAATCTTTCTAATGGCAAAGAACGATTGATTCTGAGTGGGAAAAGTAGGTAGGCTTGCTACGTGCGCTATATACTTTAGATATTGTACTTGACAAAAATCAGATATTAGCATTGTTTTGTCATGGTTCGCAGGGCTCTGTTTGAATATTTAAAGGGTCAATCTAATACGCCGATTACCTCGGTAGCAGTCTTAGCTCTGCTCTTACTGTGTTTAGGGATGTTTTTTTTTCTTTCCATAGACGTTTAAAACCATATTTTGTGAGAATATAAGTCACACATTGTCAATAAGCTTATCACGCTCTTTTTTACCGCACATTTGGATATTATGTAGTTGTTGAGATCGAAAACATGCCTCTGAAAGTATTATTCCTGTTGGCGTCTCCATTCTTTGACCTTTCAGGAAGTCTTTTAATTTGTTCCATTCCTGAAAAGCCGGTGATATCCTAAAGGTCAGATAACTTTCATAATTATTTGATGTTTGATGATTTGATATGTCAGTATTGGGACACTCAAAGATAGATTAATCTACTAAAGACTAATGGGGGAAGATATAAATTGTAAATTGATTGGATAAAAAATATTTTCAAGAGAATCAGGGGAAAAAACGGCAGAGACGTGAGTTTAACTGGTGCCAGTGCAGAGTAAACCGGTTATTGTGATCATGTTGCATAGTCTCGAGGCGATTATGATGCAAACATTTAAGTTTAAAGTAATTGAACTTCTTAAAGATCTGTTGCTCGATCTGGTCAAGTTTATTCGCCTAATCTGCGATGATCTCCATTCGTTATTGCAAAGTTTTGTTTATGATATGCAAATTACAAAATTTTAAAAAAAGCCTTTTATTTTTCAAGGAAGTATGATTTTTATAACTTTGCTCAAGTTCAGAGAGAAGGAGACTGAGAGGGCAGGATAGAGAGAAAAAAGGGGTAGAGAAAGGCCCTTCAGTTTGACTTCTAATGTCTGCTGCTTTTGGTGGGTATCATCGTCCTAAGAAAACTGATTGTATTGAATTGTGTTCTTCAATTCCTTGGGCTCTCGGCTCCTCGGCTACTTGAGCTCTTTTCAGTAATTAGCACCGACCAAACTTCTTCTATTCTCTCTTTCTTTTCTTTCCTTTTTTTTTCATGTCAATTGTTCTTTTCAATATTTTTCTCGGTTAAACAGAATAATTCCTCTCTTCCGTTTTCTCTTCTCTCATTGTATCTGTCTGTACATTTCGAGATAATTGAGAAGATGCGAAACATCTTTCTCGTTCGAGAACCTTCGACACCAGCAAAAATTGGACGCTTGGAATTTTTTTTTTTTTTTTATTTTGACCAGGGGCAGTTCGTCCAATCAGAGCACGATTTTCGATAGTCTCGATTCTAAATTCAAATTTCATCCACACGCACAAACACCCCACAAAAGGTCTTAATTGGTTCCAGATGCCAGGCTCGAGAAAAAAAATGATATCTGTATTAATGGGAAAATCGTAGACATACAGTCTGTGATTCCAGAGCGTGCCAACGTGTTATCGTTCTAAAGGGATAACTTTCCACTTGACCCGCTCCGAAAACTCTATTCTCCAAGTTTTAGACGCCGATGGGGAAATGCTCAGGTCTATATACACATATATATATATATATATATATATATATATATATATATATATATATATATATATATATATATATATGTTCACATACATATGTATGCATATACATACGGTTCAAATCTTTGTAAACCACTATCTATTTTGTCACCTCACACTACGGTCAACCTCTTTCTTTCTCATTCTCACTTGGTCAAATTCAAAAATTTTAGATGATTGTATAAAATAAACACACACTTGTAAAATCACCCTTTGTCTGTATCATTTTACAATTATTTCGGTACAGGGACTTTTGGATAACAATTATCAGTTAATGAAATGAAACAAAGGATATATATATATATATATATATATATATATATATATATATATATATATATTGTGTCATCCACAGACAGCTGTTTCGTTGTATTACAACTCTTCAGTGTGGCTATAGACTATCCATTATCCATCCAGTACCACAAGGTAGGATCAGAACCTTAACTTCAGACTCGGAGGCTAGTATCCTTCCTCTACTCCACGGAACTGAACGGTTCATGAGGTTGAATTTAAGCGATACATTTATTTATCATGTATTTTCCTCATCCACCAGAGTGCTCCATTCCACGTTGGAAGAGCATTGCATAAGCTTACAATGAACGAGTTACCTCACTTAGGGAATGGTCAACCCTGAATAAGGGAGCGTTAATTATTGTGTCATCCACAGACAGCTGATTCGTTGTATTACAACTCTTCAGTGTGACTACAGACTATCCATCATCCCAGGATCGAAACCTTAGCTTCAGATATATATATATATATATATATATACATTTATATATATGAAACCGCTTATTTTGATCACTTTATATATAGTGTTTGGGATCAAGTGAGTTCGATAGCAATAAAGGTTTGATATTATTGTCTGTGATTATACAAACTCTCATTAGTTTCAGAAATGTGGGAAGTCGACTCTTGAGAATATATTGTCGAGATTTTCAGGTGCTCGAGCATCTCCAGTATCGATGCCAGACTGACTTGCTGACATACCAAAACACTCCCACCACATCTCCTTCTACAAATGCCTGAAAGTGCGTGTGAGACGTGGGAAACTTGTTTTGACTGAGAGTAACATCCCTTGATAGATCTTCACTCAAGAAAAGATATATCAGATAGATTTGTTTGACAGATTTATCTGACAAATCAGTCTGGCAGAAATGTTCTGACAGGTTATTTTGACAGGTTGTAATGACAGATTGGTCTCATTTGACAGTCTACTAGAACAGCAGTCCGTGAGAACGTACCAGAGCATTTATAGTCTGACTTCCAGGCTTGTTTTCTTTAAAAATAAAAATATATGTAATTCAAAAATCGAAAGCGAGAATTATTTTTAAAATATGATTTTAAGGATATTTAAGGAAGCTTAACTATAAACAAGAGAAAAACGCATTGAAAAATCGAGAATATACTTTTTTAAACTGAAATGTTGAATGAATAAAAATATCACATATATATATATATATATATATATATATATATATATATATATATATATATAAACGAAGACAAAAGACTGAAATCGATTTAATGATGGAAATCAGTTTTCTTGTCTGCCTATGGTTTATGGTATGATTTCCTGGGAAAAGCACTGATGAGGAAAACAGCAAAAATCAATTAAAACACTGGTTCGATGGAGTTACTCTTCCATTATTACCACTACACATGTTGCAAGTGGAAACGAAGTCTGAATGCACAAACAAACATGCATTTCGATTGGCAAACCAGAGACTAACTGGCATAGGGAGAAAAAAATTTTAAAATGCGAAATTTTCGTTTTCAGAAATAAAATTGAATGACAGGTCTGGTTAGTCACTCAGTAAAAAAAAAACGCCATTGACCCAATGTTTTCTGGCAGCATGCCATGTTAGAAATGAGCAATCAAAAAATGACCTATGACAAAATCACTTTTCTCACCTTTTGCTGAGCAATGATCACTAGAAAAAAATTGAATTTTCTAAAAAAAAAACAAAAAACGAACTAACATGAATGCTACCGGACATAAACAAAGGGACAAATTTAGGGTAAACCTACAATGCAAATCGAACCCCGCCCCCAAGAAACCTATTCAGGGCTGGGGTTGAAAAACTATTTTCTAGACATAATAAGGAGTAGATGTTTGAATTTTCTGCTCTGAAGTGAAGTCTGTACGCGTTATAAATACATATATGAGTAAAATGACAATATTGGAAGGCTGTTTAAGACAAATGACACCTCGTTTCAAATTTTCGCTCATTTTGTCAGGAATCGAGATGCTGCAAAAAACGAGTGTAAATATAGTTGGACTGTAATTTTTTGGTGGGTGGAGAAAGTGTCACCTGATTATTTCAGCAGCACTGATAACCCCCAAGTCCAGCAGGAATTTACCCTGAGGCTGCGACACACATATCATCACCACGCTTACCCCCTAACATGATCTACCAACATATGTATTTCTTGAAAAAGCTGGTAATGCGTGAGATATTTGAATAAAGTATCAAGTGTCTTTAAGGCCCTTCTCATATTGTCATTATACTTTCAAATGCGTCGGATCTATCTATACACTTATATTCATCATGCATGCATGTACGTACATAACCAGACTAACCTAAAAACTGAGGAAACTTATTTAGAGATTTGGGGGACAGTTTGTTTTTGTTTGTTTTTTTTTTGGGGGGGGTGTTTTTTTGTTTTTGTTTTTTTTGGTAAAAAGTAATTGATAACACTGAATTCCGTTGTGCAATTAGGACAATATATTAATTTATTTGTATACTTCATTGCCCCCGTCGATGAAGTTATTTATATATATATATATATATATATATATATATATATATATATATATATATATTTCGCTGAATCGGAGTAATTGCCAAATAGGCGCCGAATCGGTATAATTGCCTATTTGGCGAAATTTATTCATTTCTATTTTTAAAAAGTTTGATTTTATCATAAACTTTTGATCGTAAAAAATAGTTGTTTGTATCCTTATTTTGATTAAATAAACATCTGATCAAGTTGTAATTGCGTATTTGTTCATGTTTGTTTTTTAAAGGCGTTTTTGATTGTACAAAAATTCGTTGTTCTTTATCCTTGTTTTGATTTAATGAACGCTTGATCAAATTAAAACTATGTATTCATTTATTGTTAAAAAAGTTCAAACTTCACCAATTAGGTAATTTCTTCGATTCGATGTAACATATATATAATTCCGTGTCTTTCTGTCTGCTCGCATGAAATATCAGAGATTTTCAAGAATTACAATGGAATCATGTGGAATTTAGGGCGATGAACTACAAAAGAAAGGATTAGATTTTCGTTTGATCCTGGTACATTTACCTCCCCTAAATCGTAGCTATATGTTTAGAACACACAATGTTTCCAAAAGTTCTCTGTCTGTACACATGATGTCTCCTAAAGTTCCCGATGAATTTCAATGACATCTACAGAATTGGTAGATCATAGACGAAGGAATTTTAGGGCAGATCCAGTCATTTACTTCCATTCATTTTTTTTGATAGTGTATGGAAATGCCAGATGTACGCACTTTCTGGGTGCTTTCCAATCAAAAACTGTCAACTAGAACTGTCACCAATACTCTCAATATAGGTTTCTTCAGTTTTTAAGCTGGTCTGGTTGACTGACTGGCTATTTATCTGTGTGTCTCGCATAAAGGCTGCGCCAAAAGAGCTAGAATGCTGAAATTTTGAACATTTACCTTACGATTTTTGAAAATCCCCTCTCTCATAGGTATGTAATTAGAGGTTCAATTTACAATGTAAGTTCATGCTGAACTGATCCCTTTGTTTCTTGCCCTGCAGTGTTTGCGCTTTTTTTGTTTTTTTAATTGATTATATAGTTGATATTCCTCTTTTTCCGATTTTTCAATCGATCACCCTCAACACGGCAATCGATGTTTGTCACGTGACGGTCTCTATTGAGTGACAACCAAACCTGTTTTTGTTTTTTCTAAAAGTAATTTTTTTAAGTTTTCTTCATCCTTCTTTTATTTTTTTATTTTTTTCGCTCTTTTTATCGCTTTGCTGGTTAGCTGCAAATATTTCTCCCTTCTTTCCCGGTGGAATTCATGAAGACAGACCGGGTTGGATGGCGGAATAACTTTCGTTAGAAAAACCATTCAAACAGCTGAAATGCTTGAAATGGAATAACGTAAATTCGGAAACTTGACAAAACATAATATTATTAAAAGACGCATCATAGAAAAACATGATTTGCTTCATGTTCTTTTATTTAATTTAACAATTTGTTTCTCCAGGTAGAGGGGCCTGTTTAACGTTCCTTCAACGTATCACGTAATGAAAGTCATTTCGTCCGTGATATTCTGAATAGGTTGTACAATTAGTACAAATGATAGATAGATAGATAGATAGATAGATATGATTCAACTATATCCATTTCCAGATAGATTTTTAAAGTAAATCGAGCTTCCTTCTCATATCGAGAACCACTGACCCAAACGTCTCCAAGCTTGACACTAAATTTTCCGGAGCACAGACCAACCTATTTGGCGAATATCAACTTCAACGTACTATGACCAGTTGTCGAGTTATTTCGGTGCACACACACTAATACACACACACGCACAGACATATGCATATATATACATACAGACGTAGATTCCTTAAATTGAGATAAGGATACGTTTTTGTCGTGTATATGCCGTGTAAACTGAGATTAATTGTTGTCCGTTATGTCAAATGACTGTTTATATCTGGATATAGAATATTCATATGTATAAATGGATGGATGGATAAGAAGTAATCAAGATAGATAGATAGATAGATAGATAGATAGATAGATTGATAGATGTATTTAGAGAGAAAAAACCAAGAAAAAAACTCTAACATGCTAAGAAATAGAAAGATAAGGAGATGTACGAATTGATTGCTTTCTCACTCTCTTTCTCCCTGAATTGAAAACAAGATACTGGTTTCAATTACCTCACCTAAAATACATCTATTACATAACTCTGAGAAACCTGTGCAGTTTAGAAAATGCACGATGTTTTAAATAATCTTTTTCTAGCTCCAAGAAAATTCATAATGCAAAATGTACGAATCTTTTTGCATATTGGTCCTACGGCTTCTGTTGTGTTTCTCGTTTTGGAAAAACGGAACGTAAAACCGTAAATTACTCGCCTTAGGTAAACGATTGCATTGTCGCGGATGTTTTTTGATGCCAACTAAAGCTGACAACCCCAATCGTTGCCTGTGTTTTTAACGTGTTGAATTGAATGAATCTGCCATTGCATTGTTCTTTTTGACCGGGTAAGAACCTGAATGCCCGACAGAAAATTAAATTAGATGGCACCAAGAAATGAAACGAAAGATTAAAAAGCCGGATGAAGGCGATAGAATCCGACATTGCATTTTAAGAACTTCTGGTTTCGTTCGAAAGTGATTAATATCCGGAGCCCCGCGATTCGAAAGAAAGGCAACGATGAATAGAACAAGAAGAGAAGACCGGATAAGGATTCCTCTCAAATGGAAGATGTAGGGTTAAATTTGAATTTTAAATTATGCAAGGAACAAAAAATGTTTTAGCAATTATTATTATTATTATTATTATTATTATTATTATTATTATTATGGAATCTCACACCAGTTGCCTGGTGGTAACCGCTGGAGTTTGAGTGACAGCAAGTCTCCTCAAGTCTCCATCCCTTCTCTCCACATTCTCATAGTCCACAGCAATATTGTGGTTTACAGTTTCACACCAGTTGCCCGGTGGTCATTGCTGAAGGCTGCTTGACAATAAGTCTCCTTAGGTCTTCAGCCAACATCTCTTTTCTCCCTTGCCTATCACGCCAGTGCGGTGGTTTGCATCTCTGCTTTCATTTTCCTTCGCATGTTAAGCCACTGCTAAGGTTTAGTGTCGCAGACCTTATATTTCCAGCACTCTCCTCAGTATCTGTGCGGCTCCTAGCAACCCTGTGGTCTGTACAGTCTCAATCCTTCCTTTTTTTTATTATTATTATTATTATTATTATTATTATTATTATTATTATTATTATTATTATTATTATTATTATTAGTATTATTGTTGTTGTTGTTGTCGACATCATACCTGGAAAGCCCAGCATATATGAAATACAGAAAATAACTCTTAACCTCCACTGTACACATTATTAGAAAATTCTTGTCAATGTGAATGTATGTACCACACCCAGCGTACATCACTTTAATTATTTATAGAAGTATGTTGGAGAAGATGTCATATTGTCTGTGTATGTAAAGGCACTGTCGTCTTTTTCTCTTCTTCTTCTTCTTCTTCTCCTCTCTAAAGCACGGACTGTCATAACTTACAAGGTTGTCAGGCTCAGGTTTCTGGTTGAGACCCAGCTGATGACTTACATGAGCTGATATCAAAGCCAACAACAACAAGTGCATCATCATCATCATCATCATCATCATCATCATCATCATCATCATCATCATCATAATAATAATAATAATAATAATAATAATAATAATAATAATAATAATAATAATAATAATAATAATAACCACAGCACTGGCATGATAGGCGAGGGAGAGAAGAGATGATGGCTGAAGACCTGAGGAGACTTATTGTCACTCAGCATTCAGCAATGACCGCTGGGCAACCGGTGTGAAACTGTAAACCACAGAATTACTGTGGTCTATGAAAATGAGGAGAGGAGGGCTGGAGACTTGAGGACACTTGCTGTCACTCAACCTCCAGCGGTAACCACAAGACAACTGGTGTGAGATTGCAAATAATAATAATAATAATAATAATAATAATAATATCATCATTATCATCATTCCGTAGTGCAGATATCATCATCATCATCAGTCCATTAAAATATTAGAAATAAACATCTGTTGAGTTGAAAACCCGGACAATTGTTACCTGGAATGTAAAAGTGAGAGACAATGTGGGTGATTAGATGGACCGATTGTATTTACAGACTCTGGGGTGCAAACTAAGCTTAGCAAATATGTACTTTAAGTGTGCGCCATGGTGCAATGGTTAGGAAATCCATGTAGATCCAATCGCTAGTTGTCTTACTCCTGGAACCTCGTGCAAGAGACCGAGGTAAACATGGGAAAAAAAAACTCATTTGGAGCTTTACAGTTTTAGCTCGGGAAAAGACTAAGCTAGGTTAGATGAATCATAATCATTAATTTTATGACTACGGTTTACATTCATCGTATTATTTATCTTTGAATTCTTTTTTCAAACAATCCAGGGTTTGTTTTTTTTTTTTTACCAAAAAAACCTACTCGCTCTTTTGGGGTTTTTCCATCTTATGCTTTCATCTACTTTCTGGCAAACGAAGAATTTACGAACACGACTCCTACTTTAAAATCAATACGAAGATTTAGAGTTGGTGGGTAAAGTAAGTGTTAGGGTTAGTAGATGAATTTAATGCTAGGGTTAGTTGGCAGTTTTGGGATAAGGGTAAGTTGGTAGTCTTAGGATCAGTGGGTTAAGTTAGTAGGTAGGTTTACGGTTGGTAGGTAGGTTTAAGGTTTGGGTTGGTTGGTATGTTTAATGTTAGAAGGTATGTTTAGGAGGTGGATTCAAGGTTAGTAGGTGGGGTTAGGGTTAGTAGATACGTTAAGGGTTATTGTTCCTAATTTTCCAATAATTTATCACTGTTATTTCATCTTCATATTTTCATCCCACTGTCATTCTGGTAAGATGGCAGAAAGTGTATGCCGATTATAGTATTAGAATTACATTGTAAATAGAAACCTAACTCGTAAAACCCGAAAAACATTTTCTCTAAAAACTGACAAATTCCAGATGGCTCTTGGGTCTAATGTTTTGAAAGGTTCTGAAAACATCTTTTTATTCAAAGAGAAATCGGCAACTGTCGACACATAAATATCTCTCCTTTTTGTTATTGATGTTCAGTTAGTAAGCTTAGCTTAGTACGACTGAAAGTTAAATGTCGGGGAATGAGAGGGGAGAAATTGTCTCGCGCCTAAGTTTCTAATGGGTAAGCCTTTCTGCCTTTAGGATCGGCATTCGGAGTTCTGGTTTTTACCGCAGCTCAAACACCGACTGCTGACACTAACTGCTTTGCTATTTGGTTAATACCATAAACTTAACAAATATTGGAGTTTTACTGGAAAGAAAACAATAAGATCTAACTATTCAAAAACTGTGACTTTGTATCCACCACGTTTTACTGCACTTGGCAGCCTAGATTTTTTCGATGGTAAAACTATTTGTTTCAAATTGATTTCTCAAATTTATCCCCGTCCGAAAATATCGCATGAAATGCAACAGAATTCATCGGAAAATTGAAAAATTATATATATATATATATATATATATATATATATATATATATATATATATATATATAGTGTGTGTGTGTGTGTGTGTGTATAGTACATGTGGTACAGATCAGACTTGCAGTATAACATGATACGATAGTATATCAATAATATAGAGAAACTTCTGATTTGTAATGGATTTATTTCATAGAGTGCTCGATACATACAACTTTTTACTATTGAAGTTTAGTTGTTTTAGAGTAGAGCTGGAAATAGATAGTAGAGTGTAGATTTGCGACACAAACTAGCACATGTTTCTGCCCTCTCTGGGCCTCTTCAGGTGAGAGGTCCAGAGAGGGCAGTTTGTGTAGCGAATCCACATTCTACAACATACATATATATATATATATATATATATATATATATATATATATATATATATATATATATATATGTGTGTGTGTGTGTGTGTGTGTGTGTTATTAGGAAATGGATATATGATCTAACAGATAGATTGTAAATTGTTTTATATTATTTTGAAAATCTTACTTGAAATGATCTCCCATTATAAAACGGCAAATATGTCATTTGGCCAAGATAACGTAAACAGGACAAACAATCAAAGAAAATGGAGCTACTACAGGAATCGAACCAGCGCCCGATGGAATAGCCGCTTCAACGTAAGCTAAACAGCCGCTAGTAATGCAAAGGCTTAAATATCTGTTTCAACTGTAAGTTCTCATTTTGCTCATTCACAGTCTACGTCTGCTCTATTTGTTTCTTTCAATGTGACGGATTTGATCTGGAGTTTGACAATAGTAATATTTTAAAAGCGCTGTAGATGAACTTATTCCGAAGGTCCATAGTTCTGTAATTCAGAACAGGGTTTTCGGTCCCCTGCATCGTGCTGTAGCGGCACTCGTATTTTCACGGGGTTTTTTGTTTTTTTTTGTGGGGAAATAGCCTGACATAGACCGTCCTTCTCAAGGCTTCCGCAATTCTGGAGAGGGAAGCTGAGTGTTTAGCACAGAGGTAGTGAGTACCATTTTTAAAGTCTATTGTATGACTCAGCCATCGATTGAATCCACGGCTTACCGAACCCAAGACGGGCACTCTACCACTGGGCCACGGTGATCGGTAGGAGAACCTATTCTGTACGCCAAAATATACTAAGAAATAATTTATTCCTAAATATACATGCGCATGCGCGCAGGCACAGAAATATACCGAACCTCTTCCTCCCTTCGTCTGTTTTTCTGTTACTTCCCTTCTTTATCGATTTTTCTCTTCATCCCTTTTCTTTCCTTTTCATTTCCCTCCTTTTCTATCTTTTCATCTCCTCGCCATTCAATACCTTGAATAGTGCGATTGTGACAAGTGTGAGTTTTGGTGTAGTGCGGTTATGGTGTTGCTGTACGAATGAACGTTACTGAATAGAAGATGGGGGGGGGGAATACACATTAAGTTATGAGACGATTTTGTACAGCACGGAAAATTTTGGAACGAATTTACCGCACTAATCAAGTTACACCTGTGTAACAATGAAGAAGTAACAATGAGGTTCGGCGAGGTGGTGGGAGTAGGAAAGACGTGTGATTCCCACTGGAAATGATGGAAACAAAGGTGTATAATACAACCGGAGATAGGTAAAAAAAAAAAATATGGAAGGAGAAAGGAGACATAAAATCGATAATATGGAAAAGAATGGCAACTCATCATGAATACAGGAAGAGGGAAGAAGATGAATAGAAAATATAAATGGCCCCGATGGAAAAGAGGCTGGCTGTTGGTTGAAAGAATGATAGAAAGACAGACAGAAAGAAATAAAGGTGGAAATACACGAACAAGATAACATACATACATACATACATACATACATACATACTTTACATACGTACAAGTTCAGGGCGTTTCCAAAACAGCACGGATTGTTGGGTGTTAAGATCAGTAGTTATCGGCAGCGGTCTGAAGAGGGAAAAATCACCAACTACCGACAAGGCATTAAGTAGTCAATACTTATCGATGAGAGAGGTGAATTGTGGTTTTCCCGCCAAGTACGAGCCAAGAGAAGGGCACGAATTGTTGATAGCTTTAACCATAGTGAATGTGTAACAACATGCAGTAGATCGAGTCATGTTTCGTGTGGGCTGCAAAACCATGCTAATTCCCTTTGACGAAAGGAGGCAATATTATTATTAGGCAAGTGACCATATATATATATATACGAGTGTGTGTGTGTGTGTGTGTGTGTGTGTGTGTGTGTGTGTCTACTACCTAGAGGAGGATATACCTGTCAAACCAACGAACTTGGCGCCTCGTTCCTATTCGTGTCATTCCAGAATGCAATCTCTCGGTTTAAAGGAAGGCACACCTTAAATGAAAATTTTATTGCAAAGGCTGGAGGATTATATTTGTGTACATGGCCCCGCCGTCAAAGAGCATCCTAATCTTGCAAAACCCTCCAAAATTCTACGTCTGTGAAGCTAAGCTATGTATGTATATATGTGTTTGTGTTTGTGTGTGTGTGTGTGTGTGTGTGTGTGTGTGTGTGTGAAAAGTGTTTGTTTGTCTGTCATGCTATAAGATGTACCCATTCATGAGTGTAGCCCAACCAAATTAGGCATGGCTGCTCAGGGTTGCTGGAGAGAGATTTCAGAATGAAAAGTTACGAGGAAAACAAAATCTTGAGCATTTTAGCATGAGTGTTCAATTTACTATGTGATTATAATACCAAAGAGGGAACTAACTTTTCGTCCATATACACGTTTTCTTATTTCATATGTTTATACATAAATTATTTAATGGGTCTAAAGTTAAGGGGAACTACTCACTTTGAGGGGTCAAAGGTGAATGGATATCATTTCCTCTCCGCAAAGAGTCAAAAGCAACAGTTGATTTTTTGAATTTTCAATCTTCTCTCTAATATACATATATTATTGTCATTATTATTATTATTATTATTATCAAATGGATATATAATCTGCCATAAATAATTATAAATTCATCATACTACTTTGATGCTCTATTTAAAATTACCTCCCGTCAGTACACGCTGTATATATCATTTGGCCTGGACAGTATAAACAATCAAAG